>CM062813.1:61060329-61458817 GCA_031772625.1 Pinus tabuliformis | reverse complement strand
AATATGAAAATATTGCCAAGCGATTGGCCTCTCTTGCTCGTTAAAGCGACTGGGAGTTCTATCCCTCCTCTAGATTTTAATCTTTTTGGACCTGAGGGATATTACACAAAATTATCGAGTGCTTGTTTTCTTCGGCTCGTTAAAATCACCGAAAATTCATCCCTTTTTGTATTATTTTATACTTTTTCGGACTTAAGGATTATATGAAGAAAAAGGATTATTGGAATTTCCTTTACGTCCCTTTCAGACTCTCTAAAATTGAAAAGAACAAGTTATCTTTATCATTAAACTCATTAAAACCAAATAGCGACAAACTTGTCCACATATACAAGAATGAGTTTCACTTTTGCTAGGCTCGTTAAAAAATAGAGAGGGTTTTCCCAAAGGGAAAATTATAGAACAAGCATATGTTATTCTCCTCAAGCTTGATAAAAATAAAGAGGTACTGGTCAGCAATGACGGGGGAAAAATTTCTAAGAAAACTTGAAGAAACTTTATTGGTAGCAAGGTCTCTCTTGAACATGACACTTTCACTCCACATCTGAGTCGAGTTGGGTTATTCCGTTCACCGATCATATCACCATTGGCTGTCACACTATCAATATTTGGGGTTAACACTACCAATCCATGACAGTGTCGCCGGTATGTTCAAGATAAGTCACTCAGAGAATTCACCTGTGTCTCATCCACTGCAATACATTCATGCTCCATTATTTCATGACTGCCACCCTGAACCCTGTATCATCAGATCGTTTTCACCTCCAAAATAATTTACTCCGTTCCCTGTTGTAGATGTGAGATTCATTAAGGCCCTCCTACGACGGTCACTTCTTGTCGACATCAGCTCATTATCCAAGAAGTCGACTTAGGAACAACCCTTTTAGTACTTTGAAGCTTGCATGCCTCAATGGCAAGTTTCTCACTTCCGGCGACAGGTTTACATCAATGGCCTTCGACCGAAATATTTTGTGTGATGTTCAATGCCAAGTCCCTTTTTCACACCACGCGAATTGTACTGTAGTACCTTGAGGGTCATCATCATTATCAGTGATTCCTCTCACGCCTGTTAACAACTTACATCATTGGCTGGTAATCAGGCGATGTCTTTCCATGTTTGACTCCAGAACATCTTTCACATGGATCGACTTGTACTCCGAGTGAAGATTGAACGAGTTTGAAGACCCCAGATCTAGTTTCATCCATCTGGGCTGCAATATATTCAGGAAAATAAAGACATCAAATGTACATCATTGTTGCACAGATGATCATCTGAATCAAAGGATGATGACTCTATCAGAATCATCAGTCTACCACACAAACGGTTGTCTGCCTTATGTACATGAAAATGAATTTATAAAGCTGAGCATGGGAATGCCCGCCTCAGCTAGATCATGAAAAATATTATGAAGATAATGTATTGTATTGTATCTTATTACAGGTCGCCTTCTAGCTCAAAAAAACTTCGGATCCTCATGATAAAGCATTTCACCCAACATCAAAAGATTAACGACCTCATGATTTAGGGGGCAACTGTTATAGAAATTTTTTGGCACTGCAACCCCAATCATACATATCCATAAACCAAGGGCTCCTAGTCCCTAAAAGTGTTGCTTCACACCCTAAAGGAACAAGGTCAGTTGATTACATCATCTCCCAGAATTTCTCCACAGAAAACTGCTCAGAACTGGTCAAAGCAGGACCATACAGGCTGCCCAATGCAGAAGGTGCGATGCATCCCACCTGCTCAGTGTAAAAGGTGTGATGCATACTGGAAAGCCCTTCTATAGGGTGCGATGGGGGAGAGTAGACAAATGGCAAAGATAGCTTGCAAGGTGGATCGTAATGGAATCTTCCAGAAACTTCTCTTGTGACATTTGCCTCTCTGAATTCGCCCAGGGATGAGTAAGAGATCATCAATCTCCAAGTGGAATCAAGAACTATCAGAGAGAGGAAACTAATCAAAATCCTAGAAGCTGACTCACCCCCTGCAATCATCTATATATGGATCCCTCATCCAGAGGTCCAGAGGCTGAAATTTTTTATCTTGTAAGGAAGTGTTGTTGGTTTCTTGGTGAAATATCATAGTGTTGGGTGATCTAAGCTTTTCATGAGGTGAAGAAGGGCTTTCATGCTGGGAGGATGACGTTGGGTCAGAACAAATGGTTGTAATCCTCTTTGCTATTCTTGATATTAATAATGTTATTCAAGTTTTCCTCCACATTCTTGTATATTTGATAATATATTCATTGGTGTGGTCAATATATATCTAGTCTTATATTGTTTATGATTGTAGATCTCTGTTCTTCGATAGTATTATGCCGCTTTGATTCCACAGGTGCTCTTTGAATCTGTGTAGACGAAGGAAGAGCGGCAAGGATCTGTCAGAAGGGAGAGGAACCAAGCAAGGAACTAAGCGCAAGACTGAGGTTGGTGTCCTTTGTTCCCCTCTTATCTACTTCTCATAAAGGAAAGCAAAAGTAGTTTTAGTTTGTTTGTTTCTAAGATAGCTACCAGTCTTAGTCGGACTAGCAGCTCCTAGTGGACCCTAGATTTCCCAATAACAATGACTTCAACCAAATTGTATGTCATTCCAAGTCGTATCACAATTGATGTGATCATTGAGATCCTTTTTCTGCCACCCTTAATTCGAGACTGTAACCATGATTATATGCAAAATCACTTAGAGACTGTGTTTAGATATCTACGTCATCACTTAGATCATTTGATGTGTTTTTTCTGTGTGCTCAGAGATACAATGTGTTACTCGAAGAACAGGTATCTAAAAGTTGTGTATATGTCAAGAGTGTCTAGCTCCATCCACAATTACAGTGATTGCAATTTATGTGACTGTGATGGAGAGGCCGAGACTGTAATTGCATTGAGATCATGATCACAGGCATAGAGTATCATTCTCCTTCACCGAGACAGCGTATTATTCTTCTTTACCTAGACAGCATATCATTCTCCTTCATCGAGACATAGTATCCACCGAGCACCGAGATAGAGAATTCACCAAGCACCGAGATAGAGCATTCACCAAGATAGTTAGATTATAGTCACGTTGTTATATTCCGTTGTGTCAAGATTCTCTTGAGGAGTTCAATCTTCTTTCTTTCAACACTAATATTTAGTCTTATATATATAGTGATCATTTCTTCCATATCAAGCCGACATTACAGTAGATCATTGTGATACCAATTTTGAGCCTACTTGACATCTGTAAGTGCTTTGATGTCGACATGACTGCCTTTCTCATTGTTTAGCTAGCAGACTTCTTCTTTTGAGGATTACGCTTGTCTTGGAGGGCTACTTGACACTAGGTTGACCCATATTCATTAAATACATGCTCAAGAAGAGCTATTTAACATGATCTTAACTCTTTGACTTTTCTAGACTATGGCATGAGCAAGAAACTCATTCGTATAATCTACAAAAATAATATTTGTTTTCTTGATAGGTACAAAGATCAAAATTACATTTACAAATACCGAACCTAGTTACAATTTTCTTCAACACTTCCTCTTAACTAGGGAGGTATTTACAATGGTAGTTGGTCATTCTCAATGTGAAAATTTCCCATAAGAAGAATCAAATCGATAATCCCATTTTTATAAACATCATATCAATCAGCATTGTCACAATGCAAGTCCTTGACTAACAACTCTATCTCTCCACGAAACCATGAGCTACAATGTTGGCGAGACAAATGATTATAGACACCTTCACCATTGTCTCTCAAGGTACATACCCACCTAAGTGTTCACTGAGTATGACCTTCTAGGACTATTCTTATCTTGGGTTCCTATCCCTCAAAGAATATAGGTCCTCTTGCCTACTCTTATCTTGGATGCCCTACACATCCTCAAATAGCATCGAATGTGAGATGATTACCCAATCCTCCATTATTTCTTCCCAAGTGAAGACAAGAATGTTGTGTCTATCTCTCCCATTGATTAGGGAGGATACATCCATCATGTGTTTACATTTCTCTTCATGGTCTTCACTAAGACTTACGGTTGTCAATCTTGATCAGTGCATGACACATATCTGGAACCTTATTCATATGGATACTTCTTCCTCATCATGTTACTTTTAGGAATTTCCATCCACCACATGAATGATGGTTGTACTTGTACTTACAAATCTTGTTCTAGTAGCCCTGCATGAAATCTTCCAGATATTACTCAAGAAATCAAAACATAAAATTAAATCAAATCGTACCTTTCGAGATGGCTCTTCATCATGACATATTCATGTAGGTATCAAAATCTTGCATACATGTTGACATATCTCCAAGATATCCATTGTCAAGGGTCTCCATCTTTTCCATACTTTCATCAGAGTCTTCATATCTTTCTGGTATATTTCTTAATCAAATATTCTTAGTCCTTTGGATGTTTATTTCCTTCATCATGCTTGCATATCTCACAATCTCTTCCTTCCTCACACATTCATTTCCATTTCCTAGGAGCTTTCAATCAGACTTTCTTAATTGTAGTCAACCACCTCATGCTTCATATGACATATTATGTTGATTTCATCTTAGTGTGACTTTATGCCTTCTTGCATCCTTTAAGAGGAGGAGATCCTTTTTCTCTTGATCATGCTTCTTAAGATAGAAGTAATGTTCCATGCTACCTGCAACCATATGACATGAAATTATAAAATTAAATATAGGCATACATACCTCATTTTACCTTGAGGTCATCTAGGCTTCTTCTAGTCGCTTCCTTGATTGAAGTGTATTCAATCCCTTAATTTTCTTCTTTTCTTATGTCATCATAAGATCATCCATAAATTCCATAGGTTCCTATTCTAGATTAGTGAATCCTCCAATTAGGATTCTATCAGAGAATCTTGAGGATCTTGTATATCCCAATTTCACAGATGTTTCCTTTTTGACTTGATGTATGATGAGACATGTCCTGGAAGACTTCTTCCTTTCCTTCAATATCCAATGAGGTTCCAAGAGTTATATAATTTGTGTTTAACTTCCATGGATTTTGACCTTCATGATTCCCATGGTGATGCCATGAGCTCTTGCCTCTAATGCTCTCATGATGCCATAATGAATTTTATTATCGTGATCATATCTAAAGATTTAGGAGGTTATGATAGGACCCTTTTTGTGAGGGAGGTCGTTTTGTTCATATTGGATATCTGTTGCTCCCTCTTTCCTTGACCCTTTCCTCCAACTTCGTCCATTTTTCCGGTCATATGATCTTGTTTCCATATTCTTCCATAGAGTTGAATCTTATACTATTTGAGGACCAAACTTTCCTTTCCTTTTTGCACATGGTTGAAATACTTTTGTTTGCAACTTGTCTTTCTCTATAGAGACCACAAATTGTCGGATGAGGTAACCTTCTTGTTCATTGACATTTGTTACCTTGCTTATCAATGATGACTAACTTCTTGCCATCTTTGCCATATCTTCCATTTGAGATCTCATGAAGATGTGACCTTCTTCACTGCATTCCAAAGAATATATCTTCTAGCATTTCATATATATCTCTTTATGTCTCCTCTTTTGCTACACATGCATGGGAGGATCTTTGAGTGATTTCATATGAATCCTATGAGTCTCTTGTTGCATTCAAATAATTCTTGAACTGTAGAGACCTTTCCATAGACGTCAATGACTTCTCTTGAGGATTATGACAATCCTCCTTATTCTATGCAAGGATTTTTGATGATTGTATAACCTATGGATCTCCTTACAATCATGAAGTCATTTTACCAAATTAATTAATGAAAAATACTTACTTTATTTGTGAAGACAAAAGCTTCTCCTTGATCAAGTTGATGATGGTTGAAAAAGATGTATGAGGGCTTCTTCTTGAATGATATTCTTTCAAATGAGAAAGTCTTTCTTCAATAGAAATGTTTCTCCTTTTCATGAGGATGATTTGTTGCTTCATCATATGATCTTCTTTCGTAGTGTAGATAAGGATTTCCGTCAAGGTTTCAACTTTCTCCAAGCTGATGTGATCTTTGTTTTGAAATCATTTGAGCTATCTTGATGAGAGCCTTGGTGATCTTCTGATGATAATTGTGGAGACACAAGCTATTGTTGTTGTAGATTGTTCTTGTAGATTGATATTGTTTGATCACGATTAGGTTTTGATACTGCAAGGTAGATCTTGATATCCTTTAGGTTGATTTGATGCCCTGTTTGATCCTTGAATGTCTCCTTTCTTCCCTTCCTTAGACTGAAACCATAACTCTGATCCCACGTTGAAGAATCTAGGGCAATTAGAATTAATAAGATTCTTCTTACATAATAACTATTTGAGAGGTATTTAATTTTTTCTTATTAGCATATTCTTTAATGTGTCTTCTTTAGTTCATCAAATAGATACCAAAACAAAGAGACAAGAACACAAAGCGTTGGCATTTTTCCAGGGCCAAAACCTCTCCCTCTTGGAGAGGAAAACACGCACAAAATTCTTCTTATAGAGATTCCAATTGACAAACACCAAGACCATGACCCTTGACTTCTAATGCCACTCCAAGACCAAGGCAACAATTAATAAATGTGGTTGATATATGTTGATAAGCATCAACAGATATGGATTCAATATTAATGTTAATATTGATATTAATAAATATATAAATATGATAATAAACCCAAGGGATTATTATTATAAATCCAACAGATTAATTAACCCGAGGGAATAATATAAAAAAACCCAATGGATTTATATTAAACCTAGGATTAATATTATAAACCGTATCATTAATATTATACCTAGGAATATGAACCTTTAGATTAATAAACCCAAGGGTTTAATACTAAAATCTCAAAGGAATAGTATTAAAACTAGGGATTAATATTGTAATACTAAGATATATAAACGCTAAGATAAATATTATAAACCCTAAAACAAGCATGGTTGACCATCGTTGATTTTCATATTGAGACAATCTTTGTCACAATGTGACATTGGACCATGGTTGACCATGATTAACCATGGTTGATTTTCATATTGAGAAAATATTTGTCACAATGTGACATTGGACCATGGTTGACCATGATTATAAACCCAAGGGATTTATATTAAACCTTAGGATTAATGTTATAAACCATGGTTGATATTCATATTGAGACAATCTTTGTCAAAGCATGGCGTTGGACCATGGGCGACCATAATTGACCATGATCGACCATGTTTAACCAATGTTGACCATGATTGATCAATTTGTACCATGGTTGACCGTGATTGATTTTCATATTGAGAAAATATCAGTCACATGCCTAGGGGATTAATATTAAAAACCCTTGGGATATAAACACTAAGATAAATATTATAAACACTAAGATAAACATTAAACCCTAACATTAATATTATAAACCTCAAGATTAATATTATAAAACCAATGAATTAATATTTAAAACCCAAGGAACTATAAACCCAAAGGAATAACATTAAACCATAGAATTAATATTAAACGATAGGAATAGGATAAACCCTAAGATTAATAAACCCAAATGATTATTATTATAAAACTAAGGGATTAATCAACCCAAGGGAGTAATATTGAGAACTTATTAACGGTTTTTGACCTGCCAACATTTAGTGGGGTCTCCCTAGTAAGAAGTCCCAACTAGACCTCAAACCGTTTAGTGTGAGAGTCACAGCAGTGGGTGGTAGTGTAATGCCTTGACTACGGTAGCGCACAAAGATAAGTATGATCATTTTCAGCTAAAGCAAGTGTGTGACCTTGTAGCGAGTCAAGTGAGATGCATGGGGGGTTCTAACTCACGGAGGGGAAAGGGAAGTGTGCCCCTTAGAAGCTTATAATAGTATGCAGCCTAAAGGGACACACAAGTGGAATGACATCACAAGATGAAATACCGAATAGTCTACAAACCAAAGTGATGGGTTAATCCAATAGCGCGCATTCAATAAGATTCATACAATTTCATACAAAGAAGTTCATAAGAAAATTCTTAAGTTAAACAGCATACATTGCTAAAGCAACTAGAATAGTCCAATTACAATAACAACATATGCATGAAAGCGTGTTGGCTCTGTTATTATTTTTGTAAGTGAAATTTCCATTCGTACATACAACATTGATAGCCACTAACCCCAATAGTGGAACATTACAATCAAGATCACTTTCTCCTCAAAAGAATTATAGTTTCTCTACGTTGTGGAGAATCCAAGGCTTGTCAGAATACTCCCAAGCCTTTTCTAAGCCTAAACCTGGCAAAATTCTTGGCTCCCAAAAGCTTGTTCTATGAGTTATGAGGTTCAATTTATAACAAAGGGTGGGGTGACCTTTGACATTCCCCTTTGTGACTCTTTGACTACCCTCATGACTCTTCAACCTCCTTACAAGTAACTCATTACATAACATGATGACATTTCACATTCCACTAATGACACTTGGAATTTCACTTACACCATATTTACAAATAATATTACCTTTTCCACATGTACACATGTAAGACAAAATAGGTTAGAGACAACCTAACAAGACAAAACACTATGATTCCAAATTTTTGGGAAAGACCAACTTGGCAACCTCCACTTTGTGCTTCATGGTCACATATTGATGCCAAGTTTGGTACTGCATGAAGATGTTCCCAAGCTTCTTGATCGTGTCTTTCTAATAGCGGACTCTTGCCTCCATAGCATATGGGTATATGGTCTTGGAACCTGTGTCCAACTTATTCTGAAGCATGTGCAGCATGGTGTTGACCATGAAGGGACTAGTAATGCACTTCTATATGTTATGTGTGCTCAACTCCAAATCATCCCTAGTAACCTCTCGTCTTAGCTTCTCCATGTACTCATCAATCTCTAGCCAGAATTGGTTCTTGGTTTAGAATTGGTGAGGGAACCTGTATCTGTTCATTATTTTCCTCAGTTACTGGATCTCCTGGCTCATCAACCTGTATTGCCATTATTTTCTCTATCATTACACCCTGCTTTTGTTCTTCTTTCCAATTCTGCTTCTCTTCATGTTCTTTCCTCCTCATCTCCACTCCTTCCTTCGGCTATTATTTTGCTTGCTACGATATCATATCTACTACCTGCAAGCTATGTTTTTCTCTCTTCCTCTACTCTGTTGTCTGTATCCTTTGCTTCCTCTTTCTTCTGCTGCCAAAGTTTCTTGCATGAAGATTGAATATGCTTTTACTCTGCAACTTTTTTCTCCCTCTACTATGTCAGCAACTTCCTCTTTCCCTAATCTTGTACTAGATTTTTGCCTTCTATTATTGCTACTGGACTTGTTGTCATCTTAGTGTTGACTCATTTTCTATGAGTAGTTGAGTGTCCGCATATATTGGGAAGTTAACTAGCGCTTGCTCAACTGCTTCCCCAGTGCTACTTTCAGTGGTCTATCTTGAAGGAGCTCCCTTTAGTGCCATGGTATAATTGTTGCTGGAGAGAAGTGCTTCACGAGTGTGGTCCCTGTGGGATAGAAGGGACACTCATGGAAAGAAAACATTATCTCTTACAATTGTAACTTCACAGCATGATCAAGCAACAATCAGAGCATCTGATGAGCGGGATTGCACAATTTTGACCAACAGGGGTGACTGACTGACTGTGGGAATTTTGCATTGTGCAGTCCCAACAGTCAGTGTGGAGGCTTGATGACTAGAATTGTGTAGTGCATAATTTCCACAATTAGTTAGTCACCCCTGTTGGTCGAAATTGTGTAGTGCACAATTCAGTCTAGGCCAGGGGATGGGAGAGACTATGCATTGCGCGGTCTCATTGGCCAAGCTGGGAGACTGGCTCATGGAACTCCACAGTTGGAGCCAGTCTAGTAAAATCTCTCCGCAATTCTAGAAGCCAAGGCAGAGGCCTTGAGTGCGTAGTGCATGAAGTGAAGTCTGAGATCTGAGCAAGGGGAGCCCAGATCTGCCCATGGGGAGTGTGAAAATCAAGCAAATCTGAAGGATGACGTAATGTTGGGTGCATATCTAACTAAGTGTTGATGCATGTATGTGAAACAAGTGCAACAATTGATTAAACTGAAGGAAAATGAAACATGTTAAGGGAGTCACCGCAACAACGACTATCAGTGAAAATTAGGAAAAATCATGCGATACTTGAGAAAGGTAGTCTATAAATTGAAAAGACACTTTTACCAAAACAAGTTAAAATGCCAACATTCGTTAAAAGAAATAAGTGAAACAACACTCCCACAAGCTCAACAATGAAAAGAGGAAAAACAAAAAGGAACAAAATATAATAAAAGAAAAACTCACCCGAAAAAGTGATGGCAATGCTCTGAAGGCTCCTTGATCTCCTTGGGAATGCTAGGGCTTGATGACCGAATGTAAAAATGAGCTCTATAGGTGTCCATTACATGGAATTGAAAAAACTGGAATTTATGATGCACATGCCTGAGATCAAGTACAAAATGGATACTTGGCGGAAACTTATAAGGATAGAAAGGTGTTATCCTTAGGAAACCAATAATAGATCCCTACTTCCTAGGGACGCTTCTTTATTTTTCTCTTTTTTGGGTAAACTACCATCCATTGCACAGAGAGATTTTTCAGTTTTGGGAAAGACTAAGCAACTCATTGGCTCATGCACTGAGCAACTTCTGAGGAAGAAGATTCTGTGTAGTTTCTAGGCTCAGTGGCTCTAGGTTTCCCCTCATGCTTTGCATAATTTCCCTATTGAAGGCTGACTGTCAAATGGATCTGTGGAATTTTAGAGTTGAAGGCTCATTGTCAGCTTCGACTGCGCAATTCCTGAGATCAAGGTTGGTTTCCCTCAAGGATTGTGAAATTCACTAAGGAAGCCATGGAACCGGGTGAAGACCAAGTCAAGAGATCGGCTTATGGGTTAGATAGTAAAGCAAGTGAGAAAACAAAAGCCATAATGCAAAAGATAAATCTCCATCAAATCACAAGTACTTGGGTCAATACAAGATAAGTTGTTGTGATTAGGAGGGACGCTCCAAACGAAGCATAGGAAAAATTTTGGAGGGTGGTTGTAGCCGCTACAACATTGGCAACACAGTAGTAGAACTTCAACTCTCTGTATAGACCTTATCTCATGTAAAGTGAGTCTAACTCTTTTGGAAGTATTTTTCGATCCTTTGATCATCATAGCTTCTTCACTAGATTGAGTTAAAGATGTAGTCCCTACCTTTCTATTTATTGGCATCACACATACCAAGCCAAGTCAAATGAGTTGTTTCTATTTGGGATGAGGGGTATATTGATGCATAAGTAATATAGACTATGAGAGTTTTAATTTCATCTCTGGTGTTGCTCCACTGTAAGCAGACCTCGACAATACCTCAGTGGAGTCATTTCAGGAACACAAGAATTTCACCACTGTCAGCGAGCCTGGACAGTGCCCCGGCAGAGTTACTTGCTTCACCTCTCTGCATAGGAAGCCTTTCTCTTCTTTCGCCTTTATTTTAATTTTTTCATTTCATTTTTCATTTTCAAAGGGTTGTGCATAGGCACTTATTTATTTCATGAGGCGGAAGAGGGATCCCAACTTATTGAGAGCAAAAAGGTTTTCCCTTCAGAGAAGGATTTTTATATATACCTCTGACATACTTGTTAAGGTTTTACCCTTTCTCCTTATTCTACTTGACTGACTTGACAAGGGTTAACTGAATACAGAAAACCGATTAGAGTAGTGTTGTGGGGAAAAATGCCTATGCAGGACGATCCTATCCACCTAAGGTGTGACAGTGCCTTAGCAACAAACAGAGACAGCTATTCTAGTATTCTTCCTTTATGAATTAAGAATGAAGAGAGATGGATGGACTAACCGGTGTCTTCTGTTTGTCCCTCGATCTGGTTCCTCTTCTCTTT
The DNA here is from genome assembly GCA_031772625.1 of Pinus tabuliformis. Taxonomy (NCBI): domain Eukaryota; kingdom Viridiplantae; phylum Streptophyta; class Pinopsida; order Pinales; family Pinaceae; genus Pinus; species Pinus tabuliformis. The sequence goes on along the minus strand of CM062813.1, from coordinate 61,447,005 downwards.
GGGAGTTCCCAGCTACTTGCCTTCTCGCTCGCCCAACTTCAAGAGGTTTCTGCAAGATCACAAGAAGAGAACACTACACAAAGACATAGATTCATATTCATAACTAGTTCAGGATTAGAAATAAACTAAACATACTAATGCAATCATACATCAAAGATACACCAGTATATAGGAGAAACCAAGATAGCTTTATTGATGAATAACAAGGTCCAGGAAGAGATACAACCCAGAGGGCTCCAATCCAGCATCTCCTTCCTAGCAAATGGAATTCCTATCTTCACCCCCTTCAAAGCATTAAGCACCCAATGATTCCAATCTCAAACCAATAGCAATTCTTTGCAATAACAAAATTCCAGCCTCTAGATCTCATGGAGGAGAGATCCATATATAGATGTTTGGAGAGAGGATGAGTCAGCTTGAGATCTGATTAGTGTCCTCTCCCTCTGTCAGTTCTTGATTCCACTTGGAGGTTCTTGCTTCCACTTGGAGATTGGGAACCTCTTACTCATCATAGTCGAATTCACTGAGGCAAGTGTCATTGAGGAAGATTCTGGAAGCTTCCTGGGTCTTGACACCTCTTGGAATGAACTTGCCATTTGTCAACTCTCGCTCAGCACACCCTGGTAGTGCTTCTACCTACGTTAGAGTGCAGGTAGCCAGTGTTGACTTTGACATTCAGCGCAGACAGCTAGTGGAGCCACTGAATTGATCCTGAATTGACTTGTTTTTGAGCAGTTTCTGGTGGAGAACTTCTGTGAATTGCTATGGTTTGTTAGCCTTGTTCCTCTAGGGTTAGGAACAACATGTTTAGGGATTTTGGATCCCTTAGATTATGGACATTTTATGCTCAATGTTGTAAGGCACAAAAATGTCTATAACAGTTTCCCCCTAAAGTATGAGGCCGTTTATCGGGTGAAATGCTTTATCAGGAGGATCCGAAGTTCATCCAATGCCGGGAGGAGACCTGTAATAAGATACAATACAATACATTATTTTTCATACTACTTTCATGATCTAGCTGAGGCGGGCATTCCCATGCTCAGATTTATAAATTCATTTTTCTGTACATAGAACAGACAACCGTCTGGTGGTAGACTGATAATTTTGATGAAATTATCATCCTTTGGGTAGGATGATTATCTGCTGCAATGATGTACATGTCAATGTCTTTATCTTTCCTGAATATATATCGCAACCCGGATGGATGAAACTAGATCCGGGGTCTTCAAACTCGTTCGATCTTCACTCTAAGTACAAGTCGATCCATGTGAGAAATGTTCTGAAGTCGAACATGGAAAGACATTGCTTGATTACTGGTCAATGAGGTAAACCGTTAACAAGCGCGAGAGGAATCACCGATAATGATAATGACCCTCAAGGTACTGCAGTACAATTCACGTGGTGTGAATAAAGGACTTGGCGTCGAACACCACGCAAAATCTTTCGGTCGAAGGTCATTGATGTATACCTGTCGCCGGAAGTGAGAAACTTGCCATTGAGGCATGCAAGCTTCAAAGTACTGAAGGGGTTGTTCCTAGATCAACTTCTTGGATAATGAGCTGATGTCGACAAGAAGCGATCCATCAAAGGAGGGCCTTAATGAATCCCACATCAATGACACGGAACGGAGCTAATGATTTTGATGGAGGTGAAAACGATCTGTGACATATGATTCAGGGTGGCGGTCATGAAAGGATGAAGGATAATGTACGGCAGTGGATGGGACACGGTTGACTTTTCTGAACGACTTCTCTTGAACATATGGCGACACTGATGCGATGGATCGGTAGCATTACCCCAAATATGGATGGTATGGCAAGACCATGGTGATGTGACCGGTGAATGAAACAACCCAACCCGATTGTGGTACGGAGGAAAAGTGTCATATTCAAGAGCGACTTGCTACCATCAAAGTTTTCTCGAGTTTCTCCCAATTTTTCCCCAGTCATTGCTGACCAGTACCTCTTTATTTTTGTCAAGCTTGAGGAGGATAACATATGCTTGTTCTATAACCTGCCCTTCGGGCAAGCCCATCGCTATGTTTTAACGAGCCTAGCGATAGTGAAACTCGTTCTCGTCTAAAGACAAGTTTGTCGCTATTTAATGATTTTAACGAGTCTAACGACAAAGATAACTCGGTCCTTTTCATTTTTAGAGAGTCTGAAAAGGTACATAAAGTTAACTCCAAAAGTCCTTTTTCGTCATCTAATCCCTTAGGTCCGAAAAAGTATAAAACAATACAGAAGGGATGAGCTTTCGATAGTTTTAACGAGCCGAACAAAACAAGCGCTCGATATTTTTGTGCAATAATCCCTCAGGTCCAAAAAGATTAAAATCTAGAGGAGGGATAGCTCTTCCGGTCATTTTAACGAGCTGGAAGGCCAAAACTCGGCAATATTTTCATATTTTACGAGTCAGATGAAAAGAGCAAAGAAGACTCGTCTTTTGAGGAACGAATGATAAAACGGGTTAGCAGCTGATTCCAGGTACAGGTTGGAATTTTCCAATCACGGCAGTGTCACAAGGATGGCTAGTGAAATCACTCTTCGCAGCTGTTCCTCAAAATGGGTAAACAAACATATGGAGGTGAACGATCGGCCAATGGAAAAGTGGAGGTGACGGTGCAAACACGACCAAGGCTTTAATGGCTGATAATATTACATTCACTGTGGTTATTTACCGGGATAGTTCATTTTTTAACGAGCTTAAACGCGGGTGGAAACATTTGCTCGATCTTATGTTTATTTTTTAACGAGCATGAACTATGCGCTAAAACTGCTCAGATCTTGCGCTTATTTTTTAACGAGCATGAACTGTGTGCTAAAACTGCTCGATTCTTGCGTTTATTTTTTAACGAGCATGAACTATGTGCTAAAACTGCTCGATGATAATTTTGCATGCCCCCAGCATAATAATGCAAATTGAGGTGCATGCATATTGGTCACTATTTAAGCATAGTAACGCTTGAGGTACAACCATTACGGGGTTGCGCCAGTGGAATTCCGTCATATCCATTAACTCGTAGGCTCCTTTTGCTAACACTCGTTTAACAATATAGGGGCCCATCCATAAAGAATTAAATTTACCTGCTCCCAATTTATCAGATTCTTGGTCATAAAGCAAGACCAAGTCACCTTCTGAGAAGACACGGGGTTTGACATTTTTGTCGAACTGCGCCTTGACTCGTTTCTTATGGGCTTCGTTAGCCAAAGCGGCATCACGACGGGTTTCATCCAATTGGATTAATTCCAAGAAACGGGCCTCTTCTTCTGAAGTTCCGGGGAGGAGATCAATTGCGAGTTTAAGAGACGAGATTTCACACTGGATTGGCAAGACTGCTTCCAGGCCATACACCAGTTGGAAAGGTGTGAACCCGGTCGCATTCCTTACCGATGTTCGGTAAGCCCACAAGGCTGAGTACAGGATTAGGTGCCACCTTCTTTTGTGAACTCCGATCATCCTTTGCAACATACGCTTCAGGACCTTGTTGATCGCTTCAACTTGTCCGTTGGCTTGTGGATAATACGGGGTAGAGCTGTCGTGAGATAGCCCTAGCTTGGCAGCTAATTCAACCATCATGTGATTGCGAAAATGCGATCCATGATCTGTAACTATAGCCTGTGGTATGCCGAACCTGGCGACTACATGATTGAAAAAGAAAAGGGCAGCTGTTTCACCAGTGTTATCTAATGTAGGCATCGCCTCGGCCCATTTGGTAAAATAGTCAACGGCGACTATAATATACCCATGCCCCCCGGTCAAGGTGGGGTTACATGTCATGAAATCGATGCCCCATTTGGCGAAAGGCCCAACAGAAACTATTGGCTGTAAAGGTGCGGGTGGTCTTCTGGTTTTGCTATCAAAAATTTGACAAGCATGGCAACTTCTGACTGCGGTTATGCAATCTTTGAACATGGTTGGCCAGAAGTATCCTGCTCGTAAGATTTTCTGTGTTGTAGCATATCCAGATTGATGCCCCCCACACGCGCCTGAATGACACTCATTCAGGGCTTTTCGGCCTCCTCATGGGTGAGGCACCTTCTCAGAACTGTATCGATACCACGACGGTAAAGCGTATCACCGACGATCATGTAGTCTTTCGCTTGGTATCATATACGTTTCTATTCTGAGTGAGAGGTGTTAGGCCTGAATTTTTGGGTTTGGAGATAAATTATTATATCTCCATACCACTCATTGCATGCAGATATTAGAAACAAATTCTCGTCCATGATTGATTCTTCGGATGTTTCATCGTTGGACGACGATGGGAGGTCGCACAATAATTCTGCGAAAACTAAAGCTTTTTTTGATTTGGATTTTACAAATTCCAGATCAAACTCTTGAAGGATCGCTATCCATTTTGAATATTTGCCCCCCAGCAACTGTCGCGACAATATGTAAGTCATGGGGTTGCAATCTAATAGAATGTTAGTTTTCCGAAAGAGTACATAATGTCGAAATCTTTGTATCGCTTGAACAGCAGCGAGTGCTAGCTTTTCAACATAAGAATATTTGCTTTTCGTATCATTCAAGTTTTTACTTAAATAATATATAGGATGTTCAATTCCATCGACTTCTTGAACTAAAACCATCGCAATGGTCGTATCCACTGCAGCCAGATACAGGTTGAAATCTCTTTGATAGTCTGGGGCATACATTAATGATGCTTTTACTAGAGAATCTTTCAGAGCATCAAAAGAAGCTTGTGCCACCTGATCCCAGACAAAAGGTACATCCTTTTTCAAAAGACGAGTATAACCTTTAGCAAGTTCTGCGTAATTTGGAATGAACCTCCTCAGAAAGTTTGCTTTCCCTTGGAGTTTCTGAATTTGAAGCAAATTTGAAGGTGGAGGCAAATTAATGATTGCCTGAACCTTGCAAGGGTCGAGGCGAATCCCATCCTTAGAGACTACGAAGCCAAGTAAACGACCAGAACCGACGCAAAATACACATTTGTGCGGATTGAGTCTTATCTTGTAGTGTCGGCAACGTAGAAATATTGCTCTTAAATGCTACGGATGATCAGTCCGCTTTCGCGAATGAGCCGGAAGGTCGTCGAGGTATGGTTGAATGATGTTCTTGATGTCATGGAAGGCATAATTCATTGCCCTCTGAAACGTCGCCCCTGCGTTCTTTAAACCAAAGGGTAATTTTCGATAAGCGAATGTACCCCACGGAAAAATGAATGCAGTCTTTGACTGGTCCTGTGGGTGGATATTTATTTGATTATACCCGGAGAATCCATCCATGAATGAAAAGATTTCACATCCAGCGCATTCATCAATTATCTAGTCGATGAAGGGTGTAGGGTAGTTGTCTTTCGGACAAGCTTGGTTTACATCCCTATAATCGACACACACTAATTGTCCCTTGTTTCTTCATAACAGGGACAATATTCGATACCCAATCGGTTAGAGGAACCGGGTAGATGAAACCAGCATGGAGGAGCTTTTCAACTTCTGCTTTAATGGCAGCGGCTTTCTTGGGGTGCACCTGCCGAAGCCTTTGTCTTACTAGTTTGATATCAGGATACATCTTAATTTCATGTTCAACGATACTCGAGTCAATGCCTGGCATTTCATCATATGACCAAGCAAAGACATCTCTGAATTCGCGAAAAAGAGCATTATATATTTCCAGTTCTGAAGGAGAACAACCTTTGCCGACGTAAATATTCTCCACAACATTTGTTTTAGCCGAGATATTTATGGCTATAGTCTCTTCAATATTGGATAAGTTTCGCTCAGAATCCACCGTATTTACAGTGTTTGATAGGAATTCAAAAACTGAAGGGTGGTAAAGGTCCTGTTGAGTATCTTCTTCATAATCCGAAAGAAGGGAACGATGGTGGCAATCATTCCATGGTGCCCCCTCAATCAACATCGATTGTAGGATTCCTTCGTCGGTTCCATGCACTCTCGACCAAGGATCTAATGGGGTACCATATTCTCTACACCTATCTACCCAAACGCTTGATGAGCGTTGATTTGGGTTCGCCTCCCATGCCCGAAACATTGATTGCTACAATATTTCTATTGGGCTTGGGGGCAAAACCATTGCATGATCCATGTTGATATTGTCTTCTGAGATCTTCGTGGAAGATATCATGTTGCAGGCTCCTACCAATGCTACTTATCCTATATAGATTGGAGGTGGAAGTGCGAAAGTTCCCATTAACGTGGGGCCTTTCAGTAGGCCTACTCCAATATCTTGAAGCGAATGGTTGCTCCCATGGATCATGGGAATGCTTCCTGTAACTTGTGAACCATTAGGGAGGAAGTCTTGTTGGTCGACGATCGTAATCCCTCCTTGAAAAGGGAATGCGATCTTCCTAAAATAAGTCGACACTACAGCTGCCATGGCATATATCCATGGTCTTCCCAGTAGGATGTTGTAGTCAAGATTCCCATCAATGACTTCAACATCTATTTCTACTGTCTTTCCCCCCAGTTCAACCTTCAAGTTATTTAGGATACAGCACGGGGTATAGGTCCTTCCGTCGAATGCTTTCAATGTCGTCGAAGATCGCGACAAAGTCGGAGACCCTAAAGTTTTCCAGCAACTCATCGACATAATACATGTAGATGCCCCCTCATCAATAATTGTTCGGTGAACAGTTTTGTTGAGGGCTTTCACTTGAATAAGGAAAGCTAGTTGAGCTGGTAACTGAGGATCGTATCCTTTGTGGTCGAAGGATACAAGATTGGAATCCTTAGGATCAACCCCACCAATAGCCGATAACAAAGCCTGCCTTTGGGATGGACAATTTTGTAGTACTTCAAGAGTCGACATAGCGGATGGCGATTGGGCCAAATCTTCCACTATGTTATAATGCTGCGCCGCTCTCGCGCGAGGATTAAATGTCAACTTGTGTACTACCCCCTTTGGTGGTTTAATTGTTAATTCAGGAATGATGGGCGGTACAACTTCTGTCGAAGTTGTTGTCGAACTACTTGGTTGATCTTTACCTTTGTCGTTTGACAGCTGCGGATTCCCGTAATCTTTGTTCCTTGTCGAAATCAAAGCATCATTTTGTTGCTTGGATATCGACAACATTAGCACTTGCGACGGGGAAGCATTTCCACTATCAACCAGATTTTGACCTGGATTTGGGAACGGATCAGTTAACACAGCTGAGGTCTGCGAAATCTTAAAGAATCTCTTAAGCTCAGCTCTGTATGGACAATCCGCTGTCCAATGATCCTCGTCACATATAAAACATGGACTTTTTGGTTTCCCTTTCCCAGGAGGGTTTGAAGAAGTTTTTCTGGGAGATGACTCACCCTGTTTCTTCTTCTTCCCTTTGTTTTGCTTCTTCTTGCTTCCTGGTTGATTAGTTTCTTTGCCTTTATCTGCCGATACAGCATTTACTTCCGAAGCAAGAATTTCTTCTTTTGCATTTTGATCTGAAGTCTTACGGGCTTTCTTAGACGAAGCCCTTGTCGATTTCACGTTTGTCGTGCCAATCACACCATCGCCGGCATGAGAGTCACTATTTGATTTAGGAGGAGGAGGAATTGAGAATTCCGGTCTAGGGGCGTCAGGTATTTTGTCGTAGAGCGTGCCAGACTGAGTGTAGACTAAGTCTAGATACTGCGCACGAGCGATAACTTGCTCTTCCGTTACGACTCCCCCCTTTGCCACATCTTCCGTTATAGCAGGAAGTAACGACTTGATAAACCATTCAGCTAATAACTGATCGGGAACGTACGTTTTTACCATCCTACAACGACGTCACCACTCATGTATATGATCAGATATGTGAGTGGCCGTTGTCTGTTTGAAGTTGGTTAAGATTTCCGTTCCCGTTTCATACCTTATCGGTAATTGAAAATGGGTTAAGAATGTCGTGGCTAAGGTGCTGAAATTGTCGAACGAAGCTCTAGGTAATTCAATATACCATTTAGCCGCTGGACCCGTTAACGTCCTCTGAAAGAGGCAAAGCCTTATCGAATCATCGTTTAAGGTGTTTGATGAACACCATAGATGAAAGGTCATCACGTGATTCGATGGATCTTCACCCGGATTTCCATTAAATTTAGGAATGTCTGAAGGAAGTTTGTGAGGAATCGTCGGCCACCAAGGGGCGTAAGCAATTGGATCGTTTGTTAACCGGTGTAAATCGAGTAACTATAAAGTTGCCACGAATGGTAACTGTTGATTCAGGTTAGGTGAAGCATACCCAGGGTACGATGGAATTTCCTGAGCAGTTGGCCTTTGCATACCAGCATAATGTAACTGATGTTGGTATGACTGATACGGTTGGTGGACTTGACCACTGTAAAGCGATTGATTTTGACAGTTTTGAATGTACGGTTGTCCATTGTTCGCAAAGATCTGCTGCTCAGAACCTTGGTACACTTGTTGGAATTGTGGTTCTTGGTATTGCACCAGCCACGGTTGTGAAGCCATGCTCTGTTGTGCTATATTAACCGTCGGACCAAGATGTGGGGTAATTGTACCCGTTTGGACCTGTGTCGCCCCACCAATTGGCGATTGTGGTTGAGTCACAGGGTCAAGGGGCTGTTGCATTACAACCTGAGAAATCTGAGGCTGACATACAACAGGCATCGTTTGAACTTGTGACACTGTTACAATAGCTGGTGTGGTCGGGATGTTCGACATAGGTACACATTGTTGCATAGAATACACAACCCTTGGTTGTTGAGGTAGCATAGGTACCCAACCACTTGATGTAACTCCAGTATAACCTGAATACTGTTGTGAACTCCCGTATGGATACCCTCCCGAAGGGGGTAATGAAAGGGCATACTGCCCCCCATACGGTAGCAATCCGGAACTCAAGGGGATTGTTTGTCCTTGGGGACTGGATTGCCCAAATTGACCTCCAAATGGATCAATCTGGCGAGTTTCAACATAAGAGTTGCCGGATATTATTCCGGAGGAACAAACTGGAACAGACCACACTGTCAAAATAGTCCCTAGGTGGACTCCTTCTAGCGGTTGTGAGCTAGTCGGGACAGATGGTGTGCCGACAAACATTGTCGGAGTGACGACAGGGAGTTCTGCTATCGCTGTGTCATTTGACACAGTCCTAGATGTTGACATTTGTTCAGACATTTTGATTCTATCCAATAGATTGCCTAGCGATTCTACAAGAACCTCCACTGGTGATAGACTAACTTCAGATGTAGAAGGAAATAGAGTGACCCCTACTCCAAAATGTGTTGGAGTACTTGCTTGCGGATCCTCTACAATTTCCTCTATCGCAATCAAACCAGGTGGAAGAGGAAGACCGTCAGGTCCGTAAAATATTTGTGGTTCCGAAGAAGGGGTTGAATCAACAGCGACAGATGTTTGAAGAACAAGACTCTCTGAACCGGTTACAGATGGAACTGGTTCAGTAACGCAAGTACTTGCTCCCAGGCTAGGATCAGTGTTACTGTCCCTCTGTGGCTGTTGAACTTCTTCTATAGAGGCAGGGTTTCCAGAAATGTTTGGAGTAACCGGAATCTCAGATGTTGTTGGAACACTTGTTCTAACTTTGATAGGAGATTTCGAACCGGTTAAACGAGTTCGCTTTGTCCGTACTGTTTTCGATTCTGGAGACAAAGACGGTTGACTCGTAAGTCTCTGCGAACGACGGGGTTTCAATTGACTTTCTTCCATGATTGCGGATTACTCGATCAACCAAAATACAAAAGGGGAAAGTTTGTTTCCGAATTAAATGAATTTTTTAGACGCTTTTAGACACAACTTGCTTTTTCAATTTTAAAGAGTCGAGAAAAAGCTAAAGATGACTCTAGTCTCCTTCGATGTTTTAACGAACCTGAAGTGACAAATGCTCGGATGGACTTTTTCTGTTATAGAGTCTGAAAAAGGCCAAAAGGAACTGCTCTGGAGTTCTAGGTAGAGGGTGTGCCAAACTTTTTGCAAAACCGCAGAATACTTTTTAAGGTACCGGCGGCCGATCTTCCTGAATGTTGTGTTCAGTGCATTGCGATCAGTAGGGCGGCCGACACGACTTCCTAAGGATAAAGGTTTTATTCCTATAGGGGTCTCCCAATATATACGCGACGGTACGTGGGAGCACAATCCGTACTGGTGCTATCGTCTCTCAGGAGGAATCACCCACCATCAACGAGATCGACAGTCACCAGGCTTTACGACGCCGGAACACGTCTCTAGCCTAGACCTCTATGTTGTGCGTTATGTTGCAAAGCGTTGTTAAGTTCATTCAATTTATTTTAGGTTGATCTTTTTAGAAGTTTGCCTTTTGAGGTTCACCACGAGATGTATGATACAATTCCTAAATGTAGTCTAAAGATGATAAGCAAGCTTTATATCTTTTCAACTTATGAAAATCCTAGCTACAAAGGGAAAAGAAAGACACCATCTTTTCTCAAAGAGCAATCAGCACACTCTAATGCATTTTTCCTAAATCAAACATGCAAACTATCAAGATGCAAATGCACAATGCAGGTGTTTGTTTTCCGCTTTCTTAGTATTGATGCCTACAAAGAAAGCTTTTTGTACAACTTTGAATTTGCTTTTAAATGACAAATACAAACAAGTTTACTTTTTCGAAATCAGAGAGGGTAGAAGAGATTACAACACTTAACGATTTTTGAAATGAATACTTGTTTCGACACTTAAAAGAGACAAACTCAAACCAAAAGCAAAATTAAATGTATAATCAACTGTAATCAGCCAATGAACTCTCTCCTAAGATCACAATCAGCGGATCTGAATCAAGGGCTATAGGATGACTATTTCACTCTTGCAAAGGAAAACTGCAAATGACGCCACAAACACATAAAAACACTCACAGTCTTTTTGTACAAAAGGGGGCGGAATTCAAGCAGAGAAAAGGAGTTATCAGACTGGTACCTATGCTGGTTACAGGCTGCAAAAATCAGAGATCAAAACAAGGTAAAACAGAGCAGAGAACCCCAGCTGCACAAGGCCTAACTGGATCAGCGCAACCTCAACACAGGGGTTTTGACATTCAGCGCAGGTAGCCTTCACGGGACTTGCGTTGAAATGCAGAACCTCTTCACAGGGTCTGCGCTGAAGGAGAAACGAGAGTTTCTCACTGGGTTCTGGGTCACAGATTGCTGATTAATCTACTGTTTCAGGCCAAATAAAAGCAACAAGCAAGGTGCAATCAAAGGGATGCTTTGAGGGGGTACTAAGATCTATCACAAAGGATCATCAAATCATTTGTGAGTCCATTTGTTTAGATCATAGACAAATCCAGTGATTGGATCAAAGCCGCAGCTGTCTACTTTGCATCTGAGAATAGCAGATGCAGTTCGATTGTTGCTGTTGAGTCTATGAAACAAACAATGATAGAGACACAAATAAAATGACTAAACAAATCTCCCCAGTGGAGTCACCAATTTGTTGTGGGGAAAAATGCCTATGCAGGACGATCCTATCCACCTAAGGTGTGATAGTGCCTTAGCAACAAACAGAGACAGCTATTCTAGTATTCTTCCTTTATGAATTAAGAATGAAGAGAGATGGATGGACTAACCGGTGTCTTCCGTTTGTCCCTCGATCCGGTTCCTCTTCTCTTTGGGAGTTCCCAGCTACTTGCCTTCTCGCTCGCCCAACTTCAAGAGGTTTCTGCAAGATCACAAGAAGAGAACACTACACAAAGACATAGATTCATATTCATAACTAGTTCAGGATTAGAAATAAACTAAACATACTAATGCAATCATACATCAAAGATACACCAGTATATAGGAGAAACCAAGATAGCTTTATTGATGAATAACAAGGTTCAGGAAGAGATACAACCCAGAGGGCTCCAATCCAGCATCTCCTTCCCAGCAAATGGAATTCCTATCTTCACCCCCTTCAAAGCATTAAGCACCCAATGATTCCAATCTCAAACCAACAACAATTCTTTGCAATAACAAAATTCCAGCCTCTAGATCTCATGGAGGAGAGATCCATATATAGATGTTTGGAGAAAGGATGAGTCAGCTTGAGATCTGATTAGTGTCCTCTCCCTCTGTCAGTTCTTGATTCCACTTGGAGGTTCTTGCTTCCACTTGGAGATTGGGAACCTCTTACTCATCATAGTCGAATTCACTGAGGCAAGTGTCATTGAGGAAGATTCTGGAAGCTTCCTGGGTCTTGACACCTCTTGGAATGAACTTGCCATTTGTCAACTCTCGCTCAGCGCACCCTGATAGTGCTTCTACCTACGTTGCAGTGCAGGTAGCCAGTGTTGACTTTGACATTCAGCGCAGACAGCTAGTGGAGCCACTGAATTGATCCTGAATTGACTTGTTTTTTAGCAGTTTCTGGTGGAGAACTTCTGTGAATTGCTGTGGTTTGTTAGCCTTGTTCCTCTAGGGGTAGGAACAACATGTTTAGGGACTTTGGATCCCTTAGATTATGGACATTTCATGCTCAATGTTGTAAGGCACAAAAATGTCTATAACAAGTAGGCAGTACTATTTAATAGTGCAAGCGTTATGATTTCACCAAGACTTACTAAAAAGAACGTTTTTTTCCATCAAGGTATCATTAACTAGAAGAAATGAAAGAACTTCATAAAGAGATGGAATAGATAGATAAACACGTGTTGATAGTTGTACAAGTCACATAACAATAATCAAACTCTACTCCAACTCCTAAGTTAAGCAGACCATGGGCCAAATCACGTGAAGTGATATTTCCATTGCATTCATCGGTGCATTGGTTGACCCATGTAGGTGATAGTATGATTGACAAGAAAGATATTCAAGCATACCAATAGACAACAAAGATGAAACAATCCAAACCAAATCGTTTGAAGCCTTAATGCATCCATAGAAAAGAAAATATTGAAAGAACATGAAAGGTACTCTGTATACGTATCATGGTGTTCTATCACATTGTGTGTGGACAAAAAGCATGCACACACCTTCAAACTTGACAAATGAGTAAACATAAAGAAAGAAGTTTTTTTTTTGTTTTTGTTTTTTGTTTTTTTTTCAACAGTGATTTCTATGTATGACTCCAATGGATGGGTGATGGGATTGTTTGATTCTGGTGTAGGATGCAAAAACTGTGAATTAGATTGATTTTCAATGTGAATAGGAGAGTGATGAAGAGCTTGGGGAGATTGAATAGATTTATAATCAAAAGTGGAACTAACCTCAAGGCTATGAGAACTTGACATAACCATCAACTTGGGCTGAAGTTCCTCGACAACTTGAGGAGTTCCCACTTTATCAGAAGATGGATCATCAAATATTGGTGTCTTAGAAAGATCAACAGTAGGTGAATCAAAATCATGATCAAATGAATGAGTTAAAGATCAAGACAGCCATTATTAGAAAATTCAATATGGATGACGAACTCCTCATGACCTAATGAACAATATAGAGGGGTTGATGAAAAACAAAAAATTTCACCCTCTAAATTTCCAGATACGAAAGATGAGAGATCCAGTGGATCCGGGAAGGAAGATGTGTCCTCTCTGCAATCAAATGATAGTCTGGCATCTTGCGCATTTTGTGAATGATCGAAAGTGGAAACATATGGATATATTTATTATCGTACTATATTTATTATTAAAAAATTATTTAAAATATAAATTAATTTAAATTTTAAATAATAAAATAAAATAAAATTCCTTATCTTATAAATAAAGGTTCTTCATAAACAATTTTATTCATCATGTCAATGTTAAGCTCCTAATTTATTTATTTATTTGTTATAGTATCGTTGTTTTCTACTTTGGAGTTTTTTGGGGTATATTTTCGGTCAAATTTGTTAAAAATTGAAAATGCATTTTAAATAACAAAAAATTAAGAAAATTTGAAAATTTGTTTCACAAAATTCCTAAAGAAAAACTTTAAAACCTAAAATAATTAGAAAATAACATTTTTACCATTCAAAATCAGAAAATATGCGTTTAATGAACAAAACATTGCAAGTAAGAAAAAAATTAAAAACTAAATTATAACTTTTTGGTGGTTTTCTAAGTTGTTTTGAAGAGATTTTTTGATGTTTTTTGTGGTTTTCTAGGTTTGTTTATAGTTTTCTAAGTTGTTTTGAAGGGTTGTTTTGATGGTTTTTTGTGGCTTTCTAGGTTGGTTTTGTGGTTTTCTAAGTTGTTTTGAAGGGTTTTATTATGGTTTTCATGGTTTTGTATGGTAAGTTTTTGTTTTTCAAACTAATTTGTTTAATTTTGAAAAAATAAATAAATAAGACAAAAAATATAGAATACCTACCTTCATTTGAGCCTCTGGGACATTGGCAGGGTTGTTGGTGAGATTGGTTTGAATTCTCCATGCTTCAATTGCTCAATTGAGCTCCAATACTCTCAGTTGAGCTACCTAAACACTCTCAGTCGATCTTTAAAGTGTCTCGTGGTCTGTGAAAATGTCGCATGGAGACCAGAGGGTTAGATGTTTAACAATAATAAAAAACAACTTGATCAAAACTTAGGGCTCAATCAAACCCTAATGTTCGATCGAGGGTTAAAAACAATCCCTCGATTGAGATACCTTTTAGTACTCGAGGAGCTCGACTGAGTGCTTAAAAAAGATTCCATCGAGCACTTAAATTGCTCGATCGATCCATCTTTTTTTCCACCTAAATGTGTCCTCTCTTGCCAAAATGTGTAACTCAGCTCCATGTTATCACCCGTAAAGTAAAAAAGGTAAGGAACTAAGAACCTAAACAACAAGAATCTCACTATATATAAATTTGTTATGAAGAAGTAATAAAAACGTTTAGTTTTTTCAAATCAAATTTTATACATGAAATTATTGAAATAATATACTTATACGAGTTACTAATGGATGCAGTCTAAAGAGAATTAAAAAGCTACAAACTTAAGAAAGTATGAAAACTGGGAAACTTTAAACAAATTCTTAGTAAACTCACATTTCCATGAAGAGTGTAAAGTAACAAGGAAAAAATATAAGGAGATAAGTGCAAAAAGAAACTTATGTAGGATCAGCCTTGGCCTCTGATGATCAACATCAACCAAAAACATTTCAATTTATGATTAATTTTTTTGTAGGTTGAATAAGTGTTGTAGATCCTTGATTGTGTAGTTTGTTGCAAATCCATTTTCCTTCAAATTATTCCATGAGGTGTTGCTACAAAATCCATGTTACAGAACAACCATACCAATGTGTCATGAAATGGTACATAACCCATGGTTGGTAATATGTGTAGATGAGAGGATTTGATGGTGGAACCTATTGGAGAAAGGAAAAATTGTAATTCTCCATCTGTCAAATTGAAAATGAAGGGATGGAAGAGGGATTTTAAAGAAGTCGATTACGAGAAAGAAGGATGTGATTCATCAGTTCAAGGGTAGCTCTAGACATTGAAGGAAGAACCATCGACATTGATTACGAAAGAGAGTTATCACAAAGATGTAGAGAGCCTTAGAGTGGGACAAACGCAAGGTGTTCTGAAGTGGTTGCATCGTAACAAGGGGAGACAAATACACCCTTGGATATAGTGAAATTTAACAAGTTCATATTTCAAACTGAATAAAACTTTTGTTTAAATTTATGTTCATAATTATATCATTTGTGAAATTTCTATTCTATTTGTGTCATTTTGTAAATTGTGTTTCACGTTTACACTGCTGGTAGAGTAGTGTAGTTCTGCATTTTGATAGGTTGCACTTGACCTGTAGTGGGAAAATGATGCAATCCTTTTGTGACTACATTAAGTGGTATTACGACAGTCTTTTTCTATGATGGAATACACCTTAAGTTACTTCTATGAGACAGGGTAACATAATTCCATGATTGGTGGCTATTTGGAAAGAGTGTTGAAGGGACAAGTTAGGATAAAAAACTTGGAATTGAGGTATGTGAATGTTGGTGAGACATTTTCAAATTGGGGGGATGTCATTGCAAAGAAGAGGAGCAGGAAAAGGAGGTGTAAGAAACTGAGAATTGGATGATTGGAGATCAATAATAGAAGAGCTAGAGAATAAAAGAAATGGGGATCTTGAAGTTTATTTAGAGCCATAGGAAGAAATTGAAGAAGAATAGGATTTTGAAGCAAGAGACCCAGCAGTTAGATTGATTTCATTTTTGAGTTAGATTTAGTTATGATGGAAATCTAAGAGTTGCTGTGATCATTAATTATATTAAAGAACTTGAAAGATATTTTGAGTATGAAAATATTCAGAATCCAAATCGGGTGAGATTTTCCATTACGAAATTTAAAGGGCATTTTTCACTCTAATGGGACATGCTACAAAAAGATAGAGTAAGCAATTATTTGGAGAAGATTAAGACTTGGAAGAAGATGGTTATAAAGATAAGAAAAATTTGTATAGGAAAGTACAAAAGTTAGACAAAGGGAGGCATTTTTGTTATGAGTATGCCCATGAATTCTTTAGATTTCTGCTTTGATAAGGCATCAAAGAACAAAAAGTCCAATGAGTTGTGAGGTATGTGAATGGGTTAAAGTATTTGTTTCAATATGAAATAAGCATGTGAATTATTTTTATATTGTTGTGGAAGCTTATCAAGTTGCCTTCAAGTTAGAATAAAATATTGAGAGGAAAACGTAACAAAAGGGTAAAGGAGGAGGTTCTAGAGACAAAGGTAGGACATGGATTTCTAGAGGTAGTGAAAAGGAAGGAGAATCCACATGTGGTCAAGGTGGAATAGGAGGAAATGGTGTTGGAAGAGGACAAGGAGGACTTGGAAGAGGAAAGGGTAAGTGTGTGATTGCTTGTTACCATTGTGGAGTTGAAGGACATAAGAAATCTGGTTGTCTAGAAAAACAAAACTCAAGGAGAAGAGGTGAAGCACGAACACAAGTCACACAATTTGATGAAGCCTCTATTGTTGGAGAAAGTCTAGTGGTACTTCGATAATAACATGGTAAAAACTTAATGTTTCAGAGAGTGTTGCTTAAGCCTGAGAAAATGTAGCAAAATAATATGATCAAAGAAAGGAATTTTTTAAAATTAAATGTAAGGTTCAAGGAAAATGCTATAATTTGATTATAAATCATGGGAGTACTGAGAAATTGGTATCCATAGAGGTTATGGAAAATGTGAAACGTAAAGTGTGTTCCATCCAAATCCTTACTGTGTTTCATGGTTAAAAAAAGGACATCAGGTGACTATGGTTGAACAATGTTTGTAATATTTTCATATTGGAGATCTTTGTGAGCAAGTGTTGTGTGATGTGGTTGAGATAGATGCATGCCACATACTTCTTGAATACCATGGTTGTTTGATAGGAAAGTTTTCCATGATGGTAAGGAAAAAACATCTGAATTTAAGAAAGATTGAAAGTTGCACCAGTGTTAGAAAATGCAGTGGAAGCAGCAAGGGATTGTTGAGAAACAAGCATAGGTAAAACAAGATAATTATTTGGCCAACCAAGGATTTTTTTCAAGAAAAAAAGGGCATGTTTTTGTTTAGCTTTGATTCCAAAGGAGGTAAAATATTAAGTGAAATCAAGCAACATAACTAGAGAAATAAAACCTGTGTTGATTGAATTCAAGGAGGATTTTGTGGATGATTTACCAATGATATTACCTCCCATGAGGAGAATTTCACATAAATTTTACTTTATTCCCGGATCAAGCCTACCTAGGAAAGCACCTTACAGGATGACCCTAGCAGAGAGTGAAGAAGTACATAGGAAAGTACAAAATTTGCTTGATAGACAATTGATTTGAGAGACTTTAAATAGATATGCAACGCCAACAATGTTGATCCCAAAGAAAATGGGAGAATGGTAAATGTGCATCGATTCACAAGCCACTAATAGGATCATCATCAAGTACCAGTATCCTTTGCCAAATATGGATGACCTTATGGACTTTTTAAGTGGGGCTGAATATTTCACAAAGGTATATTATAAAAATGGTTATCATGAAATCCAAATAAGGGAAGGTGACGAGTGGAAGACTACTTTTAAGATAAAATATGGACTACTTGAATGGTTGGTTATGCCATTTAGGATAACTAATCATCCTAGCACATTTATGAGACTTATGAATAAAGTCTTGAAACAATTTTTGCGGAAGTTTTATATTGTATATGTGGATGACATATCAATTTTTAGTATAGGCAAAGACGAACACTTAGAGCATGCGAGGAAAATATTTCAACAGTTGAAAGAGGAAAAGTTGTTGATAAGTTTGAATAAATGTACATTTTTGCAAACATAATTAGTTTCCTTTGGATTTATGATTTCTAATGAAATATTGAAGATGGGTATTGAAAAGCTGAAGGATGTTTTGGATTGGCCAATGCCTCAGTCCACTTTTAAGGTGAGAAGTTTTCATGGGATGGAGATTTTATACAAGAAATTATTTAGAATTTTCTGTTAGATTTGTGAGCCTCTTTCTGAGTGCATGAAAAGGGGGAATTTCAAATGGAAAATATCAACAATAAAGGAATTTTTAGATCTAAAAAGAAGGTGTTAGAGAAACCTATTTTTGGGACTGCCAATTTTTGATAAAGTATTTCAAGTTGAATGTGTTGTTTCTGGGATAACAATTTGGGTAGTTTTAAGTGAAGAAGGGGGTCTGATAGAATTATTTAATGAAATGTTGAATTAGGCAAAGAAAAAGTGTTATGTGTATAATCATGAATTATATGTTATCGTGTAGGATTTCAAGAAGTGGAAACACTATGTACTTCCCAAGGAATTTGTTATTTTTATTGATCACAAGACGTTGAAATATATCAACATTCAAGGTAAGTTAAATCAAACACACTCTAAATGTGTCGAGTTCTTACAAAGCTACTTTATTTGTATTGAAACATAGGTCTGGAAATTCGAACAAAGTGGTAGATGCTTTGAGTAGGAGAATGATGTTACTTAACACCTTGTCTGTGGAATTTGTGAGTTTGGAAAGTATGGAGTTATCTAAAGAAGATGTAGATTTTGGAGAATCTTGGAGAGCTTATAAAGCACCTTGGAGTGTAGATAAAAAAATTTACATGGAGTATCATATCCAATAGGGATTCTTATTTAAGAATCAATAACTATGCATTCCACAAGGTTCAGTGAGGTTGAATCTTATTAAAGAGCTACATGGTCGAGGATTGGGTGGAAATTTTGGCATGGATAAGACAAAACATTGGTAAAGTATTATTAGTCTATCATAAACAAGCATGTTAGGGAAATTATTGAGTGTTGTATATTTTTCCAATTAGAAAAGGGTATAAGTCAAAATAGAGGATTGTATACTACATTGTTGTACTCAAAAATCTTGGGAAGATGTGCACATGGAATTTATCTTGGGGCTACCTAGGACATAAAGGAAGCATTATCCTATGGTGGTTGTAGTATATTGATTTTTAAAAATGGCACATTTCATAGCCTGTAAAAAGAAAAGTGATGCTACCGAAGTGGTTGTTCTATTCTTCAGAGAAGTTGTGACACTTCATGGTTTACCAAGGAGCGTTATTTCTGACAGAGATACAAGTTTTCTTGGTCACCTTTGGAGGAAACTCTAGAAGAAAATGCGATGTAAATTGTTGTATAGTTTATCCCACCATCCATAGACAAATGGGGACACTAAAGTGGTGAACATAAGTCAGGAATTCACTTACAAGTTTAAGTGGTGAAAATCTCAGTTAGTGGGATATGGTATTAGGATAGGCTAAAATTTCTTGTAATAATTAAATGAATAGATCAATTAGAAATATTTATTTCCAAATTGTTTACGGTAGGTCACTAAAGGGGCTATGGACATGAAAAACTTGCTATATTTGGAAGAAATAAAGAGTTCTAATGCAATTTATTTTGTAGATAACATACAAGAAATGCACGAGCACGTGAAATAAAGGTTGCAACAAAGTAATGCCAAGTATAAAAAGAGGGTAGATCTATAAAGGAGGGTGATTTTTTTTTTTAGAAAGCTGACCTGGTAATGGCACATTTGTGGAAGAAAATATTTCGCCGATGTAATTATAGTAAACTAAAGTACAAAAGTATAGGACCATGTAGAATTTTGAAGAATTTGTTTGAAAATGCATATAAGCTAGAGTAATGAGGTAGGTGCTACAATGAATGGAAGCAATAGTTACCAATAAAAATTGTTAAAGAAATGGAAGAGATTTTTGTTAGAAGGATTGGTAAGAAAAACCACCATAAAAATTGAAGATGAAGGGACAAAAGAGGGGTTTTAAAGAAATAGGATGGGATACAAAAGGATGTGTTCACTAATTCAGGGGAAGCTCTAAGCATTGAAGGAAGAATTAGAGATGTTGTAGATAGCCTTGGAGTATGATAGCCATGAATTGTTATGAAGTTATCATGTTGTAACAAGGGGAGACAAAGACCCCTTGAATACAGATGAAATTTAATAGGTTCATATTTTAGATTGAACAAAAGTTTGGTTGTTATTCAATCTTGTGTGAAATTGCTATTTCGTCCACGTTGTTTTGTAAACTGTCTTTTACATTTACGCTATTGGTAGAGTACTATAGTTGTGCATTGTGATAGGAAGCACCTAACATGTAGTGGGATAATGTTGCAAGCCCTTTGGGACCATATTAGAAACTCACTTTATTACATCGAGAGATTTTAGACTGTGTTGAATATGGAGTTGACACATGCCATTCTCTCTCTCTCTCTCTCTCCCTTTCTATATATATATATATATATAGATATATAAATCAACTAAATATATAAAAAAAAAAAAAAAAAAATTATGGATAAAACATTTTAGTGGTGTGTTGCTAAATATGAGGGAGGTGTATGATTCCTTGAACATGAAGTTGAAATGTGATGCACATGGGCACAAACAAAATCCATTTTAATTTTGGATCTATCATATAAAGAGAGGGGTCAAATCGTTTGAGGTGAAACATTTTTTAGATTAAAATAAATTGAGGAGAGGTTTTGACAATGACGGTTTTGATTTCCTCACTTCATTATAGATTCAATGTTAAGATGAATCTTATAAATTGATTATGATGAAGCTAAAATACCATTCAATTTTATTTCATTTAATTTTTATGAACAAAATAAATTAAATATTAGATATATACATGAATCAACTAATGGAGTAATCTAGAGTGTGTTAAAAGTTATCAAAACTATGACAATAGGAAAGGAAAATAAAAAGGAACCTCAAAGAATTTTCTAGTGAACTCATGCTACAATAAAGGGTGTAAAGTAACGAGGATAAAAGAGATGATCCCCAAGATGTGTTCCAATTACTAGAAAAAAGGGGCAATAGTGATGGAATATTGGTTTAATGAGGGGTTGCATGCTGCCTCCACTTGGAGTCCTACATGGCCACCCCATTATCATGAAGGTCAACTCAACTATGGAAAGTTTGAATTTGCACTACCTGCATTCATGCGAGCTAAGGGGAAGATACATCTGCATGGGGATTCACACATATAAAAACTTAGTGTTATAATTATGGTTGCACATGGGCGGGACTAGAGCATAATACAATGAAGTGGTGGGAAGGCAACTATGCAACTGCCTAAAGGAATTAGAATTTTCTTATAATCCCTCAACTATGTCACCTACTTCTTGGGAGAAACAATATGAAATATCATAGCGGGTTTAGGAGAATCATGCAATATCATGATATAATTTTGGAAATTCATCTCAATAGGTGGAAACCCTTGTTATTGTTGTTATTTTATCCTTTTTATGGATCTCTCTCACTCAAATTTAGTCTCTTATTACTGATACCATGCAACCCATTACAAGATTGGAAACGTTAATTGTTTTCCTTGTTTTCTTCTATATATTTCTTTGGATTCTTGTTATCTATTCCTCACCTTGGCCCAATGTTCTTTGAGGGAATCCTTGCATCTACCTCTTGGTGATCCTGCTTTGCATCTTCAATCTCTCGTGGATATTTATTTTCCCTCTACCTTGTATACTAGTTTGTTCACCCTCATTTTCCCCCCACCCTTTCACCCTGATATCCCCTACTTTAATTCCCTTCTCCACAATGGTTCACCACCATTTGGTTATCCTCGTAAGAATAGGTTGGCTTGGTGCTCCCCGTCCACTCATTCATAGCCCTACTACCATATGTGGTAACAATTCGTAGACCTCTAATAGACCGACTACGGAGAGGTAAAAAATAATTATGTTTAGAGGGAAATCTCAAACATTGAAACTAGGTCATATAGGCTCATCATTTTGTTCCTGGTGCACATGGTGAACGAGAAACTAGAGACCAAATCCCTGATGTCAGTAATTCTACCAGGGCCAGGAAATCAACTTATATATAGATAGTTAATTTGTATTGGCATGTTAAAACTCTCATGGGGAGGGTTCTCATTGACAGAGTAGATACTCAGCAAGAGATTATCATTTGTGTGGTTGGGCTTCTAGAGAAGATGGAAAGAGTGGATGGGAAGGTAAAATTATTGATTAAGAAGATCACTGGAACTAACCCTTCATCATCGAATACCAGTGTAAACCCATAACCACCTGATTACACCCTCATCATAGTTAAATGAATTTTCTTAGAGCTTAGGATTTAGTCCATATTTGTTTTTCAACTTAGTCATGCTTCATAGTCCATGCAACATTATTTATGTAGTTTTTCCTTACTATTTTATGTGTATGATGATGAGATTAGGAGAAATAGAGATAATATCAAATTTTTAAGTTTATGCTTTTGGTATGATTTCCTTAGCAACAGACTAGTAGAGACTATCTATATTGTACCTCAATGTTTTTTGAATTAATATAATATCTCTTATCTTAAAAAAAATAAAAAGAAAAAAGATTAATACAAGAGAAAAAATAAAAAGAAACTGATTGTATATATTAATTCATTATGAAGAAGAAACAAAACTATTTAAATTAATTGTAATATAAATGAAATCAACTAAATAATTGATATTTTTAAAGCCATTAAAAAAATAAGCCAAATAGTATTGAAAATATAAAAAGCTAAAAAATTAGGAAACGAAAGGACAACACCAAACAATTTTTTTAGTAAACTCTTTGAATTTCAAGTTGTCATTATTTTTATGAATAAAATCAACAAAATAATAGATCTATACATAGAAACATTAATAAGATTAATCCAAATATCATTGAAAAAATATGAAACCTAATATATTAGGAAACGAAAGGACAACGCCAAGCAAACTCATGATTGAGTAAATACTAGCATAACCACATTAATAAATGTGGTTGATATACGTTGTAAGCATCAACTTAATATATGGTATATTATAAACTTAATATGCTAAATAAATATATTAATATATCAAATCTAAGATTATATCAAAAACTCTAAGATTATAAAGTCAAGGAATCATAAACCCAAGGGATTATTAATATTATAAAGCCAAGGAATTAAGAAACCAATGGGATTAATATTATAAACCCAAAGGATCAATAAACGCAGGAATTAATAAACCAAAGGAATTTATATTAAAAACCCAAGGGATTATTAAGATTACAAACATAAGAAATCGATAAACCTAACACACTAATATTAAAAACCTTGGGATTAATATTAAAAACCAAAGAGATTATTAATATTACAGACCCAAGCATAAATATTCCGGGGGTTTAATATTATTTCCTTGGGTTTACAATATTAATCCTTTGTGTTTATTAATCTAAGGGTTCATATTCCTAGGGTTTAATATTATTCCCTTGGGTTTATAAGTCCTTTGGGTTTTTAGTATTAATAAAATGTGGTTGATGTATGTTAATAGGATAAGCTTCAATGGATATGGATTCAATATTAATGTTAATATTCATATTAATAAATATATAAATATAATAATAAACCCAAGGGATTATTATTATAAATCCAATAGATTACTAAACCCAAGGGAATAATATAAAAAAACCCAATGGATTTATATTAAACCTAGGATTAATATTATAAACTGTATCATTAATATTATACCCTAGGAATATGAACCGTTAGATTAATAAACCCAATGGATTGATATTATAAACCCAAGGCACTAATAAACCCAAGGGTTTAATACTAAAATCTCAAAGGAATAGTATTAAACCCAAGGGATTAATATTGTAAGACTAAGATAGATAAACACTAAGATAAATATTATAAACCATAAAACAAGCATGGTTGACTGTCGTTGATTTTCATATTGAGACAATCTTTGTCACAATGTGACGTTGACCATGGTTGATTTTCATTTTGAGAAAATATTTGTCACTGTGTGACATTGGACCATGGTTGACAAGGATTATAAACCCAAGGGATTTATATTAACCCTTAGGATTAATGTTATCAACCATGGTTGATATTCATATTGAGACAATCTTTGTCACAACATGGTGTTGGACCATGGCGGACCATAATTTACCATGGTCGACCTTATTTGACCAATGTTGACCATGATTGATCATTTTTTACCATGGTTGACCATGATTGATTTTCATATTGAGAAAATATTTGTCACATACCCAAGGGATTAATATTATAAACCCTTGGGATATAAACTCTAAGATAAATATTATAAACACTAAGATAAACGTTAAACCCTAACATTAATATTATAAACCTCAAGATTAATATTATAAGACCAAGGGATTAATATTTAAAACCCAAGGAACTATAAACCCAAACGAATAACATTAAACCATAGAATTAATATTAAACCATAGGAATATAAACCCTAATATTAATAAAACCAAGGGATTATTATTATAAAACTAAGGGATTAATCAACCCAATGGATTAATATTTTGAATCTGTTAATGGTGTTGGACCCGCCAACATTCAGGGGGATCTCCCCTGTAAGAATTCTCAACTAGACCTCAGACTGTTTAGAGTGGGAGTCCTAGCAATGTGTGATAGTGTAATGCCTTGACCGCTTTAGTGCACAAAGATAAGTATGATAACTTTGGGATGAAGCAAGTGTGTGACCTTGTGGCGAGTCAAGTGAGATGCAAGGGGGGTTCTAACTCATGAAGGGGAAAAGGAAGTGTGACCCTTAGAAGCCTATAATAGTACGCAGCCTGAAAGGGACACACAAGCGGAATGACATCACAAGATGAAATGCCAAATAGTCTACAAACCAAAGTGATGGGTTAATCCAATAACATGCATTCAACAAGATTCATACAATTGCATACAAAGTAGTTCATAAGAAAATGCGTAACTTAAACAACATACATTGCTAAAGCAACCAGAATAGTCCAACTACAATAACAGCATATGCATGAAATCGTGTTGGCTCTGTTATCATCTTTATAAGTGAAAGTTCCATCCATACATACAACATTGACAGCCACTAGCCCCAATAGTGGAACATTATAGTCAAGAACACTTGCTACTCCAAAGAAGTATAGTTTCTCTACGTTGTGGAGAAGCCAAGGCTCGTCACAATACTCCCAAGCCTTTTCTAATCCTAAGTCTAGCAAAAAGCTTTGCTCCCAAAAGCTTGTTCTATGAGTTATGAGATTCAATATATAATAAAGGGTGGGGTGACCTTTGACATTCCCCTTTGTGACTCTTTGATTACCCTCATGTATCATCAACTTCCTTACAAGTAACTCATTATATAGCATGATGACCTTTCACATTCCACTAATGACACTTGGAATTTCTTTTTTTTTTTTCTGGATTAAGACTAAATCTATTAAGTAAAAAATATTGTACAAGAGGATACATCCCAAAGATGCAAGAAACCGGCAACCAGAAATGATAGACCTATCAACCTCGGTTCCGGAGAAGGATTTAAGCAAGTAAGGAGCTACAACAAGTCACTAGAAGCTGAAAGATACATAGAAAACTACCCTGAGAGGGTAGAGGATTCAACACGAGGCTTTTTCCCTTTTCGTTTTTTGACTACAACCCAACCATTTTGAGGTGGATGAGCAATTACAACTTGAAGATTGGGATCCTCCACCGGGGATCCCTCCTTGGGGAAGCCCTCCTTTTCTGAATCCGAGGAGGAGGACAAATGGACACGTTTCTGAGCAATGGTTGAATCAGAGGTTGGCGCCAGACCATCGGTGGAGGGGGCCACGGAATGAGGGGCCAGTTCCAATTCTTCATCACTGTCTTCGTCTTCAGAGCTGGAGGAACCAGAATCCGCCACTGGAGGTGGCGAGCAGGGAGTCCAACGTTTGGACTTGGGCTTGGAGGCATTGGCCTTGTTCTTTTTTGCCGGGCGAGATGGGCATGTGTTCTGCAAATGCCCAGATTGGTGGCAATGGCGGCACCGAAAAGCAGTATTCTCGTAGTCCAGTGTCTGGGTCCAGACAAAGTCGTTTATCTTAAGGTTGATTTGTTCTGGAAGACCTTTGCTCAGGTCTAACTCCGCACATAGTCTTGCATATGAGTAGAGACCTTTAGCTTCCCGCCATAAATCTCCACTGAGGAAGCGACCCAAGGTGTCTCCTATAACTCTGAAGACACGAGTACTCCATAGGTGGGCAGGGAAGTTTGGAAGCCGAATCCATACCGGGGTCTTGGTAATGACCGCAGTAGCTGGATCGAACTCTGGGAACCAAGGAGTCAAGAATAGCCCTGCATTTCCCATGAACCAAGGGCCCTCTTCTAAGGCCTTTTCATAGTGCTTACTATTATAAAAAAGAACAATGAAATAGCCTTTCGAACAGAAAAAGATCTTACAGTGATGAGTCCAGTTTGCATGGATCCATGCGTAGAGATCCTGAGAACGCGGCCACAATCCATTAAATCTGCAGATGATGGCTCTTTCAGCAAAATCTTGATGCTGGGAAGCCAGATCTTCATGAATGAATTCAACAAAGGGAACTTCTTCGATCTTGTCAACCAAGAAGACCTTGGATTTAGGGGCTTCCGGGGGTTTGGGGTTCTCAGAGTGGACTGCATCTTTGTATGAGAAAGGCCGGGTAGAGGAAGATTGCCCCACTGCTCCTCCTCTTAAACGAAGCGTCGCCACCACCAAGCTGTTCCTAGAAATGCTGTAAGCAGAGAGAGGAAGAGGGTCTTCAAGTTGTTTACCTTGAGAGAGAAGTCGCAGAATGCTTGATGGAATCCCCAATCTGCACTCTAGCTTCAGTTTGAGTTCCTGCACCAGATCTGAAGGGCTAACCCATTGCATGATAGTTCTGCCTGAAGGTTGAGAAATAAGAATCTGAAAGGATTCAGCAACAGGCCTTGATCCCATGCCAAGATGAGTGAAGATCTCTGGATCTGGCCATGGCATGGCCTATTCTTCCTGCTGGAGGACCGGATCTGTCCATTCGTTGTCAGATCTGAGGCTTCGAATGCCTTTCGGAGAGCAGTTGTTCGCCCTAGATCCATATGGAGACCATGCGAGTGATGCGGTCAACTGCTCTGGTTCGTGGTAAAAGCATACAGATTTCTGACCGGCCAAGACCCTAATGTCCAGTGCTGATCTTTCGTGACGGCAAGAGGGCCTCGAGCTGTACTTGCTGCGGCTGTTCTGAACGCTGGGCAGCTTGGCATGAAGGCTAGCTGTAATAACCTGCGCGGCCGCGAGTGGAGATCAAAGCCCCAGTTCGAGTCCAAGCTGTGCAGTTATTTCCCCTTCAACGGCAGAGAGCCAATGCAAAATGGAGGCCAAGGGCGCTGAGACAGCGTCGGCTGTAGGGTTCCACTTCGAGAGCTGTAGGGTGTATCTGGATGTATCATAGACAAAAAAATACCCTGCTCGTACTTCCTTAGCCGCTACTCCTGCTTTCTGTTGGGGTCGTCTGGCACGAGAAGCAGCCTCACCGGTCCAATATCTGTCCTCTGCAAGGCCGAGGGCAGAGCAGATTAGGGGGCGCGTGGTCTTCAGAGTATGGTGGATGGCAACCGTATCAGAGGTGAAAATAGTCAGAAATCCATAGATGAGAGGCGCGTCTCCGAAGGCAAGCGTAACAGTGGTGAAATTAGCCAGAGATCCGCGGATGGAGCGTGCATCTCCTGTATCAACAGTGCTGTTCTGCGGCTTGACGGCGGCCGAAGACGAAGATGCAAAGACTATGTTAGGGTTCATCTTCGGCGGGGATAAAGTTTGATCGAGGAAGATCCACACTTGGAATTTCACTTACAACATATTTACAAATAATATTGCATTTTCCACATGTACCCATGTAAGACAAAATAGGCTAGAGACAGCCTTCCAAGACAAAATACTATGATTCCAAAGTTTGGGGAAAGACCAACTCGGAAACCTCCACTTGGTGCTTCTCTGTCACATATTGATGTTGTTAGGGTCATATAATTTATAGGATCACAAGGTGATTGAGTATCTCATATTTTGCAGATTTTATATTGTTCATAGAGTTCAATATTCAATTGATTTCACAAAAAAGAAGAAAAGAAAAGAAAAGAGGGTACAAAAATAAAGAGAAAAGAAAAAATGAAAAGAAAAGAAAGCCCCAAATATTGTTCAATTCATAAAATCTAAGCATGATTGAACAAATTTCAATTTATGTTGATAGAGTAGAAAATAAAGATCTACCAAACAGTTTAAGCTTGTCAAATCAGTGTCTAGGTAGAAAATAAAATTGGTTCAACTGTTCAATCTGAACAAATGGGAGAGATAAGTGAAAAAGGATCTGTAAGTCCAAATGCACCCTGCAAATGCAAAAAGGAAAAAATGTTTGATTAGAAAAATAAAGTGTAGTTAGCTTGAAAATAATTACAAAGGAAAAAGACATGAAAATTTCCTTTAATATTTTATTATATGGTTCATGTGTTTTTCCTAATGTGGAAAAATAAAAAATAAAAAAAGGAGTTAGGGGTCTCATATTATTACTCCTATCCTATATTCCTATACTCCACCTCCCACTTTCATTTTCCGACCCCACCACTCACGTACATGTCACATCAACTATTACCCACCCTTCACATTTCATACAATCTCTGCACTCACTATTCAATCCGACAGCACGTATGATTTTCTACCCCCCACCCTCCAAACGTTAACGTCGAGGGGGTTCGAAATCAGTGGTTTCAGACCATGTACATGTCACACTGTTGCAATTTCGCACCCCCCCCATTCATTCCACTTACCGCTCCAAGGTCCCCTCGAAAAGTGGTTTCTACATTCCACTAAACCACCTCCTCTGCCATGACCGTTCGCACATCCCGCCACCCTATCCCATCTGCCTATCACCTTCATTCCTGCACCTTACCGTTGTGCATTCAATTGGTTGGATCATTAGCCAATGGAGCCGCGCCACTTCAGGCCTATCCAACAAGAATGCTCCAAAAACTACAAATACACCATCTCCCACCCATTACAAAATTTTAATGTGTTCTCTTTACTTATAGGTGAAAGATAATAGTTGTTCAGGCATACACAGAGAAGCAAAAAACATGCTGAAACAAAAACATAGTTGCATAAAGCTTCATTTTTTTGCTGTTATCAGACATCCCCCTTCTTGAATCCCACTTTCTATTCATCCCCTTTCTTTTTCCCTCTCTGAGTTCCCTCTTCTTTTCACTCCTTTTCTATTGCAGTTCACCTACAAATTCAATACAATCCAGGTTTAAAAATTTGCAGAAGACAACCATGCCACCAAAGAGGAAAGAACAGGAGATCTTCAATCCAATGGTGCATCCACCAGTGGATTTGGACCACATTCCACTGGCAAACAGAGACTTCAAAATACATGAGACACTGTTATAATTTGATATCTTGGATATATATTGTTGGTGGGAGGACAAATATTTTGATGAAGTGGATGACATAGGGCTCTGGGATTCCAATTTTCCTTTCTATATTTTTCCCAAAACCCATAGCTACCCAAAACTAATAAGAAAATTCCACTCATGCTATAATCCATAGCAAAGGGCAGTGATAGCCCCAGCAGGAGACATATTGTTTACCATTGATGCTAAATCTATAATGCAGATGATGCAGACTCCTATCATTGAAGGAACCACTCCTTTTTCCCATGAAATCCTCACTGAAATGTATCAGAGGCTAGACTTTACCAAAAGAGCTAAAACCTTGGAACTCTTCATGACTGAACAGACCCCACTACCTAGCAAGAATCCTCCTTATTCCTCCTCTACTTTCCCTGATAGAACCAGGCATATAGTCATTGTACTTTCATATTTGTTGGGCTATTATTCAGATCAGTGGCTTGATGAGGCTATAATAGGTTTTTTATCCATCTTATCAGCAGATTCAAAGACTTTTGTTCTATTTAATTTCAGTCAATTCCTAGCAAATGCTATCCATGAGAAATTTTTAAATTTCATCACAGAGGAAGTGTTTCAGTACTCTTCAGTGTTGGTATATATGTTTGTTTATTTTCAAGCAGACATATTTCAATTTACAATGAGCAAGTTAAATGACGAAGTTGAACCCCAATCTGTCATTTTCTGGACCACCTTAGTGATGAAGGATAAAAAGGACTTCACCTACAAGACATTTATAGAAATGTTTTTTCATCTAGCTATGAGCCTCCTCAGTGGAACTGCAAAACCCAGAATCAGTGAAGAAATTAAAAGGATTATGCAGTTGACAGACCAAGCAAGAACAAGAGATTGGTACTTGTACCAAAATTACATAGAATTAAGGATATATGGATGTGAGTTGGCCCCTTACAAGTTGCTAAAGTTCCTCTCCATGAGGATATTTGCACTTGAATACATCAAGTAGATGATCAATGCAGATGAAGTACATTTTGTGGCAGCAAAGAAGAAATCACAATTTAGGATCAAATCCCAAATTGGTCCTTTTATTTGCAACAGTAGGGCAGTAGGTGAGGAGGCAGACAAGAAATTGAATGAAATGAAGTTTTCTCATAGTTTCACATGGTCCTATGACCCATGGGGCATCATCTTCAAGAAAATAGTGGAGAACAAATCAAAACCTTACATTAACACTCAAAGGCCTAAAATAGAGAAATTTATGAACCAAATTGAGTGGATGCCTGACACACTGCAAGAGGTTGGGGAACAATTAATTTCTTCTTCATGTGCATAGAGTCCTAGGTAGTAGGAAAGATAGAGTACAGAAGAAAGATCAGACAAGGGCAAGGAACATGAAAAGGGAACAACTGGGAAAAGGTCGAGAGAAGATCAGTCACCAGGGATTGATACTTCTATGAAAGAATTCAAATTAAAATATAAGAAAAGGGTCAGGATGCACATGGGCTTAGGCAAGGAATCACCGCAGTAAATAGTCATTAATGTTAGTGATATTCCTGATTCATCTCCAACTGGAGGTCAATCTCTTCCTACCACTCCAATCTCAGAAAGGCAACAGACTCTCCAAGTCTCCACATCTACCAATGTTACTGGAGAAAGGGAGGAGACCGTCTTTGACACCTTCAGAGAGATAAAGATCAGGAATGAAATGTTAAAAAAGAGTACTTATGCTCAATTTTGGAAACAAAGTTCTTCTTCTCAAGGCAGACTTCTCTCAACTTTTGATTCAGAAAAATGCAAAATGCATATGGCATTTTTGGAAGCACAAACAACTAAACCTAAAACTCCAGCTGATTACAAACATACCTCTTTTGAGTTTGATGCCAAGAGTGTTCATCCTATTGATCAACTGGAAATGCACAAACAAACAGGTGAAATGATCTCATCTACTCTAACCAGTACCTCTATGAGTTTGTTTAAAATGCAGGTGGCCTTATCAAATGCTCAATCTTAGCTGAAGATGGAAAAGATTTCATCTCAATCAAAAGACAACAGAATTAAGTCTTTGGAAGACTTAGTAGTGAAAATTGGATATGACCCCTTAGATGTAAAAGCAGCAGAAGAGATATGTAAGAAGAAGGATATTGATATAGAAGCTTTTAAGAACCAACTCAAAATGCCTGCAACCCATGATCCCTTGACCAAAGAGATAGAGGAAACAGAAAGTCAGAAGGCAGAAATTATGAAATTAATAATGGAGTTGTCACTCCAAATAAAAAAAAATGGAAGCAGAGATGGAGAAGATGGTACAAGAACAGGAAAAGGCAGAAAAGTCAACTAGCACCATTATGGAGGCTCTTCCTCTTGCAACTATTCCTACAGCCATTCCAGCAACACCTACTACAGGGATAGGAAGTAGTACAGAAAAACTAGCCAGGTCCATGTAAATCATGAATCTTCAGACTGAGGAGATCAAGAGACTATAAACCCAAGTTAGTGTTCTGCAGGACCAAATCAAAAGAGCTAAAAGTACACACTCAGTGGAGATGCAGAGGGCACGAACCTTAATCAAAAAGTTCTAGAAATCTGAAGAGGAATCATCCATTGGTAACACTCTAGGAAGGGTGAAAGAGATCATCTGGCACAACATCATCAATGGCATGAATGAAATCTGGCCCAGCATCCAAATTATATTTGAACAAAAGGAGTTAGTGGAAAAAGCTAAAGAAGTTATTTCATCTACTAATCTAGAGCTAGGAGACATGCTAGCAACAACCAACAGAATTATTAAACTTCTCAATTCCAGGAATAGGTATTAGCTAGAAGAGCTGGAAGTAGCAGATAGGACAGAAACTATTCTACAAGTGAAAAAGGTATTGACTAAGAAGAACCTGAATGTATAGCTTGAGGAAAAATGCCAAAATTTGGAGCTTACAGTGAACAGGTTTTTCAACAGAATTGAGCCTTTAACACAGAAAGGTCTCCCTTCTCTATTTGTCATTAATGACAAACTCATGGCTAGAGAAGACTATGTTAAGAGGCTCCAAGCCATAGCCCAGGATGTTGTGAATCCCTCCAACATTAAAAGCAACATTACAGGAAACGAATTGCTAGAAGCTATGAGCAATGCAATCTATATCAAGCATGAACTAAAGCACGTTTTTACAGTCAAACCCACTTTTGCATGGTACACTGAAGCTGATGAAATATATCGTAGCTTAATCAAGGTCAAGATTCCAGATGAAGAAGGATGGAATGACTTGTGCGATTACCAAGAGGAACAGGACAAAGAGGATTGAAGGAACAACACAGAGCTGGGTCAGCACCCAGCCAAGTCAGTAGAGCCACTACAAAAAAATTAATTACTCAGCAACAACATCCCGAAAAAATGGGACTAGATGTCCCAGTTATCTCATCGTGGCCACTTCGTTGTTACACTAGTCAAATTTTCTTTCATTATAATTAATAACAAATTACCAAGAGTACAAGGCAATCATTGTAGGTTTTTGCATGCTTTGGAAGTATTAGGGGTTGGACCTGAGTTATTTTAATAATATTTCTTGTGGGGCAATGTAATTTTTGAGCTAGAGAATCAATAATAAAAGATTGTTTGCAAGATACTTGAGTTATTTTTAACCTGGTGATGTCTTCTTTTTGTGTCAAATATATTGTTTTATTCATTATGCATCACTAAATCTTATTGTAAAGCATAAATTCTAGATTATGATATGTTGTTGGAGCACCTTATTTCTATCTGTGGTTACAATCTAAATGTTTTCTTCTGATGTATGGTTAAGAAATACTTAATTGCTTTTTAATCATTACTGATTTCACTGTTCTGTCATCTCATTCATTCTGCTTTTAGATCCAGTAAAGATAGTTAGCTTGCCTTGCAAATGCTCTAGAAAAGTTGATGTTACTACCCAGCCTTTGACTCCATAGCCCAATGGAAAAGATTTAAATCTGACCTACCCCAACCAAACAAACAAACAATCAAGCAATCAAGTAATAAAACCCTTTCACCATTATAGCTAGCCTAATACATTAAAACATTGAAAATAAAGATAAATCTGGAAATATAAAGAGAGATCCCTCTCTAAGTCTAGGAGGGCTAGATCCTGGACTCCTAAGTGGTTTGATGTATCCTTTTTTATTTTTTCTTTCCAATATTAAAAATCATAGAGTGATAACATAGTGGCGACCATACTAGGGAACTATTGAAAATTTGTCATTTCATTCGAATTCAGAGTACCCAGTTCAAAGCTTTGTATGATAAGATTATTCCCAAGATTGGTTTCCTTTTTACTCTTGTGTATATTCAGTTTGTTTGTGTTTTAGATCTAAACACTGGCTCCCAAAATAATCTCTACTAGATCCCACCCAGATCCAAATCCTCCTACCATAGTGGACAATCCTAAAAAGATATTAAGGAAAACTCCTAGAACTGAGAGTCAGACAAGCAATAGATTTCTTCATAGAGCCAGCTCACTCCCTGAAAACTTTGTTACGTTTCAGGATATCCAGTTTGATTTACACTTTGAGGACGACTTATTCAGGACTAAATTAGAGAATTGGAAAGATCTCATTATCTTTGATCCATCAACCTTACCAAAGAGCCCAGTGAGAGAAATTTCTTCACAAACTGAATCAGATCTTTAGCTCTTACAACATTTTGATACTCTACAAGATCTAGTGACAGATCTCACCTCCGAGATTGATGATGCTTACCTTCAACATTCAGTAGAATTAACTTCTTTAAACATAGCAACCTCTTCCCTCACACCTCAATCTGCACATATTCAGTCACCAAGTCCTACTGCCTCCATAATTCCCACCCCTTCTTTTATCCTTCAACATAAGGTTACTCAAATTCCTTCACTCTCATTTCCACCTAGTACTAGTCCAACCTCATCCATTATTCAACTTCCTTCAAGTGGTCCTCCACCACCACCAATCATGGCAGCAAGGTATGCTCCTCTGGTGTTTCCAACACCATTGGCTAATATGCCACAAGACTATTAGTCTAAAATCACACTATTTGATGGGACAGGTCCTTTAACAGCCCAACAACATGTGGATAAAATGAATGATTGTTTTGACCTGCAAGAGGTAGATGAAGAAAGTGTTAAGCTCAGAATGTTTGCTCAAAGTTTAGGAGGAGAAGTTCAGAAATGGTTTAAATCTTTGCCTGCAAATAGTATAAATGATCTCCCTGCATTCCACTAAACCTTTCTTAATAGATGGGAAGTCAAAAAGAACCCTCTGCAGATTCTATCAGAATATGAAAATATTAAAAGGGAAGTAGGTGAAAGTGTTCAAGACTATTGTGCTAGATTCAATAATACCTATAATGCAATACTTGTAAATCTTAAACCACCTCAGGATTTAGCCTTGATAAAGTTACCAGATGGCTTTGATATAGATATGTCCTACCAGCTTAGGGAAAGTAATTCTCCAACACTAGAAGCAATGCAAAGATATGTCATGAGTGTAGAAGAAAATTTACAAGCAAAAAGAGCTAGGATGAAAATTGAAAGAAGGGTGACAATAAGAGAAGAAGCTTCAACTTCTGCAGCAGATGCTAAGATTGATTCTTTAGTAAGGACCATGGAAATAATGATGGAGAGGATAAGTTTGAATGAGAGAAGTTTCCCTAGGGAAAACCAACTTGTTTCACATAACCAAAATCCAAATCCCAGAAGAAACACTCCACAAATCAGACAAAGAGATCAAAGAGGCTCGGATCAACAAATTAGGCCTCCATTTCAAGAAAACTATGCTGATGAAGATGTAAGTGTGGTTGAACAAGTTGAGGAAAATCAGATTAATTTAATGGGGACAAATGAAGATAGTTCTATTTTTCTTACACAATAAGAACATGAACTGTTCTTATTAGCTCAAACAGAATTGGAATCTGAAGAGTCTGATGACTATAAACATGGATTTGAGAATGCCATATTAGAAGTTGACAGACAGTATAATCTTAGGAGTAAGAAAAATAATGATATCTCAAACAAAAAGAATGTTGATTTACCTGCTAAGAATACTACTGATCCTGATCCCAAGAAAACAATTGAAATCTCTAAGAAAAATGAAATCTCTAAGAAAAATGTAAATAGTTCAAAAAAGAAGAATAAATAAAATTTTACTAGGAAAACCATTTATGTTTCTACTAAAACTATCCAAATTGATATCCCTAGTACAAGTCAAAAAATTGAACTTGTCACCAAAGTAGTGGCTGAAAGAGTTGATTTCTCAAATCTTCTTAAAATTCAAACACCATTCAGTATTGATAATGAACTTGCTAAACTCAAAATTTTTATCCCTCTCACTAAACTAATAAACAAGAATGTGTATAGGTCTCAAGTCCTAAAGGTACTCAACATAGAAGAAAACATTGATACAGTGAACTTGAATGATGACCAGCCTGAGCTCC
Organism: Pinus tabuliformis; assembly: GCA_031772625.1. Lineage (NCBI taxonomy): Eukaryota > Viridiplantae > Streptophyta > Pinopsida > Pinales > Pinaceae > Pinus > Pinus tabuliformis. The sequence continues at coordinate 61,411,064 of CM062813.1, read as the reverse complement.
TGTTTGGACCAGAAGTTGATGGCAAACCTCAAGAAGGAGGTGTTCCTCCATTTTATGTCAGCCTTAATATTCATGATAAAATCCTCCATAATGTCATGTTGGATTCAGGTGCATCGTATAATCTCATGCCAAACTCTGTTATGGAAAAACTTGGACTTGAAATCACTAGACCATACAAATATCTATACTCATTTGACTCTAGTAAGTTTAGGTGTCTAGGTCTTATAAAGGACCTTTGTGTCACATTAGCCTAGATACCAGCAAAAATTTTAGTCATGGACATAGTAGTAGCAGACATTCCACCTATGTATGGTATGCTATTATCACATTCTTTGGCGGCTAAGTTACAAGGAACACTTCAAATGGATATGAAATACGTCAGAATACTAGTATTTGGACAACCAAGGAGACTGTATAGAGACACCTTAATGAAATATATGGTGAGTAGCCAAGAAAAGCCAGACAACTATCCCCTCTACTCTAACTATACTGATCTTGATTCCTTCATATTGTACAACGATGGAGACATAGATACACAGGTCACTCAAGCAGAAAATGATCTTAATAAAGGACATGACACCAAAATACCCATTATCCAACAGGACCCTAAAACAAAACCTCTCTGGAATATGACTTTTGATGGCTCATGTGGTAAAACAGGATCAGGAGAAGGAGTCTGGCTGTACAATTAAAAACTAACCAGGATGAAGGTAATTATTAGAAATTGAATTTTCTGTGCACAAACAACATAGCAGAATATGAGGCATTACTATTAGGCTTGAAACTGCTTTAAAAAGTAGGTGCTAAGAGAATTTTTGTTCAAGGAGATTCAGAACTGATCATAAAACAAATTAAAGGACAATACTCTGCAAAACATCCTAGATTGAGAGAATACTAAAATGTTGTGATTGATTTTCTCAAAACATTTGAAGAGTATGACCTTGTTGTTATTCCAAGGCTCCAGAATGCCCTGGAAAATGGTTTAGCTTTTTCAACTAGCACCTACAAACTACCTCATCCAAATAAACAATACACAATTGAAGTGAAACACTGTCCTGTAGTGCCTGATAACATGAGATACTGGCAAGTTTTTGGAAGTGATAAACAGATTGAGAGTTTTCTACAATCAAAAGATGAGTTTGAGGATAGAAACATAGATTTGGAAGATGAAATAGACAGTCAAACTGATGTACATACTAGTATAGAACAACCTGTTGTTTCGGATGGGAAAATTTCTGTAAATAAAACTATACATAAAACTAAAATACATAAAGACCCAGAAAAAGAGGAATTCAAAGTACTTCAACTTAAAGACAATATGTTTCCCAGAGGGCTTTCCCCTTTGGAAGAGTTGTTTGACTTTAATGATGTTGCTAGAAAGCCAAAAATGGAACCAATAGGAACAAACATTGAGGAGTGCAACATAGGAACCGAGCAAAAGCCCAAAATCATTAAACTGCCAAACTCATTGCCTATCATGGCTAAACAAAGGTATATAGCTCTGTTCAAAGGATTCATAGATGTATTTTCTTGCAGCTATCTAGATTTAAAATCTTATGATACTAGCATTATACAACATAAAATTCCAATTAGAGAAGACCAAAAACCATTTAAACAGAAACTGTGTAGGATAAATCTTGTCCTAATGCCCTTGGTTGAAAAGGAAATCAAGAAAATGTATGATGCTAAGATCATAGTCCCAATTAGATATTCTAAATGGGTATCAAATATTGTGCCTACAAGGAAGAAAACTAGTGAAATAAGATTGTGCATTGACTTTAGGAATTTAAACAAGGTTTCCCTTAAGGACAACTATCCATTACCAAAGATGGATCACATACTGCAAAGGGTAGTGGGTTCTAGTAGGATATCCTTGTTAGATGGTTTTTCAGGGTATAATCAAGTTTGGTTTAGCCTGATGATCAAGATAAAACAGCTTTTACTACTCCTTGGGGAACTTTCATGTATGTGAAAATTCCCTTTGGATTAATGAATGCTGGTGCTACTTTCCAGAGAGCAATGGACATTGCTTTTTCAGATGAAATTGGGCATTTCATTGTGATTTATCTCGATGACATCACTATTTTTTCAAAGACTGATGAAGAACACCTAGCACATCTAAGAAGAGTATTTGAAAAATGTAGAAAGTTTGGTATCTCACTAAATCCCAAGAAAACATTGTTTGGTCTTGAAGAAGGAAAAATTTTAGGCCACATCATCTCCAAAGATGGAATCAGAATTGACCCCAGTAGGATTGAAGGTATCCTTAAAATCAGTCATCCAAGAAACATGAAAGAACTTCAATATTTTATTGGAAAAAACAATTTTTTGAGAAGATTTATACCAAATCTTGTTGAATTACTCCGAAATATAACAAACATTCTCAAGAAAGACAGAGAAATTAAATGGAATGTTGAAGCCAAACAATCTTTTGATCTATTCAAACATGCATTAACACAAGCTCCAGTTTTGATCAGCCCAGATTTCACAAAAGATTTTATTATATTTTCTTTTGCATCTGAACATACTATTGTTGTTGTGCTATTACAAAAAAATAAAGAAGGATATGAATAGCCAATAGCATTCTTTAGCAAAGCTCTAAGAGATGCTTCTTTGAAGTAAAATATCATGGAGAAGCAGGCATTTTCTCTAGTCAAAGCAATAAAATATTTCAGAGTTTACATTTTACATTCTCATATCATTGCTTATGTGCCTAATATAGTTGTCAAAGATATTCTCACACAAAATGGACCTGATGGGAAGAGAGGCAAATGGATAGTTGTGATCCTGGAATATGATATAGAAATCAAGCCCACCAAGTTGATCAAAGGACATGGATTAGCCAAATTGATGGCTAAATCAAATTTCAATGCATTAGACATCAACATGGTATTTGGTTTGGATGATCTTGAGGAACTGGTGACTCCACCAATAGATGAAGCATATCTAAACTCCCCCTAGTATGTAGACCTTTTGTATGTTCTATTCAATTTGAATGCTCCTCCTGGATTATCCAAAACAAAGGCCAGATTTCTAAAATTAAAAGCAGTCAAGTTTTGCATTATTGATAGTACATTATATTGGAAAGATGTTGGAGGTGTCTTACTCAGATGTTTGTTAAAGGATGATGCTGACAAAGTTATGCAGGAATTCCATGAAGGTGACTGTGGAGGCCATCTTTATTGGAAAACAACTGCTAACAAAATCCTTAGGGTTGGTTTCTATTGGCCTACACTTTTCTCAGACATCCATAAAATGGTAACTGCTTGCCATAAATGCTAGATCTTTGAAGGGAAGAGAAAATTATTACCCTTGCCCCTAAAACCCATCTCTGTTGAAAGTCCTTTCCAACAATGGGGATTGGATTTCATTGGTGAAATTCATCCTCCATCCTCTACCCAACACAAATGGATCCTGACTGCTACGGAATACTTTTCCAAATGGATAGAAGCCATCCCTCCCAAAGTTTCTACTAATTCTGTCATCATAAAATTCCTTGAAACCAATATCCTCTCCAAATTTGGTTGTCCTAGGAAACTTATCACTGACAATGCTGCAGCTTTTAAATCAAAGAAGATGGTGGATTTTTGCCACAAGTACCATATCTCTTTGGGTCATTCAACATCTTATTACCCTCAAGGTAATGGGTTGGCTGAATCCTCAAACAAAAGTTTGGTAAACATCATTAAGAAGATACTGGAGGACAATAAGAAGTCATGGCATAATAAGTTGATCTATGCATTATGGGTTGACAGATTGACTACAAAGAAATCCATTGGCATGTCCCCATTTCAATTGGTTTATGGAATAGATGCAATTTTCCCTTCTTCCATGGGAGTGCCAGTCATGAAGATCATTCAAGAGATACAAACTGAACCAAATGATATACAAAGAAGGATAAATCAGACAATTCAATTGTAGCAATCCAAAGAAGAGGTATACAACAAAACTCAGGTTGTCCAAGAAAGCATAAAGAGAATTTTTGACAAGAGGACCAAATCTGATGATTTCAACTTGGGAGACAAAGTGCTAAAATGGGATTCAAGAAGAGAAGATAAAGGAAAGCATGGAAAATTTGAAAATCTTTGGAAGGGTCCATACATTATTTCTTCTCTCAAAGGGAATAATGCATTTTTCCTCAAAGAGTTGGATGGAACGGAACTACCAGGAGGTCCTGTCAATGGCAGGATGCTAAAGCATTACTTCTCATAAGCACACAAATTTCCCTCATTCCATTGTAAATATCACAGTATTTTATGTTTTTCTTGAATAATTCATTTGATAAAGGTTGAAGCACACAGAGAAGGCCACAAACCTGTTTTGATGAAGTTACTACAAAAATAAATCAGATTGAAGACAATGCAGATATGGAGGACTCAAGGCTACTGATCTTATGTTCTTGACACTTCAAACTGAGAAGTGCCATCCCCAGCTGGAGCCACTATTAGGGTCCTATAATTTATAGGATCTCAAGGTGATTGAGTATCTCATATTTTGTAGATTTCATATTGTTCATAGAGTTCAATATTCAATTGATTTCACAAAAAATAAGAAAAGAAAAGAAAAGAGGGTATAAAAAAAAGGGAAAAGAAAATGAAAAGAAAAGAAAGCCCCAAATATTATTCAATTCATACAGTCTAAGCATGATTGAACAAATTTCAATTTCTGTTGATAGAGTAGAAAATAAAGATCTGCCAAACAGTTAAGCTTGGCAAATCAGTAGCTAGGTAGAAAATAAAATTGGTTCAACTGTTCAATTTGAACCAATGGGAGAGATAAGTGATAGAGTAGGTTAGAAATAGAGAAAAGAGAAAGTGAAAAAGGGTCTACAAGTCCAAATGCACCCTGCAAATGCAAAACAAAAAAAAAATGTTAGATAGAAAAATAAAGGGTAGGTAGGTTGAAAGGAAATACAAAGGGAAAAGACATGAAAAATTCCTTTAATATTTTATTATATGGTTCATGTGTTTTTCCTAATGTGGAAAAAAAGAGATAAAAAAAGGAGTTAGGGTTCTCATATGATTACTCCTATCCTATATTCCTATACTCTGCCTCCCCCTTTCATTTTCTGACCCCACCACTCATGTACACGTCACATCAACTATTACCCACACTTCACCTTTCATTTATAATCTCCACACTCACTATTTGATCCAATGGCTCGTATGATTTTCCGGCCCCTCCTCACCCTCCGAACGTTAATGCTGGGGGGCGAAATCAATGGTTTCAAACCACTTCATTCCACTTACTGCTCCAAGGGCCCCCCGAAAAGTGGTTTTTGCATTCCATTAAACCACCTCTTCTGCCATGACCGTTCGCACATGTTGCATCCTGTCACATCTGCCTATCATCTTCATTCCCGCACCTTACCTTTGTGCATTCAATTGGCTAGACCGTTAGCCAACGGACCCGCGCCACTTCAGGCCTATCCAATGGGAATGCTCCAAAAACTACAAATACACCATCTCCCACCCATTACAAAATTTTAATGTGTTCTCTTTACTTACAGGTGAAATTCAAGAGTTGTTCAGGCATACATAGAGAAGAAATGAACACGCTGAAACAACAACATAGTTGCAGAAAGCTTCATTTTTCTACTATTATCAGACATCCCCCTTCTTGAATCCCACTTTCTATTCATCCCCTTTCTTTTTCCCTCTCTGAGTTCCCTCTTATTTTCACTCCTTTTCTGTTGCAATTCACCTGCAAATTCAATACAATCTAGGTTTAAAAATTTGCAGAAGATAGCCATGCCGCCAAAGAGGAAAGAACAGGAGATATTCAATCCAATGGTGCATCCACCAATGGATTTGGACCACATTCCATTGGTAGATAGAGACTTCAAAATACATGAGACACTGTCAGAATTTTATCTCTTTGATATCTATTGTTGGTGGGAGGACAAATTTTTGAAGTGGATGACATAGGGCTCTGGGATTCCAATTTTCCTTTCTATATTTTTCCCAAAACCCATAGCTTCCCAGAACTAATCAGAAAATGCCACTCATGCTATAATCCACAGCAAAGGGCAGTGATAGCCCCAGCATGAGACATACTATTTACCATTGATGTTAAATCTATAATGTAGATGATGCAGGCTCCTATCATTGAAGGAACCACTCCTTTTTCCCATGAAATCCTCACTAAAATGTATCAGAGGCTAGAATTTACCAAAGTAGCTAAAACCTTGTAACTCTTCATGGCTGAACAAACCCCACTGCCTAGCAAGAATCCTCCGTATTCCTCCTCTGCTTTCCCTGATAGAACTAGGCATATAGCCATTGTATTTTCATATTTGTTGGGCTATTATTTATATTAGTGGCTTGATGAGGCTATAATAGGTTTTCTATCCATCTTATCAGCAGAGTCAAAGCCTTCTATTCTATTTAATTTCAATCAATTCCTGGCAGATGTTATCCATGAGAAATTTGTAAATTTCATCACAGAGGAAGTGTTTCAGTACTCTTTAGTGTTGGTATATATGTTTGTTTATTTTCAAGCAGACAGATTTCAGTTTACAATGAGCAAGTTAAATGAAGAAGGTGAACCCCAATCTGTCATTTTCTGGACCACCTTAGTGATGAAGGATCAAAAGGACTTCACCTACAAGACATTTATAGAAATGTTTGTTCATCCAGCTATGAGCCTCCTCAGTGGAACTGCAGAACCCAAAATCAGTGAAGAAATTAAAAGGATTATGTAGTTGACAGACCAAGCAAGAACAAGAGATTGGTACTTGTACCAAAATTACACAGAATTAAGGGTATATGGATGTGAGTTGGCCCCTTACAAGCTGCCAAAGTTCCTCCCCATGAGGATCTTTGCACTTGAATACATCAGGCAGATGATCAATGCAGATGAAGTACATTTTGTGGCAGCAAAGAAGAAATCACAATTTAGGATCAAATCCCAGATTGGTCTTTTTATTTGCAATAGTATGGCAGCAGTGAGGAGGCAGACAAGAAATTGAAAGAAATGAAGTTCACTCACAGTTTCACATGGTCCTATGACCCATGGGGTATCATCCCCAAGAAAATAGTGGAGAACAAATCAACACCCTACATTCACACTCAAAGGCCTGAAATAGAGAAATTTATGAACCAGATTGAGTGGATGCCTGACACACTACAAGAGGCTGAGGAACAAGTAATTTCTTCTTCAAGTGCATAGATTCATAGGCAGAAGGAAAGACAGAGTACAAAAGATAGATCAGACAAGGGCAAGGAACATGAAAAGGGAACAACTGGGAAAAGGCCGAGAGAATATCAGTCACCAAGGATTGATACTTCTATGAAAGAATTTAAATTGAAATATAGGAAAAGGGCCAAGATGCACATGGGCTTAAGCAAGGAATCACCACAGAAAACAATCATTAATCTGAGTGATATTCCTGATTCATCTCCAACTAGAGGTCAATCCCTTCCTACCACTCCAACCTCAGAAAGAAAACTGACTCTCCAAGTCTCCACATCTACCAATGTTACTGAAGAAAGGGAGGAGATCGTCTTTGACCCCTTTAGAGAGATAAAGATCAAGAATGAAATGTTAAAAAAGAGTACTTATGCTCAATTCTGGAAACAAAGTTCTTCTTCTCAAGGCAGACTTCTCTCAGCTTTTGATTCAGAAAAAGGCAAAATGCATATGGCATTTTTGGAAGCACAAACAACTGAACCTAAAACTCCAGTTGATTACAAACATACCTCTTTTGAGTTTGATGCCAAGAGTGTTCATCCTATTGATCAGTTGGAAATGCAAAAACAAACAGGTGAAATGATCTCATCTACTCTAACTAGTTCCTCTATGTGTTAGGGTCCAACCCTAACCTCCTTATTTATGTAATAGGGTCGTGTCTTCTTTGTAATCAAGCCTTACTCTATTGCAGGTTTCCCCCTCGAAGAGGCAAGTGAACATTGCTTTCCTTTCTAAATAATAAAATACATGCTGTTATTTCTCATTGTTCTGTGTTCTGGGTTATATTTCTTCACATATTTGGTATGCTAGTATCTTCTCACAAGTCAAGAGCATAACAAGTGATATCAGAGCACTTTCCAAGGTCGGTGGAATCTCCATTTTTAGCAGAACTTCTTTTTGGCTAGAGACATGTTTCGGTGTCTTTAAACCACAGGATCTGTCGTTGAGCGCATAAACCTACATATTTGGGGAGGCATGCCCGCAAGAAATACAAGAGGTGGTCACACTTGTTGGACTCCCTTGTAACCCCTGTGGGTACCCCTTCGAGTAGTAGCACATTAGACAGAACCACGCACGGAATGTCTTCCACGTACCCTCAGGGTATATCGAAAGCCCCCTAGGCTCACCTGAAACCTCGATGTAGATAAACCGTCGGCCATCTTGCTGTTACAGTACACCGAGAACAGCACTCGGGGAGATTACTCATGCGTACGATAGGGTAGTTGGGTAGTACGGCTAAGGGTACGATTGATCCTCCTTAGTTAGTGCCCTGAAAGATTGGGTCGCGTACTACTATTGGACCCTTATCTAGATTGCGATCTATAGCACCTGACACTCCCTGAGACCATAGTTCCCTTGTCTCTCTAAAAATTGCCCATCATCTTCTTTGCCAGATCAGATCTAGCAGTTTGGGTTCTATCGTAGTAGAAACAATCATATTCACCATTCAAATATAGCAGCGGGGGTTCAGTCATTGCCACATTCCTACTCACACTCAGCAGTTGAGGGTTTCGCAAACAGATCTAACTATTTGTGCAGGGAGGCTTGTGGCTCCTATACGTTGGGCTGATTCTCGTAGGACATCGGTCAGGATTAAATTTTTTTAGAATTGGCTACTGCAGTATTCCTAAGCGAGGAGTAAAACTCCGTTCGGAGTAAAAAAAAAAAACAAGACGACGGGCTGAGCAAGGTGGTACCATTCACTTGCCAGCTTCAAATTTTCAGGTGGTCCCAAATTTTTTTTTTTTTTTTCTAGTAACGACAAGTGCACCAGACCTATGAATGGTACAAACCAGAGCTCAAGCTATGGCCAATGAGAAGATGGACACCCTTGAACAAAAGTTGGATGAATTAACGAAGCAGATCTAATCCTTAAATGATGCAATCACAAAGGGCAAGTCGGGGTTACAATCGGAGGCATATGGTTTTAATGAAAACCATGAGGATGAATCTAGCCATTCTCTTCACTTCTATGGAAAGCACCAACAGTCCCACCCTCGACCACCCAAGTTGGACATGTATAAATTTGATGTCTCTCATCCGACCATATGGCTATCACAAATGGAGCAATATTTCACATTGATTCACATCAGAGATGATGAGACTAAGCTAAGTGTGGGAAGCCTTAAATTGGACCAAGAAAGATGGCAATGGTGGCAATGGCATCAACGATGCTATGCAAGGTCAATGACTTGGCAGATATTCTCAAAAGCCCTTTCTGATCGCTTTTATCATGAATCTAGTTTTTTGGGTCGTATTACTAAGCTCAAACAGACAAGCACAGTACAAGAATATATTAAAGCCTTTGAAGCATTAGCCTTCCGCACAAGAGGTCTAGCAGATGAATTCTACTTGGAATGTTTTATCAGTGGTCTCAAGGACGCCATACAAGCCCACGTCCGGATGCACCACCCAATCACCTAGCTGCTAGCTTGCATGACAGCTCGTGAAGTAGAATGCGCATCAGTGGCCTAGTGGACTCATCCAAATTTCCTAGCCAAGGGACACCCCACCTAGGCTCAGAGCACTACCCAAACACTTAAGGTCCAAAAGGTGTCACCAGCGGAAATGGCAGAAAGAAGAAATCAAGCATTGTGTTACTACTATGATGAGAAATACTCCCCTGGGCATAAATGCAAGGAAACCAAATTCTTTCAAATTGATGCTACTGATCACAGTTCATCTAAGGAAGCCCCACCATTTGGGGGACCAGAAGAGGAAGATGAGGACAACCAGCCAGACAATGAGCTCCCAGCTACACCAGAAGAACCAGTTATCTCACTCCATGCTTTGGCAAGCATTTCTTCTCCCCAAACTCTCAAAATCAGAGGTTTTATTAAACATCCCCTGTAGTAGTCTTGATTGATAGTGGCAGTATGCATAACTTTATCCATCAAAGAGTCGCCGAAGCAGTGCATTATTTTGTCCGAGCAGTCTCTAATTTTTAGGTCCAAAGTGCTAATGGGGGGACAATGAAATGTGATGGCCGTTGTGAAAATGTCAAACTTCAGATGGGGGATTATCACCTAAATACCCACATGTTTTCCATCAACATGGGTGGGTGTGACATTATCTTGGGTGTTGAATGGCTCCGCACACTCGGGCCAATCACAATGGATTTCCAGGAGTTATATATGAGCTTTAAGCAGAATGACCACATGCATACCCTCCGTAGACTCCAAGCAGGTGCTCCTTCTATCATCAGCTCACATAGGATGGAAAAGTTGTTAAAAAATGGCTACCATGGAGTTATAGCCCAATTTAAAGCCATCCAGGCCTTCAAGCCCACTTTTCTTCATATTCATCCTGAGATGCAATAGGTCTTAAACAACCATCTTCAGGTCTTTGACAAGCCTCATGCGCTTCCACCCCCAAGAGGGGAACATGATCATAGCATTACTTTGGTCCTAGGGGCACAGCCACCAAATGTGTGCCCATATAGATATCCTTTCACCCAAAAGAATGAAATTGAAAAAATCATCAAGGGACTTATGGAAGCTAGTGTCATTTGTCCTAGCATTAGTCCTTATTCATCGCCTGTGATCATGGTGCTCAAGAAAGATGGGGAATGGCGTATGTGTCCATACTTCAGGGCCCTCAACAGGCTGACGGTCAAAGATAAATTTCCCATCCTAGTGGTTGTTGATTTGTTGGATGAACTAAATGGGGCTCAATTCTTTACTAAGCTCGACCTTTGCTCAGGCTATCACCAAATTCACATGAAAGAAGTAGACATTCCAAAGACTACTTTCAGAACTCATGAAGGCCATTATGAATTCTTGGTCATGCCATTTGGTCTTTGTAATTCCCCATCCACTTTTCAGAGCCTCATGAATCACCTGCTCAAACCATATCTCAGAAAACTTGTCCTTGTTTTCTTTGATGATATTCTCATCTATAGCCTCACCTGGGAAAAACATCTCAACGTGTAGACTTGCTCTTGCAACTACTCCGGAAGCATAAATTATTTGTCAAAATGTCCAAGTGCTCTTTTGGCATGAAAGAAGTCGAGTATTTGGGCCACATTGTGGGACGTGAAGGTGTCAAGGTGGATCCCAAAAATATCTAGGCAATCCAAGATTGGCCTCAGCCAAAGACCTTGAAGAGTTTGAGAGGATTTTTGGGTCACACTGGCTACTATCGCAAATTTGTCCACAATTATGGTCGCATTGCTAGACCCCTCACTCGCCTTCTCAAGAAAAGTTCATTCTTCTGGAATGATGAAGCGCAACATGCATTTATAGCTCTCAAACATGCCATGTGTTCCACTCCCATATTGGCACTACCCGACTTCACCAAATATTTTGTGATTGAATGTGAAGCTTCAGGCACGGGGATTGGGGCTATCATAATGCAGGAAGGTCGACCCTTGGCCTTCACTAGCCAACAACTAAGTGGAACAAATTTGTGACAATCTACCTATGAGAAGGAGATGATGGCCATCTTACATGCAGTGGATACCTGGCGACCATACTTATTGGGGTGGCATTTCCAAATCCGCAAAGACCATCAAAACCTTAAATATTTTTTGGAGCAGTGCCTATCCTCGCCACAAAAACATAAATGGCTAGCCAAAATATTGGGATATGATTATGAGATAATTTACAAGAAAGGGCACGAAATTGTCGTAGCAGATGATTTATCACGCCAATTTGAGGAGGAAAGCACCTTGCTAGCAATCGCTCTTCCCATTCCAGAGTGGATTGAAGAAGCTCGCAAGGAATGGTTTTCACATCCTTCACTCTCCCAACTCATTAATAATTGCAGGCAGATCCAAATTCTACAGTGGGCTACTCTTGGCAGGATGAGATTCTTCGCTACAAGGAAAAAGTATTGCTATCACCAACATCCACCCTCAAAAGTCGCATTTTGGGAGAGTTGCATGCATCTCCCACTGCAGGCCATTCAGGCTTTCAGAAGACTTATGCTCGCACTCGGCATTCATTCTTTTGGACAAGCATGAGAAAGGAAATTCTTACTTTTGTAGCTGAGTGTGATGTGTTTTAGCACCACAAAGGAGAAACAGTCAAATCCCCAAGAACTTTACAGCCATTGCCCATCCCTGCCTCAATCTAGATGGAGATTTCTATGGATTTCATTATTGGTCTTCCGAATTCAAGCAACAAGTCAGTCATCATGGTGGTTGTGGATAGACTTTCTATGTATGCTCATTTTTGCGCCCTACCCCACCCTTTTACACCCGCTTTGGTGGCTCAAACTTTCATGGACCAGATCTTCAAATTGCATGGCATGCCCACTTCCATTGTGTCTAATCATGACCCGATCTTCATCAGTAACTTTTGGAAGGAACTCTTCAGGCTACAAGGTACCCAACTACAGCTTAGTACTTCCTATCATCCTCAAACAATGGTCAAACTGAAGCAATCAACAAATGTCTGGAGACCTACCTCAGGTGTTTCACTTCAGAAAAGCAACATCTATGGGTACAATGGTTACCTCTAATCAAATGGTGGTATAATACTAGTTATCATGACACCACCAAGATGACTCCATATGAAGCATTTTATGGTCAACTCCACCCTTCACCTACTTCTTATATCCCGGGATGCTCTAACGTGCAAGCAGTGGATCAAATCCTACAAAACCGTGCAACCATGCTTGCCCACCTCAAAGATAATCTCTATCAAGCTCAAAATCGCATGAAGCAACAGACATCATTCAGAGTGCACATTTCAAGAAGGGGATCAGGTATTCTTGAGGTTGCAACCATATAAGAAAACATCACTCAAAGACAAGGGTTGTCAAAAATTATCTCCAAAATTCTACGGACTGTATCAAATACTTCAACGCATCAGAGAAGTAGCCTACAAGCTAGCCTTGCCACCGACTACAAAAATCCATCTCGTCTTCCATGTCTCATGCCTCAAGAAAGTGGTGGGGAACAATTGCAGACTTCAAACTAGTCTACCGGAATTGGATGAAGAAGGTTCAATCTAGCTCCAACCTGAACAAGTTGTTGACATGCGAGAATGACACCTAAACAGCCACACGATCAAGGAAGTCCTCGTCAAGTGGAAAGAGACCTCTCCGGAAGATGCGACCTAGGAACTAGCCATTGTTCTACAACAGTTTTCGCAGCTTTAGCCTTGAGGGCAAGGTTATTTTTATGGGCGAGGGCATGTTAGGGTCCAACCCTAACCCCCTTATTTATGTAATAGGGTTGTGTCTTATTTTGTAATCGAGCCCTGCTCTATTGGAGGTTTCCCCATCGAAGAGGCAAGTGAACATTGCTTTCCTTTCTGAATAATAAAATGCATGTTGTTATTTCTCATTGTTCTGTGTTATGGGTTATATTTTGTTGCATATTTGGTATTCTAGTTGTATCTTCTCACAGGTCAAGAGCATAACACTATGAGTTTTTTTAAACTGCAGGTGGCCTTATCAAATTCTCAATCTCAGTTGAAGAAGGAAAATATTTCATCTTAATCTAAAGACAACAAAATTAAGTCTTTGGAAGACTTAGTAGTGAAAATTGGATATGACCCCTTAGATGTAAAAGCAGCAGAAGAGATAATTAAGAAGAAGGAGATTGATATAGCAGCTTTGAAGAAGCATCTCAAAATTCCTGCAACCCATGATCCCTTGACCAAAGAGATAGAGGAAACAGAAAGTCAGAAGGTTGAAATGATGAAATTAATAATGGAGTAGTCACTCCAAATAAAACAAATGGAAGAATATATGGAGAAGATGGTACAAGAAAAGGAAAAGACACCAAAGTCGGTCAGCACCACTATGGAGGCTCTTCCTCTTGCAACTGTTCCTACAGCCACTCCAGCAACAGCTACTGCAGGGACAAGAAGCAGTACAGAATAGCTAGCAAGGTCCATGGAAAGCATCAATATTTAGACTGAGGAGATCAAGAGACTAGAAACCCAAGTTAGTGTTCTGCAGGACCAAATCAAAAGAGCTGAAAGTACACACTCAGTGGAGATGCAGAGGGCACAGACCTTAATCAAAAATTTGCAGAAATCTGAAAAGGAATCATCCATTGGTAACACTCTAGGAAGGGTGAAAGAGATCATCTGGCATAACATCATCAATTGCATTAATTAAATCTGGCCCAACATCCAAATTATATTTGAATAGAATGAGTTAGTGGAAAAAGCTAAAGAATCTATTTCATCTACTAATATAGAGCTGCAAGACATGCCAGCAACAACCAACAGAATTATTAAATTTCTTAATTCAAGGAATAGGTATGAGCTAGAACAGCTAGGAGTAGCAGCCAGGACAGAAACTATTCTACAGGTGAAAAAGGTATTGACTAAGAAGAACCTAAATTTGCAGCTTGAGGAAAAATGCCAAAATTTGAAGCTTAGAGTGAACAGGTTTTTCAACAGAATTGAGCCTTTAACGTAGAAAGGTCTCCCTTCTGTGTTTGTCATTAATGGAAAACTCATGGCTAGAGAAGGTTATGTCAAGAGGCTCCAAGGCATAGCCCAGGATGCTCTGAATCTCTCCAATATTAAAGGCAACATTACAGGAAAAGCATTGTTGGAAACTATCAACAATCCAATCTATATCGAGCATGAACTGAAGCATGTTTTTACAGTCAAACCCACTTTTTCACGGTACACTGAAGCTGATGAAATATATTGTAGGTTAATCAAGGTCAAGATTCCAGATGAAGAAGCATGGAGTGACTTGTGTGATTATCAAGAGGAATAGGACAAAGAGAATTGAAGGAATAACACAAAGCTAAGTCAACGCCTAGCCAAGTCAGCAGAGCCACTACAGCAAAATTAATTACTCAGCACCAACATCCCGAAAAAAAGGGGACTAGATGTCCAAGTTACCGCATCATGGCCACTTCGTGGTTACACTAGTCAAATTTTCTTTCATTGTAATTAATAACAAATTGCCAAGTGTACAAGGCAATTATTGTAGGTTTTTGTTAAATACTTCATGCATTGGAAGTATTAGGGGTTGGACCTGAGTTCTTTGAATAATATTTCTTATGGAGAACTGTAATTTTTGAGCTAAAGCATTAATAATAAAAGACCGTTTGCAAGAAACTTGAGCTGTTTTTAACCTGGTGATGTCTTCTTTATGTGTCAAATATATTGATATTTTATTCATTATGCATCCCTAAATCTTATTGTAAAGCAGAAATTCTAGATTAAGATATGTTGTTGGAGCACCTTATTTCTATCTATGGTTACAATCTAAATGTTTTCTTCTGATGTATGGTTAAGAAATACTTAATTTCTTTTTAATCATTACTGATTTCACTGTTCTTTCATCTCATGCATTCTACTTTTATATCTAGTAAAGATAGTTAGCTTGCCTTGCAAATGCTCTGGAAAAGTTGATGTTACTACCCAGCCTTTGACTCCATAGCCCAATAGAAAAGATTTAAATCTAACCCACCCCAACCAAACAAACAAACAATCAAGAAATCAAGTAACAAAACCCTTTTACCGTTATAGCTAGCATGATACATTAAGACATTGAAAATAAAGATAAATTTGGAAATATAAAGAGAGAGCCCTCTCTGAGTCTAGGAGGACTAGATCCTGGACTCCTAAGTGGTTTGATGTATCTTTTTGATTTTGTCTTGCCAATCTTAAAAATCATAGAGTGATAAAATATTCCAAGCTTGGTACTACATGAAGATGTTCCCAAGTTGTTTGATGGTATCTTTCGAATAGCGGACTCTTGCCTCCATAGCATATGGGTATATGGTCTTGGAACCTGTGTCCAACTTATTCTGAAGCATGTGCAGCATGGTGTTGACCATGATGGGACCAGTAATGTACTTCTACATGTTATGTGTTCTCAGCTCCAAGTATTCCCTGGTTACCTCTCGTCTTAGCTGCTCCATGTACTCAACGATCTCTAGCTGGACTTGGTTCTTGTGTTTAGAATTGGTGAGGGAACCTATATCTGTTCATTATTTTCCATAGTTGCTCATTGTTTTGGCTCATCAACCTATATTGGCATTGTTTTCTCTATCATTATGCCCTACTTTTGTTCTTCTTCCCACTTCTACTTCTCTTCCTGTTTTTCCTCCTCATCTCCCCTCCTTCCTTAGACTATTGTTCTGCTTGCTATGATATCAAGTCTACTACCCGCAAACTATGTTTTTCTCTCTTCCTCTACTCTGTTGTTTGTATCCTTTCCTTCCTTTTTCTTCTGTTGCCAAAGTTTCCTTCATGAAGATTGAATATGCTTTTACTCTACAGCTTTGTTCTCCCTTTATTATGTCAGCAATTTCCTCTTTCCCTGATCTTGTATTGGATTGTTGCCTTTTACTATTGTTGTTGGATTTGTTGTCATGTTAGTGTTGAATCCTTTTCTATGAGCAGTTCAGTGTTAGCATATATTGGAAAGTTAACTAGCGCTTGCTCAACTGCTTCCTCAGTACTACTTTCAGTGGTCTATCTTGAAGGAGATCCCTTTGGTGCCATGGTATAATTACTGCTTGAGAGAAGTGCTTCACGAGTGTGGTACCTGTGGGATATAAGGGACACTCATGGAAAAAAAACATTATCTTATACAAATCTAACTTCACACCATTATCAAGCAACAATCAGAGCATCCGATGAGGGGGATTGCGCAATTTTGACCAACAGGGGTGACTGGCTAACTGTGGGAACTATGCACTGCGGTGTCCCAACAGTTAGTGTGCAAGCTTGATGACTGGAACTGCACAATGCAAAATTCATTCTGGGCCAGGGGACAGTACAATATCTACGCAATTCCAGAAGCCAAGGAGAGGCCTTGAGCTCCCAGAGTGCGTATAGCATGAAGTGAAGTGTGAGATCCAAGCAAGTGGAGCCGAGATCTGCCCATGGGGATTGTGAAAATCAAGCAGATCTGAAGGATGATGTAACGTTGGGTGCAATTCTAACTAAGTGTTGATGCATGTATGTGAAACAAGTGCAACACTTGATTAAATGAAGGAAAACAAAGTATGTTAAGAGAGTCATTGCAACAACGATCGTTAGTGAACAACAGCAAAACTCATGTGACACTTGAGAAAGGTAGTCTATAACTTGAAAAGACACTTCTACTAAAACAAGTTAAAACACTAGCAGTCGTTCAAAGAAACAAGTGAAACAACACCCTCACAAGCTAAATAATGAAAAGTGGCAAAATAAAAAGCAACATAAGACGATAAAAGAAAAACTCACCCAAAAGAGTAATGACAATGCTCTGAAGGCTCCTTGATCTGCTTGGGAATGCTAGGGCTTGATGATCAAATGTACAAATGAGCTCTATCACTGTCCATTACATAGAATTGAAAAAATTGGAATTTATAATGCACATTCTTGAGATACAATACAAAAGGGACACTTGGTGGAAACTTATAAGGATAAAATTGTGTCATCCTCAGGAAACCAACAATAGATCCCTGACGCTTCTTTCTTTTTTTCTTTTTTTGGAAAACTTCCATGCATTTCCAATAGAGATTGTGCAGTTTTGGGAAGGATTGGGAAACTCACTGGCTCATGCACTGAGTAGCTTCTGAGGAAGAAGCTTCTGTGAAGTTTCGAGGCTGAATGCCTCTAGGTTTCCCCTCATGTTTTGCATAGTTTTCCTATTGAAGGTTGGATGTCAACTGGCTCTGTGCAATTTTGGAGTTGAAGGATCATTGTCATCTTAGACTACGAATTTCTAAGAGCAAGGTTGGTTGCCCTCAAGGATTGTGCAGTTCACTAAGGCAAGCCTGGAACTAGGTGAAGACCAAGTCAAGAGATTGGCTTATGGATTAGATAGTAAAGCAAGTGAGAAAACACAAGCCATAATGCAAAAGATAAATCTCCATCAAAGCACAAGTACTTGGATCAGTGCGAGATGAGCTATTGTGATTTAGGAGGGACACTCCAAATTGAAACATAGGAAAAACTTTGGAGGGTGGTTATAGCCGCTACAACATTGGCAACACACTGGTAGAACTTCAGCTCTCCGTATGGACCTTGTCTCGTGTAAAGCGAGTCTAACTCTTCTGGAAATATTGCTCAATTCTTTGATCTCATAGCTTGTTCACTAGATTGAGTTAAAGATGTAGTCCCCACCTTTCTCTTTATTGACATCACGCATACCAAGCCAAGTCAAATGAGTTGTTTCGATTGGGGATGAGGGCTATATTGATGCATAAGTAAGATAGACTATCAAATTTTTACTTTCATCTCTGGTGTTGCTCCGTTGTAAGCAAGCCTGGACAATACCTCGGCAGAGTCACTTCAGAAACACAAGCATTGCTCTGCTGCCAGTGAGACTGGATAGTACCTTGGTGAAGTTACTTGCTTCACCTCTCTACGTAGGAAGCCTTTCTCTTCTTTTGCCTTTCTTTTATGTTTTTCATTTCATTTTTCATTTTCAAAGGGTTGTGCATAGGAACTTATCTATTTCATGAGGCAGAAGAGGGATACTGACTTATTGAGAGCAGAAAAGGTTTTCCCTTCAAAGAAGGATGTTTATATATACCTCTGACATACTTGTTAAGGTTTTACCACTTCTCCTTACTCTACTTGATTGAGTTGAGAAGGGTTAACCGAATACAAAAAACTGATTAGAGTAGGTGTTACTATTTAAGAGTGAAAGCGTTGTGATTTCACAAAGACTTACTAAAAAGAACATATTTTCCATCAGGGTATCATCAACTAGAATAAATGAAAGAAATTCATAAAGAGATGGAATAGAGAGATAAACAACTGTTGATAGTGTACAAGTCACAAAACAAGAAAGAAAACTCTACTCCTACTCCTAAGTTAAGCAGAGCATGGGCCAAATCACGTGAAGTGATATTTCCATTGCAGCCACTAGTGCATTGGTTGACCCATGTTGATGATAGTATGATTGACAAGAAAGATATTCAAGCATACCAATAGACAAGAAAGATGAAACAATGCAAACCAAATCATTCAAAGCCTGAATGCATCCACAAAAAGGAAAATATTGAAAGCACATGAAAGGCACTCAGTGGACATATCATGGTGTTCTATCACATTGCGTGTGGACGACTAGCATGCACATACCTTAAAACTTGACAAACGAGTAAACATGAATAAAGAAGAATTTTTTTGTTTCGAAATAGTGCTTGCTATGTATGACTCCAATTCATGGGCAATAGGATCGTGTGATTTTGGTGGAGGATGCAAAAACTGTGAATTAGATTGATTTTCAATGTGAATAGGAGAGCGATGGGGAGCCTGGGGAGATTCAACACATTTATGATCAAAAGTGGAATTGACCTCAAGGCTACGAGAACTTGACATAAACCTCAACTCGGGCTGAAGTTCCTTGACAACTTGAGGAGTTTCCACTTCATTAGAAGATGGATCATTAAATACTGGTGGCTTAGAAAGATCAACAGTAGGTGAATCAAAATCGTGATCAAATGAAGGAATTAAAATATCACAACAGCCATGATCAAAAAATTCAAGATCGATGACAAAATCCTCATGTTCTAATGAATCATAGAGAGGGGTTGATGAAAAACAAAAAAAATCACCCTCTGAATTTCCAAATATGAAATATGAGAGATCCAGTGGATCTGGGAAGAAAGATGTGTCCTCTCTGCAATCTGATGATAGACTAGCATCCTCCACATTTTGTGAATGATCGGAAGTGGAAACATCCAGATATATATTTTCACAAGAGGAATCATAAATGGTAGAACTATAGAAAATGTTAGGATAAAGCGGACGAGGTGCAGACCAAAGGCGGTCGTCTTTCACCGCAACTTCTTGTTCATCTTCCCACACATAATCATAAAAAATAATAGCGTAGGTTGGTTTTTCAACACCAACTCTATCCATAACATGATCCTCGTGAGAATCACATGTGGAATCCGGAACAGATGAACACAACACACCAAAACCTAGAGGATCAAAGGAACTAGTGTACGGTGGTAGAGAAGATGAGACCAAGTGACAACCATCAGGCTTCCAGTCCAAGTCTGCATAGAAATCTAGAGTATGTGCGGTAGGAGGAGATTTTTACAGTTCAATAGGTAGGTTCACAACTTCTCCCACCTCATCTTGCAGAGCTAGAGTTTTTGATGTGAAGGGGAAAGAGGGTTACTTGGGACAGCAAACTTGTACATCTCAGATTTCGAAGCTCTAACATCGAGGTATGTTGGGAGGGGTTCGAAAGATTCTAACTCATGTGGATTTTGAGAGATGTGAACAAGATACTACAATATTTTATTCAAAAATTTCTAGTCAACTTCATCTTCTGGAAATTTAAAACAGTAATGACGGAAATGATCATAAAATTGCCCAATTTATTTGTCAGGTGCTTTTCGCAATTTTAAAATTTTGTGATGAAGTGATTTATGGTCATAAAATATGAAAGCACAGCCTAATTATCTGATCATGTGCTCAAATGAGTGTATAGAGGTTGTGGGCAATGTGTGACACCATTGCTTGACGCACCCTTCGAACATGTAAGCGAACAACCCACATGCAATGTCATCTGAAGGGACCTCATTCCTGTCACAGAAACATAGAAAGGAAACTTCATGGATTAACAGGGATGTTCTGCTTTCACCATCAAATTTCAGTTTTGACAAGTCATCTATAACATCCACCGACATATCAAAATCAACAGCGTGAGAAAAATATGTCGGGGTTGTGATTGTGATATAAGTCATGAATCAAATGCAGAAACTCGAAATAAACTTCAAGGGCTCATCTTCTCATCTGACCCTCCTTCTAGCACCAGAAATGTTGACGCTACTGGACTTGCCAACGTTCAAGGGGATCTCCTTGGTAAGAAGTCCCAACTAGACTTCATACTATTTGGAGTGGGAGTCCCAACAGTGGGTGGTAATGTAGTGCATTGACTGCGGTGCGCAGAGAGAAGTATGATAAATTTGGGTTGAAGTAAGTGTGTGAACTTGTAGTGAGTCAAGTGAAATGCATGGGGGCTTCTAACACATGGAGGGGAAAAGGAAGTGTGCCCCTTAGAATCCTGTCATAGTACACAACTTGAAAGGGGCACACAAGCGGAATGACATCACAAGCTGAAATGTGGAATAGTCCACAAACCAAAGTGATGGGTTAATCCAACAACACGCATTCAACAAGATTCATAAAATTGCATCAAAATTAGTTCATAAGTAAATCCATAAGTTAAGAAACATTCATTGCTAAAGAAACCAGAATATTCCAACTACAATAACAACATATGCCTGAAAGTGTGTTGGCTATGTTATTATTATTATAAGTGAAAGTTCCATCCATACATACACCATTGACAGCCACTAGCCCCAATAGTGGAACATTACAGGCAAGAACACCTTCTCCTCCAAAGAAGTATACTCTCTCTATGTTGTGGAGAAGCCAAAGCTCGTCACAATGCTCCCAAGCCTTTTTAAGCATATGACTAGCCAAAATCTTAGCTCCCAAAAGAATGTTCCATGAGTTATGAGGTTTTATTTATAACAAAGGGTGGGATGACCCTTGACATTCCCCTTTGTGACTCTTTGACAACCCTCATGACTTTTCAACTTCCTTATAAGTAACTCATTACATAACATGATGACCTTTCACATTGCACTGATGACACTTGGAATTTCACTTACAACATATTTACAAATAATATTACATTTTCAACATGTACCCATGTAAGAAAAAATAGGCTAAACACAACCTGACAAGACAAAACAATATGATTATGAAGTTTGGGGAAAGACTAACTCGACAACCTGCACTTTGTGCTTCTCGGTCACATATTGATGCCAAGCTTGGTATTGCATGATGATGTCCCTAAATAGCTTGATGGTGTCTTTTCGATAGCAAACTATTGCCTCTATAGCATATGAGTATATGGTCTCGAAACCTATGTCCAACACGTTCTGAAGCATGTGCAGCGTGGTGTTGACCACGACGGCACCACCAATGTACATATACATGTTATGTGCGCTAAACTCCAATTCTTCCCTGGTGACCTCTCGTCTTAGCTACTCCATGTACTCCTCGATCTCTAGCTGGACTTGGTTCTTGTGTTTAGTATTGGTTAGGGAACTTGTATATGTTCATTCTTTTCCTCAGTTGTTGGTTGTTCCGGCTCATCAACATGTATCGGTGTTGTTTGCTCTGTCATTGTGCCATACCTTTTTTCTTCTTCTAGCTTCTGCTTCTCTTCCTATTCTTTCCTCCTCAGCTCTCATCCTTCCTTCGACTATTGGTCTACTTGCTGTGATCTCAATTTTGCTACCTGAAAGCTCTACTTTTCTCTCTTCCTGTGCTCTGATTTCTCTATCCTCTTATTCCTTCTGCTTCTACTACCAAATTTGCTTGCATGAAGATAGAATCTGCTTTTACTCTGCAGCTCTTTTGTCCCTCTAATATGTCAACAACTTCCTCTTTCCTTGATCTTGTATAGGATTGTTGCCTTCTACTATTGTTATTCGACTTGCTTCCATGTTAGTGTTGAATCCTTTTCTATGAGCAATTGAGTGTCTACATATATTGGCAAGTTAATTGGTGCTTTCTTAATTGCTTCCCTGGTACTTCTTTCAACAGTCTCTCTTGACGCATCTCTCTTTGGTGCCATGGTACAATTACTATTGGAGAGAATTTATTCACAAGTCTGGTACTTGTGGGATAGAAGGTGTTACACAGCAATTTGTCACCGTCCCTATTACCCCTCGCCTGTACACTGGAGGACTCATTCCAGGACCTGTGAGAAGTGACATGACCTGAAACCACTTGCATCATATTCCTCTAAGTATGAGCTTCATTTTCCCTGAAGACATCTCCTGCAAAATCTCCATGAAAACAGCTCTTTTTGCATTAGCGCGGGTCCTCAGTTCACTGCCCACGCCAATGAGGGAAATCCTCTAAAAAGGGTGCGCTATTGGCGCTCTGTCTCAGAGTCACACTCGCGCCAACCGAATTGATTAAAGTTTTCAACCACCAAACTTCCGAAGGTTCTCTTCAAACCCATTCACCAACTGAATCTATGTTGAGCATGGATGGTTTGGCTTCGAATCTCCATAGAAGGGAAAGTGGTTTGCCACCTTTCATGGAAGTTTCCAAGTGATAAAGCCAATCCCATGAATAATGTGGTTGATCCTATCTCTTTCCTCTCTATCTATAAAAGCTTGCCTTATGCCTTGAGCAAGCTAGTGAGAGCTACAATAGTCACAGTCACAATAGTCAAGAGCCAATAGTTTGAAGCTGCAAGAGCCTTCTTTGCACCCATAAGGCTAAATCTAAGTAAGGAGATTCTTGTCACCCAAAGAGAGAGAGGCATGTTCCTCATCCCAACAAGCTTTGCAAGACTTGTGTAGCTGACTACCCAGCGAAAGGAGGATTTGACGTCAGAACAATGGTTGTATTCTTCTTTGTTATTTATTAATAATAGATGACTATCATTATGGTTCCACTCTCATTGTCTTATGTTTGATGTTGAGTTATATCTTTTCTGACTTATATATAATTGCATCTACTAGATTTTATGCTTTTTTTCGTGTTGTTCTTTGCATGTGCCGGTGTCCAATCATGGAGATTGTGGGGATCGTGACCGGCCAAGGCAAAGGAACGAGGGTGACATCTCTTCGACGAACACTAGCATTGGAATCCAAGTAGGTTCTCACCATCCAACTTTTATTTGCAATTAGGAACTTGCATGATAGCATTGTGTGATTGTTACTAGACCCGGTTTGGGCTAGTAGGGATCGTCTCTGTTCGCAGAGAGGATTTACCTCCACAACAATTTGGCGACTCTGCTAGGGAGATCTTGTTGTTTGATTTGTAAACTTTAGACGGAGCCTGAAGTACGGCCAGGTAGCCTTCGAAACGCTATTGCTTTGCATTAGCAAAGTAGATCAACGCCACTTCAGTCAATCTCCGGTTTGGTTTACGGACTAAATAACTTGGAGTTTGTCTTGTCTCTTTGGTTCCTCTTGCTTTGATTGCTTAAATAGATTTCTGGGTTGGATTTCTTTCTGTTTCTTGCTTCTTGGTTTGCCTAGATACTGTCTTCAAGCCCTGGGTCGCTTGCTTTTGTTTTTGATTTAGCAAACTTGATTAGCGCGCTTTTTAGCCTTAAAGTCGCGCTATTGGCGCAAGTTGCTCAAAGACAACCCACGCCAATCCTATAAAAGCGCGAGTTGCAGCCTGACAGTCATGCCAGGCCTGTCAACTTTTCAGTTTGCTTGTCCTTAAGCCCTCTGAGCTTGGATTTTGTGTCTTGTTGTGTCTTTTTCAATTACTGGAGTGTGTTTGATCCTGGTTTGACTGGTTTTAGACCTTCATCCTTCGGGTGTTTGCCTTTTTCTATCGATTACACCTTTTAGCCCTAGGGCATCTAGTGGCTTGGTGCATCGAGCCTTCCGTAGGAGTCTTGGGTTCTTTGATCGTCCAGTCGACTTTGTGATTACCTTTTGCATTTGCTCGGTAGTTGTCAAAGCTTTTTTCAAGTGATTTGTTTCTTTTTCGCTTGGGTTTCACTTGGCTTCGTTTGGGCTTAGATCACATAGCTCATAGAGGTCTTTGTGTTTTCTTCTTGGTTTGAAGGACTGTTTTGGTGTTTTGGGGATTAGATTGTGTTTTCATTGAGTGAAATTGATCTTTTGCTCAGTGTTAATGTCTCTCAAAATTTGTTTAGTGCACTTTGACATTGAAAAGAAAATCGAATAATCTCTTTTGCGTTGCATTAGTTAATTGAAATTAGAAGCTTTTCATTGATTGAGTGATTTAAAACAAAGAAAAGTTTCGTTTATTTGTCATTAGCTGCATTAGAGTGCTTCTTGATTGTGGTCATTTTGTTTGAGAAATTCTCAACTCTCTCGTGGTTAGTATTCATCGAACGAAATGATATTCTTTGGCATATATCTTGCATTTAGGGAATTGTGAGAGATCACATACGGTAGGGCCTGGAAACTGAAACTTAACTAAAGATTAACCATAAAATGAACTGAATGAACTTAAAAACGCATTGGAACATAACGCTCACTAATTAGAGGTCTAGGCTAGAGACGTGCTCCGGCATCGTTAAACCTAGTCACTGTTGTTTCACACTACGGTTGGGTGATTCCTCCTTTTGTGACTCGATAGTGGTCTAGCACGGACTTGAGCTCCCACGTACCGTCGCATATATAGGGGAGACCCCACTAGGTTATCATCCTTTATCCATAGGAAGCCATGTTTGCCGCCTTACAAGCCGTAACGCACCGAACACAGCATTCGGGAAGATTGACTGCCGTACAGGAAGTCCTTGGTTTTCATATGATTGCCAAGGTGTATATGCAGTTTTACGGATTTGTTTGGTAAACCCTTTTGCCTAGTTCTCCAGAGTAGTCACTTTTGATCCTTTTCAAACTCCTTAAAAGAAAAGGCTCACTTGAGCAGTTTGTCACCTCGGGCTCACAAAACATTCGAAGGCTACTAGAGTCACCTTTTTGTCCTTTTCTCGACTCTTAAAACATGAAAAGGTCAAGTTGTGTCCTTGCGTCTTAAAATTCATTTGGCCACGATAAACATTACCTGGTTAGATCTTGTGTGCGTTAGTTTGAGTAGGGTCCTTTATCGTTAGACTCCCTTAGGTCTCGTTTGAATTTTGTCATCCTGGCTGAATCGTCGACTCCCGTTCCAAGTGATTAAGGGTCTCCGTCTTTCGTTGCTCCTGAGGTACCGGTTGTAAGTGATACTCTTCCTGTTATCCAGAGTATCCAACCGATCAAATCTCGCGCTCCGGACGACGAAGGTTACGAAATTCATTGGAACCCCATCTGGGAGCCTGACGAGGATGATATTCCTTTTACCCCCTCTGGTGTTTCGTCTCCAATGTCTACCTCTCACATGGATGAGACATCTCCTAGAGTGAGTGAGACACTTGCGTTGTCGAATATCGACACTCCCATCCCAGCAACTTCTCCGCTCCCCCCACGCTATCAGTCGTTGAGGGATAGGGTAAGTGCCAGGACTCCCGCTTCGACTATGTGGGATCCCCATATCACTCCCACCACGGGATCTTTTGTTTCACAAGTCCACACTACACCTGTCACTTCAGTTTCGACGAATCCAACTGTTTGTGTAGCGCATTCAACTCCGGTTGTTAGTGTCGTAACAGCGTCTTCAGCCTTGAACACTGGTCCTAGTCCCCCTCACGGTCAAGTGAGTAATGGCCAACCGGCACTCTCACCTAGAGTCGTCCACCCTGCACAAAGTGCTCCACCCTCTTCTGGCCCCGTTCTAGGAGGGGGGCCATATGATGCCTATGGAGAAGCTGTTCAGGATCTGAATGCGCAAGGGCCACTCTTTTATTACGATTCTACTAGTCAATACCTTCAACTTTCTCAACCCTTTCCTACTCAACCTTTTGTTGAGGTTTCGGTACCATTATCCATTGCTTGGAACCCTGGTACCAACTCTTTCCATGGAGGCCAAGCAATGCCTGCACAACTTCAAGGACCACCTAACCAAGGCCAGCCATCTTATGTGCAAACCCCCCAAGGGCAGCAATATTATGGCCAGTCTTACCCAGGACAATCTGGGGGCCCACAAGGACAACCCTATCAGGGACAACCTTCGGCCGCTGGTGGTCCATCGTTTACTTATCTGAATCAACCTTCTGGTTATCCGTGGCAACCTGGTACCCAGCAAGGTTACCCGTCTGGACAACCAAGACAACCTTACACCCAACAAGGCCAACCTGGTATCCAGCAGGGTTATCCCTCTCGATAAGCTGGACAAACTTATATTCCATAAGGTCAACCGGCAGTCCAACAGGGTATCCTTCTGGGCAAGGGGGGCAGCCTTATATACAACAGGGCCAACCCACTGCTCAGCCTAGTCATCCTTCTGGGCAAACGGGTCAGCTTTCTATACAGCAAGGCCAACCCACTACCCAGCTTAGTCATCCTTCTAGACAGGCTGGCCAACCTCAAGGTCAACCGGCCATCCAGCCCGCTCAACCATCTGTTCCACAAGGAAAACCCTCGGTTGCTCAAGGACAACTTGGTACCCAGCAAGCTCATCCTTCTGGGCAAACGAGTCCGGCCCAAACCCAACCAGGCCAACCTTCCGGCCAGATGGTCCAAGCTCAACCTGTTCAAGGACATCCCTCTGCGCCCCAAACTCAAATTGGTTATCAAATGAAAGGTGGGCCACGACCCCAACCTTCTTACCAAGCGCAGCCTTCTTATTGGGCTCAATATGGAGCTCAGCAAACGTATGGCTACCAGCAACCCCAAGGACAAACTCAATTTACCCCTTATCAAAATTATCAACAAATGCAGGTCACCCCTTACCAGAATTATCAGCAACAGTATGTTGCACCTGCAGGTCAAGTTGCTAATCCATGGGGTGCTGGGGGGCAGACCCAGGGTCAACTGTCTGCATATGGACAGAATCCTTATGGACAGAATCCATATGGACAGAACCCCTATGGACAAAATCCCTATGGGCAGAACCCTTATGGGCCAGGCCCATCCGGACAAAGTCCATGGGGGCAACCACCACTTGGTTGGAACCCTGGTACTACCTCTCTTCCACAACCACAAATGTCCTTTAATCCTCAGTTGCCTTTCTTAGCGACGTTGGAACTTCCAGATGTGTCCAAGTTGACGAATGATCCCATTCTTCATAATCCATATTGGCCACCAGTTCCAACTAAGATACCCGGTGATTGCCCGAAGTTCGATGGCAAAGCTGGTGAGGACCCTCAAGCCCATGTCATGACCTATCATCTTTGGTGCTCATCCAACTCATGGCTTGATGACTCCATCCGCCTCCGCCTCTTCCAAAGGACTCTCACTGGCTCGGCCGCTAAGTGGTATATTGAGTTGAATCGCGGAACATTTCAAGACTTCAACTCGCTGGCTATGGCATTCCTAACTCATTTTCAGTTACCCATTCGGTATGAGACAGGGACACATCCCCTTACATCTCTCAAACAGGACACGGCCACGCATATATCCGATCATATACATGAATGGAGACGGCGTCGTCGCTTGATCAAATTCTGGATTCCTGATCAGCTCCTGACCGATTGGTTCATGACTTCCTTTGTCCCTGCAATTGCACGATACATCGCCATGGGAGCTTGTGTAACTGAAGAGCAAGCTATTGCACGTGCCCAGTACCTTGACTTGGTATATTCTCAGTCAGGTACTTTATATGATTATTTTCCAGACACCCCGAGACCCGGAACATCCAAAGCTCCGCCAAAACCATCTGTTGACGGAGTTATTGGCTCTGTAAACGCATCTTCAAAGAAATCATCCGCGAACCCTGGGAAGCAAAAACAGAATGCTTCTAATGGAAATGCTTCTCAGGGTCAGTCTAATTCTGGAAGTACCTCTGAGGTAAACGCCGTTCAGTCCACCACGGCGGATAAATCCTCGAAAGGGAAAAAGAAAGGGAAAGCCAAGAATAAATCTGAACAACCCAAACAGGACTCCCCTAAACCTCCACCCGAGGAAGGAGCCAAACGTAAACCTAAGTATCCTTGTCTTATCTGTGATGAGGATCACTACACTAAAGACTGCCCTAGGCGGTCTGAAGTTAGTCGATTATTGAAAGGTGCTCCTGGGACTCCTGCTGTGCTTAAAGAACCTTTCCCTTCTTAGCAAACTCAAATGGTGGCAGATCCATTGCAACCCTCTTCTTCATTCGGCTCTCAAGTCTTCATGGCTGGGACGATTCCCATCCATGTCACCACTCGAGAGAAAGAATATCCATCTCATGCCGGGAAAGAGCCGGAGGTCCCCTCCAGCGCTCCTCCGTCCAGTTCTGGTCCACTCCACATCGAATGACCCAGCACTGAGACAACGATTCGACCCCCTCCAAAAGGTGTACTCCGGAAGTCTTCTTACAACCCGAATGCTCGTGTTGCTTAGCACTACAGCATTGTTGAGGACTTAGCCCAGGCTCCGTCTGCTATGTCCGCTCTAGAAGTCCTCCAGAGTTGCCCCTCCCAGAGGAAGTCCTTGCTATCGGCCATCGGTGGCATAGACCCGGCTGACTCGGATCTGATCTCTTTTGATATCGAGGGCTATACACCGAGACTACCTCACCAAATCGCTTTCCTTATACAGGTCATCATCAATGGTAAAATGATTCATCGTACAGTCATTGATGAAGGTGCCTCAACTTGCATCATGTCTGTTGCTTGCTGGAAAGCTATTGGTTCTCCAACATTGAGCCAGTCTCCTACAACGTTAGAAGCCTTTGATGGAAGAGAGTCTCATCCTTACGGTATCCTCCAACGCTTTCCCATCTCCTTGGAAGGGAAGACGGTAGAAGTGGAGGTCGAAGTTGTCGACGCCAATCTTACCTACAACCTCCTCCTCGGACGTAGCTGGACATACGCCATGCAAGCCGTGGCTTCCTCCCTTTTCCATGTCATTCGTTTCCCTCATCAAGGGAAGATTGTCACGGTGGACCAGCTCTCCTTCTTTGCCTCTTCTTCCGAAGGTAATGTGTCGTTCGTGGAGCATACCTCTAAATCATTCGAGAGTGTGGGAGCCGGACTCTTTAAGGATCCCGCCCTTATGGGTGTCTTTCCCCTTCCACCTCCGAATCTCGCCCCTATTAACATGATTTCCATGCGTTCTGATCCATGGGTCCTTCCTCCCGCTAATCAGATAGAATCCTGGGGTGATATGATGCCGTTGAGTCCTGCCGAGCTCAACTACGTTGAAATCGTTGCTGCATCGGCTCCCCTTCCCGAACCTGCTCTTCTGAGCGGTGTTCTCGATTCGTATGTTCATTTCCCTTGGCTTGGAGATGATGCTACTTCAGATCCATTAAAGGAAATATTTCCTTCCGACGAAGCCATCATAGAGACCATGTCTCTTGAGGAACCCCCTTGGTCGAATCATCACCACCGTCCCTCATTTCTCCCTGCCCATCAGGAAATGATCGCATGTCTCGAACGATTTGCTTCGTGTATCACATCCTCACCCCTTCAAACACCTATTCAAATCTACCAAGTATCTTCTGAGGGCAATATGGGAAACATTACGCAAACTCAACCCATCGACATCTCTGTGAAACCAGGGATTGTCGAGCACATTCATATTGGAGTCACTTGCACTCCAGAGGAAGTTCAACTTTACACTGACCTATTTCGCGAATTTCGTGATGTCTTTGCTTGGTCCTATGAAGAGATGCCTGGCATCGACCCTAGTATAGTGGTGCACGAGATACCTATGTATCCAGGTGCTAAGCCTGTTCGTCAGCGCCTACGCCCTGTGCACCCCCGAAAGGCCGCAGCCATCAAAGCAAAAGTCGAAAAGCTTCTCAAGGCTGGTTTCATTTACCCCATTCCACTGACGGATTTGGTTTCTAATATAGTCCCTATGAACAAAAAGCAAGGCACTATTTGAGTCTGTGTTGATTACCGTGATATCAATCGCGCCTGTCCTAAGGATAACTTCCCTACACCCTTCATAGATTAGCTCATTGATGAGTGTGCAGGAAGCGAAATTTACTCATTTATGGACAATTTTTCTAGATATAACCAGATCAACATTGCACCCGATGATCAACATAAGACGGCTTTTATCTGTCCTTGGGGCACTTTTGCCTATAAGAAGCTCCCTTTCGGTTTAAAAAATGTCGGCGCTACCTTCCAACGTGCAATGTCCTATACCTTTCATGACATTCGTCACATTGTACAGCCATACCTGGATGATCTCCGAGCTCATTCAGTCAAGCGTCAGGACCATCCTTCCCATCTTCGCGAAATCTTTCTCCGCTGTCGACACTATCATATTCGGCTCAATCCTCATAGATGTGTCTTCTGCGTTGAATCAGGCCAACTACTCGAGTTTATCGTCTCCCGAGAAGGCATCCGTCTGGATCCCCTCAAAGTTGAAGCCATTCTGAATCTTCCTACCCCTACTTCTTTGCAGCAGTTGCAGAGCTTGCAGGGCAAAGCAAATTTCTTCAGACGATTCATCCCGAATTATGCCGAGGTGGCTAAGGGTTTCACACGGTTGTTGAAGCGAGACACACCCTTCCATTGGGACGCTATCGCTCAGGAGTCTTTCGAGCGACTCAAGGGCCTCCTTGTCTCTGCTCCATTATTGAGACCTCCGAACTACCATCGTGATTATACTCTCTATCTGGCCACCGCCGATACCACTATCGGCATGGTTCTAGTGCAGGATGATGATGACGGCAATGAGCATGTTATCTATTACCTCAGCCGCAACCTCCTAGATACGGAAACTCGCTACACTTACGTTGAGAAGTTGGCATTGGCTGCTATCTGCGCCGTCCAACATTTTCGGCATTATATCCTCTTGCGCACCACGACCGTGATTTCTGACTGCAACCCGATGACGTACATTTTGTCGCGTCAGTTGCTGGGGGGCAAATACTCGAAATGGATCGTAATCCTCCAAGAGTTTGACTTGGAATTTACTGCTGCCAAGTCTAAGAAGTCTCTGGTCTTTGCTGAGTTACTCTGTTCTTTGCCATCTCCTTCTGCACCCTCTCTTTCGGAGGATCATATCCCGGACGAAACTCTTTTTCTGATCAGCACCCTCGATCCCTGGTACGAGGATATTATTGTTTATTTACAAACGTCCTCTTTCCGCCCCGCTGTATCCAAAGATGCTCGGCGGTGGATCCGCCATCAATCTCAACCCTATCGGATCATAGGGGACACCCTGTACCGTCTCGGCGTTGACTCTGTTCTTCGCCAATGTCTTACCCTCGAGGAGGCTGAGAAAGTCCTAAATGACTGCCACTCTGGCGCCTGTGGTGGCCATATGTCCGGATATGCCACAGCTCAAAAAATCCTTCGCGCTGGCTATTTCTGGCCCTCCATCTTTAAGGATTGCATTCTTGCTGTCCGCTCATGTCATGCATGCCAGATATACCAGCGGATGATGCGTGTGCCACCGGCCTCGCTACACCCTGTAGTGACCGTAGGCCCTTTTGCAAAATGGGGCATTGATTATACAACCTGTAAGCCTCCCTCGGCCGGGGGGCACGGGTTTATTATCGTTGCCGTCGATTACTTTACAAAATAGGCCGAGGCGATGCCCACATTAACTGAAGATGGTCATACAGCGGCGCATTTTTTGTTCAATCATGTTATTACGCGGTTCAGAGTTCCACATGCCATCGTCACAGATCACGGAAAGCATTTACGTAATCACATGATGACTTAATTGACAACCCAACTAGGCTTACGGCATGATAGTTCGACCCCGTACTATCCTTAGTCCAATGGCCAGGTTGAGGCCATGAACAAGATTCTGGTTACGATGCTTCAACGCACTGTTGACATGCATAAGTCTAATTGGCATCTGATGTTGTTTCCCGCCTTATGGGCCTACCGGACCTCTATGAAGGATGCCACCGGTTTCACTCCATTTCAACTAGTTTATGGACTGGAGGCTACCCTTCCTATTGAATCTGAAATTCCTTCGTTGAAAACAGCCGTCGAGTTGCTTCCCAACACCACTCCGGTGGAGGAACAGCTTCTTTATCTAGAACGGTTGGATGAGACCCGTCGCCTAGCCTCTCTAGCCATCGAAGCTCAAAAGAAGAGAGTCAAAACTCATTTTGACCATACCATTCATCCTCGTTCCTTTGTTGAGGGAGACCTTGTCCTGCTATACGACCAAGCAAATGACAAGCTGGGGGCAGGCAAACTCAAGCCCATGTGGCTAGGCCCTTACATTGTAAAGAGAGTATTGCAAAAAGGGACATACAAGCTAGTTGACTACGAATGGAATCCCCTTGATAAGCCCTGCAATGGGCTGTACTTGAAAAAGTACTATGCATGATTCATGCGCTTCGACTTGTACATGCGTGTGTGTATGTGTGTGAGTTTTCATGTTTTCGGTTTGGTGTGAAAGTGTGATTGCCCCTTATTGTGTCTTTTTGCTTCTTGTGCAGATGTCGGGTGCACCTTACATTGGTTTCGCTGATGGTGCCTGCCGCAGCACTCGTAATTTGTCCTCTGCGGCGTGGGTGATCTACGATCCTCACGGTGAGTTGATAGATCTTCAAGGTGTCTGTTTAGGCTATACTACAAACAATGTTGCTGAATATAGCGCTGTTATTGAATTATTAGCCGAGGCAATTAATCTCGGTATTCGTACATTGCTTGTTAACCTAGACTCTCAACTTGTCGTCCATCAGCTCAATGGGCGATATTCCGTCAGAGACCGTCACATTTTAAGGTTGTACTTACGTGTTAAATTGTTAGAAAGGAATTTTGACTTTATCACATATCAACATATTCCACGACGATTAAACACATTATCTGATGCATTGGCCAATCATGTATTAGATAGACATTTGCGAAATTTATAATCAAAACATTATACAAGTAAGCACATAAAAGCACAATAATAAACCATAAGCATATGTATATATATGTGTGTGTCATAATGTTTGCACCGCGTGCGTTACAAAACCCAAAAAATAATATGTGTTCATCCTGATACATCCTCGGACAACATGTCCCTCAAAAAATATGCATGAAAAAAGCCTAGGAGTCTATTCGTGGTGGTGCTCATGATAGCACGTCACCGCGCGCACCAAGCGTCTCAGCAGACGATGGATGCGGGTCGGCACCCCCACTGTGTGCCTCTGGTATGCAAAGGGCACGTCCGCTAATCTAGCGTAGCGTGGAATCCCTTGGGTAAGCCCCTCGAGATTCTGCACCAGCTCTTCCCCCACGGCTCCCCTTGCCTGAGGGCCAGCTGCAGGTTGGTCCCTCCGCGCTATAGGAGACAAGCCGGCTGGTCGCTCTAGGCCCACATCTGCATATACATACAATTGTCATCAGAACATGCATGTATTGAAAAAAAAAATGAAAATACATAAAACACCAAAAAGAGAAGATCATACCTAACTCCTCTTCCCACTCCTCCCCCTCTGTCAGTGGGAGTTCTGGGTCCCCCATGAAGTTGGTTCCCACGTATGGCCAATCCTCTACCATGATCAGCTGACGATGAAGCCATATGAAGAACTCGAGCCTCCATGACATCTGTTGGCCCCCTCCTCCTCTAGGCATCAATGCTGCCCAGCGAGCCATCCTAGGCTCTCGTGGCAATGGGTCCGCCACTACAGCTCCCTGGTACTGAAAAAGTGGCAATCGTTCCAAGAAGAACGACACCACAATCGAGCCATACCCGAACTGTTTCACTCCCCCGCGCTTACATTTTGTAAGCTGCCTTTTGATATTTGTAGTCACCGCTGTAGCCCAGTCAAAAATGGTGGGGCTAAGGCATTCTGTCGCTAGTAACAGATGATTCTTGCTTGCCTCATGGGGCGCCTGTACCCCGGCTGCACGCGTGATGGTGAACAGTATCACCCTAAGAGCCAAGTCATGGATGGTGGCGATATCCACCTTAGCACTGTTTTTCCCAAATTGTGCCTCTGGGCACACACGAGCCTTCACTTCACCTATCTTCTCCCCGGAAGGCCTGCTTCTGGTCAAAATAGGGCTCGCCCCTCTCCGTGACAGCCCAGTAATGAAGTACACATCAGATACATCCAGCTCTAAGGTCTGATCCCGTAAGCAGAATACTTGGTCATCAACATCCCAAGCATCCACTATGAACTGTAATAGCTCCGGTTGAGCTCGCAGATAAGAGGTGAGGAAGAATTTCTTGAGACCACAGTCTCTCAAAGCATTCATGCATCCCTCATCCGCTATGGCTAAGGCATCTACGGCATCGTGCTCCCGTTCTTTCCATTCCACCACCATTTTTTCTTGTTTCCTGCACCCACAAGGATGAATAAATCATTAATGAAACCCTGGTAGACTTGCAAACCAGTCAAATTTCGAAAATGATGGGAAAATTTATGTAAAAAATTAGGTCACGTGGTTGGCGCGACTGTTTCTAAAACAGTTGCGCCAATGGCGCGGCACCTTTGGGTAAATCACCCCATTGGCGCGGACCCGTGTCGGATACCCGCGCCAATGGGGCGCAACCCTAAATTTTAAAATCCCCCTTGCCGAGGCTCAATTTAGGAACAAAATGCATAAAAAAAGTATGGAAATGAAGCTAAAGGAAGCGCCTCTTACCTGGAACTGGCGGAATCTCAAATGGTTGCCCGGATTGGCGGTAATCGCTGCTCGAAGTTTGCACCCCAAATGGACCACTACCACTATGCAAAAGGTAAAAGGTAAAAGTAATTTTGTTTTTTACATTTTCACCATATTTATAGACTTTTTGACTTGTAATTAGGGTTAAAAAGTTGCTTTTAGAATATTTTAATATATTTTTGGTCGAAAATGGATTTTACGCTTGCTTTTGGTGCTATGACAGGTCCTTTTTGCAACTTCGATGGTGAAACGAGTTGTATTTTATACTTTTTCGGACTCGGTAAATACACGAAAAAGTCACTATGGAGTCATCTTTCAGCTCTTTTCTGACTCGCTAAAAATGAAAAGATCGCCAGGTTACCCCTCTTGACTCGTTAAAAGTAAATAAGAGGCTGTCGTCTTTAAACTCTTTTCCGACCGTGTAAAAACGAAAAGATCGTCGGACCCTTGTCGTTTCTGGTTCGTTAATGGTTATGAAACGACGTGATGTTGATCGCTTTTTTACTTTTTCAGATCAATACCACTACATATGAAAAGTACTCCTCGATCGTAATGGTCGAGCGGTTCTTTCGAGCATTTTTTTATACTTTTTCGGGCTCGGGAGACACAACTTTACGAAAAAGGACCCCCTGGAGTTTTCTTTTTGCTGTCTTTTCAAACTCTCTAAACATGAAAAGACGCCGAGTTCTTCCTTTGTCAGACTCGTTAAAACTTAATGACATCGGACTCCATCATAATGACGCTCACAAGCATATGCTATCCCCGTCAAGCTTGTTAAAAATAACTGGGGTACTCGCCAGAAATGGTGAGGAAAATGGATCCATAATCATTGTCGTGTCGGCAGTATGTCGCTCTTGAACATGGCACTAGTCTGCATTCGTGTCTGGGTGGGAACATCTCGTCTTGTTTCACATTAGCCTCCGTGGGTTTGGGTGATCCTATTTGACCTCTCATCTGCTCATTGCCTTGTCACCATGACCTCTGCTCATTTGATGTCAAATACTGCCAAGACCACTGTCGTGCCCCCGATATGTTCAAGAGAAGTTGACCTCTGCAGTAGTACAACCTCCTCTGATACCTCACATAATTTTGCATCACCACAACATTCTTCCTCTGTCTCGTGTCACTGATGTGGGAAACATTATGGCCCACCTTTGATCAAGGTCACTTCCTGTCAACTTCAGCTCATTATCCAGGAAGTTGATCTAGAGACTCCCTTCAGTGCCTTGGAGCCTGCATGCCTCAATGGAAGGTTCTTCGTGTTCGACGAGAGGTTTTCATCATTAGCCTCCGATCGAATGATTCTGCGGGTGTTCGACGCCAGCTCATTGATTCACATGCCATAGATTGTACCTATAGTACCTTGAGGACCATTGTCATTATTGGTGGTACCTCTCATGTCTGTTAACAGTTTTCACTATTGACTGGTAATCAGACGATGTTCATGCATGTTCGACTTCAACTCATGCATTCGCATGCTTGAACTTGTACTCTGTTCGGGTCGAGATGGAGCGCAAGACCCTAGATTTCGTCTATTGGAATCCAGGTTGCGATTTGTAGCTTATTATGATTATTACATGACTCATTCACTGGATGGCTGCGACCATGCCTGAGTCTATTTTTCGATCCACTCTGGATGGCTGCGTCCATGCCTTGGATCTAGATTCTTATGTACTCTATTATGGATGGCTGCGCCCATACCACACATATATCATGTACTTGAGATATCAGTTGTACTTCTTTACGCAGGTTCTCCGGCGGCCGTGTTTTCAGTCACGCATGTTCTTGTAAAGCATTTCACCCCTCTCTCTCTCGGGCCTCATGCTTTAGGGGGCATCTGTTACACAACAATTTGTCACCGTTTGTCACCGTCCCTGTTACCCCTCGCCCATACACTGGAGGACTCATTCTGGGACCTGTGAGAAGTGACATGACCTGAAACCACTTGCATCATATTCCTCTAAGTATGAGCTTCATTTTCCCTGAAGACATCTCCTGCAAAATCTCCATGAAAACAGCTCTTTTTGCATTAGCGCGGGTCCTCAGTTCACTGCACGCGCCAATGAGGGAAATCCTCTAAAAAGGGCACGCTATTGGCGCTCTGTCTCAGAGTCGCACTCGTGCCAACCGAATTGAGTAAAGTTTTCAACCACCAAACTCCCGAAGGTTCTCTTCAAACCCATTCACCAACTGAATCTATGTTGAGCAAGGATGGTTTGGCTTCGAATCTCCATAGAAGGGAAAGTGGTTTGCCACCTTTCATGGAAGTTTCCAAGTGATAAAGCCAATCCCATGAATAATGTGGTTGATCCTATCTCTTTCCTCTCTATCTATAAAATCTTGCCTTATGCCTTGAGAAAGCTAGTGAGAACTACAATAGTCACAGTCACAATAGTCAAGAGCCAATAGTTTGAAGCTGCAAGAGCCTTCTTTGCACCCATAAGGCTAAATCTAAGTAAGGATATTCTTGTCACCCAAAGAGAGAGAGGCTTGTTCCTCATCCCAACAAGCTTTGCAAGACTTGTGTAGCTGACTACCCAGCCAAAGGAGGATTTGACGTCAGAACAATGGTTGTATTCTTCTTTGTTATTTATTAATAATATATGACTATAATTATGGTTCCACTCTCATTGTCTTATGTTTGATGTTGAGTTATATCTTTTCTGACTGATATATAATTGCATCTACTAGATTTTATGCTTGTTTTCGTGTTGTTCTTTGCATGTGCAGGTGTCCAATCACGGAGATCGTGGGGATCGTGACCAGCCAAGGCAAAGGAACGAGGGTGACATCTCTTCGACGAACACTAGCGTTGGAATCCAAGCAGGTTCTCACCATCCACCTTTTATTTGCAATTAGGAACTTGCGTGATAGCATTGTGTGATTGTTGCTAGACCCGGTCTGGGCTAGTAGGGATCGTCTCTGTCCACAGAGAGGATTTACCTCCACAACAGAAGGGACACTCATGGCAAGAAAACATTAACTCTTACAAATCTAACTTCATAGCATGATCAAACAACAATCAGGGCATCTGATGAGGGGGATTATGCAATTTTGACTGACAAGGGTAACTGATGTACTGTGGGAATTGTTCACTATGCAGTCCCAGCAGTCAGTGTGGAAGCTTGATGACTGGAACTACACAATTCACAATTCAGTGGGCCAAGGCCCGGGGGACACTACACATTTCATATTCTCAATGGTCAAGCTGGGAGATTGGCTCCTGGAAATGCGCAGTGCGCAATTGGAGCCAGGCCAGGATAGGATCTATGCAATTCCAGAAGCCAAGGTAGAGGCCTTGAGCTCCCAAATTATGCAGTGCATGCAGTGAAGTGTTAGATTTGGGAAAAGCGGAGCCAAAATCTACCCATGGGGAGTGTGAAATCAATCAGACCTGAAGGATGATGTGATGTTGGGTGTAGATCTGACTAAGTGTTGATGCATGCATGTGAAACAAGTGCAACAATTGATTAAACTAAAGGAAAACAAAGCATGTGAATAGAGTCGCCGCAACAATCACCATTAGTGCAAAACAGGAAAACTCATGCGACACTTGGGAAAGGCATGTTGAAGAATCTAGGACAAATGAAGTTAAAGAGATTCTTCTTTTCATGATAACTGTTTGTGAGGTTCTTTAACTTTTCTTATTATTGCAATATTTTCTTATTATTAGAGTGTG
Organism: Pinus tabuliformis; assembly: GCA_031772625.1. Lineage (NCBI taxonomy): Eukaryota > Viridiplantae > Streptophyta > Pinopsida > Pinales > Pinaceae > Pinus > Pinus tabuliformis. Next base: position 61,372,186 of record CM062813.1, on the reverse strand, counting down.
TCTTCTTAGTTCATCAAATAGCTACCAAATACAAAAGACACAAGAACACACGATGTTGTCTTTCTTCCAGGGCCAAAACCTCTCACTCTTTGAGAGGAAAAACCACACAAAATTCTTCTTATAGAGATTCCATTTGATGAATACCAAGACCATGACCCTTGACCTATTACACCACTCCAAGACCAAGACACCAATCATCTCCTTTGTCACTGCTGAGATCAGTGTCATTTTTGCTTCATTGAGATCATAATTATTGTGCCTTTACTGAGATACTCATTATAACAATGAAATCATTATTGTTGCCTCATTTCTCCATCTTCACATAGATCATTATTGCAGCACCATCATTATTGTTTTATCTTGGTTGCATCTTGTTGTACTACCACAGATATATTCATTAGAACACCTCTGAGACCATGGTCACAACTATACTGGGATCATGACTGTGTATAATCCTCTCCATCATAGATACACCAAGACTGTGAGATCAACACTATGATTATGTTTATAATACATATAGACCGAGACAATGTATGATTGAGATCCTCTTTATAGCATGTATGTCGATACTGTAACTTCTGAGGTAGCTGAGACTGTAGTCGCTAAAACTATGAAGCGATTGTGGTCATGAGGGTGTTGTAATTTATTGTGATCATCACCAAAGATAGCGGAGGCATCTGAAGTTCTTTATCCCGCAAAAATCACAGAGGAATCTGAGATTATGTGTCATTGTGCTTGTCTGAGATTACAGAGATCTATGCGAAGATGTTACTATGCTTGTCCCCGAGATTACAACGGTTCTGTAATCATCCAAGGTTACAGAAGCTTGTCTGAGATTTTATCCTTCTGTGGTGACCCTAGCTGGGTATATATAGTTGTTACATCTCCATAATAAGTCGACATGCCCATTGAACCGATGTGTCACCTCTTATGAGTCGACTTGATAGTTATATGTATTTTGAGTTCGACATGATTGTTTTATTCATCATTTTGCTAGTGATGTCTTCAGGAGGATTGTGACTGTCTTGGAGGGCCTTTAGACTAGTATACATTTACGAATAGGCTCAAGAAGAGCTCCTTATACATGAATTTGACTCTTTGAATTTCCTAGACCTATGAAATGAGCAAGAAACTTATTCTTATAATTTACAAAAATAATTTTTATTTTTCTTTACAAGTAAAAAGATCAAAATTACATTTGTAAATACAGAACCTAGTTACATTTTCTTTAGCACTCCCTCTTAACTATGGAGGTATTTATAATGGTAATGGTAATTCTCAATCTGAAGAATTTCCAATAAAAAGAATCAAATTGGTAACCCATCTATATAGCATCATAGTAACCAACATTTTTTCCAGAACAAGGCCTTAACTGATAGATCTATTTCTCATCATATCAGAGCACAATGTTGGCAAGACCAATGACTATAGACACCTTCATCATTGTATCTCAAGGTACATATGCACCCGAGTGTTCACTGAGTATGACCTTCTAGGACTATTCTTCTCTTTGGTTCCCAACCCTCAAAGAATATCAGTCCTCTTGCATACTCTTATCTCGGATGCCCTACACATCCTCAAAGAGCATCGAATGCTAGATTATTACCCAATCCTCCATTATTTCTTCCTAGGTGAAGACAAGAATTTTGTGTCTATCATGTGTCTACATTTTCATTCATGTCCTTCACTAAGACTTATGACTATTAGTCCTGGTCTAGTGCATGAAAAATGAAATGGAAAAACACACCTATCACTCTGTTTTTTAACAGGGGTGACTTAATCTAGGCTCCCTCTTAATTAGGGATTCTCCTTTCATCAACAACTTATTCTTCATGGGTCCTTCAGCAACTTGATCAACTTATTTTCTTGATGTCATGAAAGATAATCGAGCTTCTTCCTTGTAGGGCTTTAGCCATCGATCACTTTCATTCTTGGCTTCTCATGTCATTTCTTTCTTCATGGAAAGTGGACTTCTTGGTACATATCTAGAACATTCTTAATCCATCTACTTATTTCTCATCATGCTTCTTTTAGGAGTATCTACCACATGAATGCTAGTTGTACTTGCACTTATAATTCTTGTTCTAGTAGCCCTGCATGAACTCATCTAGATATTATTCAAGAAATCAAAACATGTAATTAAATAAAATTGTACCTTTCGAAATGGCTCTTCATCGTGACACATTTTCAGTAGTTATCAACATCCTACATACTTGTTGATACATTTACCAAAGATATGTATTTTCAAGGGTCTCCAATTTTTAGGATTTCATCAGAGTCTTCATATCTTTCAGGGAGATTTTCTAGTCAACTCTTCTTGGTATTTTGGATGTTGATTTCCTTCATCACAGTTGCATAACTTACGATCTCTTTCTTAGGGATTTCTATTCAGAGTTTTGTAATCGTAGTCAACCACCTCATACTTTATATGAGGACATATTATGTTGATTCCATCTAGTGTGACTTATGCCTTTCTACATATTTTTAGAGGAGGATATCCTTTTCTCTTGATCATGCTTCTTAAGATATAAGTGATGATCTATATTACCTACAACCATATGACATGAAATTATAAAATTAAATACACGCATACATACCTCATTTCACCTTTAGGTCATCTAGGCTTCTTCCAACAGCTTTCTTGATTAAAGTGTCTTCAACTCTTGATCTACTTCTATTATTAGGTCACCATAACATTATCCATGAATTCCATGAGTTGGAGTTCTTAATGAAACACTTGCTTCGTCTCTAGATTAGTGAACCCTACGATGAGGATTCCATCAAAGAGTTTTGAAGATCTTGTATATCCCCAACTGGTAGATGTTTCCTTTTTGACTTGATGTATGATAAGCCTTGTCCTAGATGACTCCTTCCTTTCCTTCAGTGTCCACTGAGGTTCCCAAGAGTTATATCCTACATGTTTTTCTACCATGGATTGTTTCCTTCATGATTCCCATGGTGATGTTATGAGCTCTTGTTTCTAATGCTTTCATGATGCCATGATGTATCTTAATATCATGGTCATCTCTTTAACGAAAGATCAAGGATATTATGATAATATCCTTTTGTGAGGGAGACCATCTTAATCGTAGTGGAGATATTGTAACTCCCTCTTTCCTTGGCCCTTTTCTTCAGCTTCCTCCATCTTTCTGATGATATGAGCCTCTTTATTGAATCTTATACTATTCTATCTTTTCCTTTCTACACATAATTGTGTCCTTCAACATGTTTTCCTTCTTTCATAAATACCACAAGTTGTCGAGTGAGGTATCATTCTTTTTTCATGGATATTTGTTACCTTGATGATTATCTTCTTTTCATCTTTCCTAGATCTCTCAATTGAGATCTCATGAATATATTCTTTCTTTCTTTGATACCTTTATTTTGTGTAGAACGGGTCTAAGTGATGTGACCTTCTATATTGCATTTTTCAGAGAATGTATCCTCTAATATTTCATATATCTCTTTGATGTCTTCTTTCTTGGTACATGGGGATGAGATAACCTTAAGATTTCCTTCCCATGAATTCAAAGAAGACATTTTTCCTTGATATGTTCACTGACTTATTTTATCTATGAGGATTATGACAATCCTCCTCATTTCATGCAAGGACCTTTGATGACCCATTCAATCCATATATCTCCTTGTAGTAATGAATTTATTTAACCAAACTTTATTATTAAAATTAAATATACTTACTTGACAAGTGAAGATGAACTCTTCTACTTGATCACCTTGATGCTCATTGGAGAAGATGTATTGGATTTTCCTCTTGGATGATCTTCTCTCAATGGAAAGCCTTTCCTCAATGGAAAATGTTGCTCCCTTTTGATGAGGATGATCTTCCACTTCCCTTGGATGATCTTCTTCTAGCGAAAGGAAATGATCCTTGCTTTTATAACCTTGAAGGTGGTGACAATGCTTTTTCTTATTCAATATTATTTTCCTTATTTAGTAGTGTACATCATGATTGTTTCTAGGGTTTCAACCTATTTCAAGATGAGGTGATCTTTTATTTTGAGATCCTTTGAGTTACCTTTCTTTGTAAACACCTTGATGGGGGTTTTGGTGGAATTTTGATGATAGCTATGGAGACACAAGTTCTTACTGTTGTAGACTGTTGCTTGTAGACTTGAACATTTAATGTTGACAAAACCCTTCAAATTTCTTTGATGCCCTTGAACATTGATCCTTGTATGTCTCTTTGCTGCCCTTTCTTTGACTTCTGAACCTTAGCTTTGATACCATGTTGAAGAATCTAGGGAAAATTAAGCTAAAGAGATTCTTATTTTCATGATAACTATTTGTGAGGTTCTTTAACTTTTCTTATTAGTGTAATCTTCTCTTATTATTAGAGTGTGTCTTCTTAGTTCATCAAATAGTTACCAAAAATAAAAGAGACAAGAACAAATGATGTTGGCTTTCTGCTAGGGCCAAAACCTCTCACTCTTTGAGAGGAAAACCCACACAAAATTCTTCTTATAGAGATTACAATTGATGAATACCAAGATCATGAACCTTGACCTATTATGCCACTCCAAGACCAAGATGCCAATACTCTCCTTTGTCACTACTGAGATCATCGTCATTGGTGCTTCACTAAGACCATTATTACTATGCCTTTACTGAGATACTCATCATAACAATGAAACCATTACTATTGCATCATTTCTCCATCTTCACATAGATCATTGCTGCAGCACCATCATTATTGTTTTATCTTGGTTGCATCTTGTTGTACTAACACACATATCTTCATTAGAACACCTCTGAGACCATGGTTAGAACTATATTGAGATCATGATTGTGTATAATCCTCTTCATGATAGATACACCAAGGTTGTGACTATGTTTAGAATACATATAGATCAATACATAATATGACTGAGATTCTCCTTATATCATGTATGTCGATATTGTAACTTCTGAGGTAGCTGAGACTGTAGTCACTAAAACCATGAAGAGACCATGGTCATGAGGTTGTTTTAATTCACTATGATCATCACCGAAGATAGCAGAGGAATCTGAAGTTATTTATCCCACAAAAATCACAGAGGAATTTGAGATTATGTGTCACTGTGCTTGTCCGAGATTACAAAGATCTATGCAAATATGTTACTGTGCTTGTCCCCGATATTATAGAGGTTCTATCATCACCCAAAGTTACAGAAGCGTGTCTAAGGTTCTATCCTTCTACGGTGACCCTAGCTAGGTATATAAAGTTGTTACGTCTCCATAATAAGCCGACATTCTCATTGAACCGATGTGTCACCTTATATGAGTCGACTTGACAGTTATATGTATTTTGAGGCTGACATGATTGTTTTATTCATTGTTTTTCTAGATGATGTCTTCAGAAGGATTATGCTTGCCTTGGAGGGTCTTTGGGAATAGTATACATTTACACATAGGCTCAAGAAGAGCTTCTTATACATGACTATGACTCTTTGAATTTCCTAGACCTATGAAATGAGCAAGAAACGCATTCTTATAATTTACAAGAATAATGTTTCTTTTTCTTAACAAGTGCAAAGATCAAAATTACAATTGTAAATACTGAACCTAGTTACACTTTCTTCAACAATGTAGTCTATAACTTGAAACAACACTTCTACAAGCTAAAACAAGTTAAAACGCCAGTAGTCGTTCAAAGAAACAAGTGAAACAACACTCTCACAAGCTAAACAATGAAAAATGACAGAAAAGCGGCAAAGACAATAAAATAAAAACTCACTCGGAAAAGCAACGATAATGATTTGAAGGCTCCTTGATCTCCTTGGAAATTATAGGGATTGATGATAAAATGTACAAATGAGCTCTAGAGGTGTTAATTACATAGAATTGAGAAAATTGGAGTTTATGACGCACATGCCTGAAATCAAGGAAAAAAGCGACACTTGGCGGAAACTTCTAAGGATAGTAATGTGACACCCTTGGGAAACCAATAATAGATCCCTACTTCCTAGGGATGATTCTTTCTTTTTTCTTTTTCGGGAAACTTTTCATGCATTTCCCTGAGAGATTATGTAGCTCTAGGAAGGACTCGGCAACACACTAGCTCATGCACTGAGCAGCTTCTGATGAAGAAGCTTCTGTGCAGTTTCTAGGTTGAGTCGATCTAGGTTTCCCCTCATGCTCTATGTAGTTTCCCAACTGAATGTTGGTTGTCAACTAGCTTTGCACAATTTTGGAGGTGAAGGCTCATTGTCAATTTGAAATGCGCAATTCCTGAGATCAAGGTTGGTTTCCCTCAAGGATTGCACAGTTCACTAAGTGTTTTGGGAAGTTTTAGTGTCTTTGGATAAACTCCTAATCCCCTAGACTAGTATCTAAGTCTAGAACAATAGTGCAAAGCATTATCTACTTTTTCTATGACCAATAGATTAAATAAGAGGTAAAGAAGCCTACCTGTAGCTTTTACTTACTCCTTATCTCCCTTTACCAATTCTGTCGCTCCTCTCTGTACTTAATCTGCTTGAAGAGTACTTGCACACATACAGAAGACAAAAACTAATCAAAGCATATGATAATGATCTATTGATTAAGCATAGCATGGAATCAAGTACATGATACAAATATGAAAGCATAAATGAATAACACAAGCATATGGAAAAGCTTTGAACACTTTATTATTAAAAGGAAGAGTTACAACCCAATTTGCTCGATTCAGCATCACTCCTCCAGTTCAATCCCATCCTCTCGTCATAACAAGAAAGACATTTTGACATCATTACAATACTTGAAATCAACTCAAGTCTCATACTAACAGCATCTCCCTCTAATTCAATGATTTCTAGCCCAGCCAACCCCTCATCACTTAGATGAGTGGTCTTTTATAGGTGAATAAAGGAAGTTATGCCATAAATGGTGATAATGAATGCCCTCCCAAAATTAGGATTTAGTTCCATGGAGGAAGGGATAAAGGGATTGATGTTCCTTAACTTCCTATCTCATCCAAATACCAGCTCAAAGGAGTAGATAAACTTGGGAAACTTCTAGATGCATCCAATGGATAAGAATATTCCCAAACTCCAATGCAATTTCACTCAAATTCACCCAGCACAGGCCAAAGAGGGCTCAAGTGCGCTACATAGCACCCTAACAGTGTATGGACTGCATTGTAGCCCATCGTAATGAAGGCATGCCTACGCTGATCTTCTTAGAGGCAGTTCTTGGATGATTTCAGTGATGGAACTTCTTGGGAAGCTAGGAATTCTGATGGTTGACTTCTTTAGGGCATGTAACAACTGAATTAGGGTTTGATGGGCCCTAATAGTACTGATCTGTAAGTTGGGGTTGATGTGACCAAATGGATTTGTAACAGTTGCCCCCTAAAGCATGAAGTCATACATGTGTATGTCAAGTGAAATGATTTATCATGTGGAGAGGAGGTTTTTAAGCAAAAGGTTACCTACATCAATTACAATACATATATCATGATAATTTGATTTTTTTCTCATGAACTTGTTGAGGGAAGGCATACCCATGCTTAGCTTATAAACTTTCATTACATGTATAAATATAGTCATCTACAGATATAGATCCATGAATGGATGACCATGAATGGATGACCATGAATGTAAGGCCATTGTACATTTGATTTAGTACTCCTGAAAATATCACAGCCCGGATGGATGAAACTAGATCCGGGGTCTTCAATCTCGTTCAATCTTTCTCTCAAGTACAAGTCTAACCATGTGAATAGATGTTATGAAGTCGAACATGGGAAGACATTGTCTGATTACCAGCTAATGATGTAAGTCGTTAATATACGTGAGAGGAATCACCGATAATGATGATGACCCTCGAGATACTATAGTACATTTCCCGTGGTGTGAATAAATGATTTGATGTCGAACACCATACAAAGTCTTTCGGTCGAAGGTCAGCGATGTCAACCTATCACCGGAAGCGAGAAACCTGTCATTGATGTATGCAAGCCTCAAGGTACTAAAGGGGTGTTTCTAAGTCAACTTCTTCGATGATGTATTGATGTCGACAAGAAGCGACTCATCGCAGGAGGGCCTTGATGTATCCCACATCAACGATACAAAACGAGGTAAATGATTTTGGAGACAAAAATCGATTGATGATAGAAGGTTGAGGAATGGCATTCATGAAAATGAAGGTTTACGGTATTGCATAGAATGAAGTTTGAACTAAATGACTTCTCTTGAACATGTCGGTGACACTAAAATAAATTGGTAGCATTGACCCAAAACAAAGTAATGGATTGTATGAGAGACCAACAGTGTGATAACCATCAAGCTGAATGACCCAACCCACATAGTCATGGTGATGAGGTGAAAGTGTCATGTTCAAGAGCGACTTGCTACCATAAAGTGCTTTCCCCTTTTTCCAGTTTTCCCCAGTCATTGCTGACCAATACCTCATTATTTTTATCAATCTTGAGGAGGATAACATATTCTTGTTGTATAATTCCACCCTTCGGGGTGAATCCATCGCTATTTGATGTTTTAACGAGTCTAGCGAAGGTGAAACTTGGTCTTGTCTAGATGGACAAGTTTGTCATTATTTGATGTTTTTAATGAGTTTAATGACAAAGATAACTCGGTCCTTTTCATGTTTAGAGAGTTTGAAAAGGGACAAAAAGGAAACTCCTAAAGTTCTTTTTCATAGATTTGTCTCTCAAGTCCAAAAAAGCATAAAATAATACGAGAGAGAACCTATTGATCATGTTCGATCAAAGCATTCCTTTTTCGTAGTTAATCTATCTCAGCCCGAAAAAGGGTTAAACTTATACTATGTACATATCAATTCTAATATGTTAACGAGCTGGAAATGACAAGTGCTCGGCAATCTTTTCATGTTCAGAGAGTCTGAAAAGAGCTTAAAGAGGACTCCATTTTGAGGAACGAGTGGTGTCTAGGGTAGCAACTGGTTTCGATGATGTTGGAACTTCTCAAAACATGTTGATTGATGTGAAGAGGTTGGCTAATAAGACCACTCATTGCAACTGTTCCTCAAAAAAGGTAAAACAACCAAGTGAAAGTGTATGATCGGTGAAAGCAGATAGTGACGATGGAGGGAGAAAAAATCAAGGCTCATCTGACGGAAGAGGCAGATAGAATGGCAATCAGGAGGGTTAAAATGGAAATGGGTTCATTTTTACACAAGCTTGAACCATAGGGAACTATGCTTGGATTCAGTTTCATGTTTACACAAGCTTGAAACGAAAAACTATGCTTGGATTCAGTTTCATTTTTACACAAGCTTAAAATGAAAAACTATGCTTGAAATTGGTTTACATGCCCCAAGCATGATGAAAGGGAGAGTCTCCTATAACCAGATGGAAGTCGCTACGGTGAAACGAGACGGTTATCCAACACCTTTCTGGCTTCGTCCAGATAGGGACAAAGGTGAATGGGGTGATTTCCTTCACATAACCTACAGGGAAACTTAAGTTTACCACTAGGTGCATGCCCCCAAGCTTCATTACATTCACCTAAGTAGACTACTCATGGCTATCAGGTGGATGGAATGAAGGTTCTTTTACGAGATCAAGTGAAACACTCGACTGGAATTTTACGAGATCTAATCAAACACTCGAATTGGAACTTTGTTCCAAGGGTCTTTGTTTCATTTTTTAATGAGCTTGACACAAGACAAGGAACTTTGCTCATACCCTTAGTTTCATCTTTTAACGAGGTTGACACAAGACTAGGAACTGTCCTCATACTCCTTGTTTCATTTTTTAACGAGGTCGACACAAGCCAAGGAACTATCCTCATGGACCTGTTTCATTTTTTAACGAGGTTGACACAGTAAAAGAACTATCCTCATATTCCTTGTTTCATTTTTTAACGAGCTTGACACAAGACCAAAAACTATCCTCATAGGCCTGTTTCATTTTTTAGCGAGGTTGACATAGTAAAAGAACTATCCTCATATTCCTTGGTTTCACAACCCATATGATGTCATGAAGGAGAGATATGGTTCCAATGCCCCTAGTACATGATGTACAACATCACTGAATTGATCGTCGGTTGATGTAGGCATGGAATAGGTTGCAACATAATTAATCCATGACGGGCATGATACCATTGGTACAAAAGGGCCATTAAGGGAAGATGGTTGACTGGAAGCCATATTTGAACCAGGAAATGAAAGTCGGTCAATGGTGACAATTTTGTCTTCATGCGGGAAACAAATCACTCGAAAGAGTGTTGAAACAATAGCTCCCATGTTATAAACATAGTCACACCCAAGAAGTAAATTGTAATCTAAAGGGCTTGGGACTACCATCACATTCAGATAAATGATTTTTCCTCCCAAAGTAATAGGTAACTGAGGGAGGATCCCTAATGGTTGATTGGTTCCTCTGTTAAGAGCCAACAAATTCTAGGTAGCTGGCACAAGTGGCAGCGAACCGAGCACTTTCCAAGCAGTTGAGGAAAGGATGCTCACTAATGCACCTTCATCTATAATAGTGCCAGATACAATCATATTACAAACTTGTACTATGATCTGGAAAGTCACATAAGAAGGAAGGTGGAATCCAGCCAATCTATTCCAATCAAAGGAAGTGACCAAACTACTTGGAGGGGGTACCGTAGAAATGGGAGAATTAACCCCTTGAGCTACGAGAGCGGGAGTATTTTCCTCCTGTCTTGATGGAATAAGAGGACTGCTCCCAAGCTCATTAGAATCTAAAGAAACAAAAAGAATTTGAGTGGTATCATATTCACTCTCTTTGGGAAAGGTACGATTTACTGAAGGTGAAATCGGGTCATTTGTTACCTTGACCTGTTGATTTGGGTTGGGTATAGACTCATAGGATTTACTTTCAGAGAGAGTGGGTTTGATCGACGGTTGAATTGAGTTAGTCAATTCATCAACTAGTGAAGGATTAAAGGAGAGTCTCCTGTAACTAGATGGAAGTTGTTGCGGTGAAGCAGGATGGTTATCCAACACTCTTTGGCTTCGTCCAAATAGGGATGAATTTGAATGGGGTGATTCCCTTCACATAACCTATATGGAAACTTAACTTTACCCTTATTTCCATGAACTTTATTACCACTAGTTGATGGTGTGTCACCAACTTGATCTCCAAAAGTTGATGAAACAGGATGATGTGAACGAGAAGACCATTCTTCTAAGATCTGAGGAATATCAGGACAATTTTGAAGAAGATGGTCTCCCGCACAAAGTTTGCATGGATATCGAACTTTGTGAGGCTTGATGGATGGTTTCTCATCAGATGTTGCATTCAAAGCAATGGTTGCTTGATTTCCCCTCTACTGAATTTGCTTCTTCTTCTTCTTCTTCCCTTTACTCTTCTTCTTAGACACCTGGTTACTAGTACCAATACTTTCACCAGGCGAAGAGGAAGAAGGGGAGTAAGAAACAATCGAGGAAGAAGGCAAAGGGTCAACTTTAGGATCAACTAGAGGTTGATTTTGTCCAGTCGGAGGTGTACTCGATTACAGAGAAATCACGACATTTTGAACCAAGGAGGTTGAAAACAACCATACTGGCAAGCCAATGGTAAATCTTGGAAGGGACAATGTAGCTATATATGGAGCACCCATATTTCCAAAAGGAGGAAAAGGACTAGGATTCCCATCAAAAGGAATTCCTTGATCAGTGGACTCCGGGTTTGTCGTCGTATGTTTCAACCTAAAATCAACTAAGGAGCAAGAGTGGAGGATGTTATCCGCAGTCAATTAATTTTATTTTAATCAAAGTAACATAACAAAACAAAAGAGGGATAATCTAGGCAAAAGGTTTACCAAGCAACTGTGAACTGCAGAATACCGTCTGGCGAACCAAGAAGTATAGGCAGGAAATCTCCTCAAATGTTGTGTTCGGTGTATCACAGTGTACAAGGTGGCTGACTCGGTTACCTAAGGATGGATAGCAACCTAGTGGTGTCCTCCCATATATACCCAAAGGTACGTGGAGGCCCAGTCCGTAAAAGCACTGTCTAATGCAAAACTGCACAGTGAGAACATTCCCATATACTTTACGTACTATAACACCGCACTATAGACCCAAAGGTACGTGGACGAGCTACGATATACTCACGTATGTGGAATGAGGTATCACACTCGGGATGTACTGCAGACAAGTTAGTGACAGCTGCTTTGTTTTACGACGTCGGAACACATCTCTAGCCTAGACCTCTAAATGTTTTTTATTATGTGACAATGCTCCATTAGGTAAATTCAGATAAATTTTAAGTTGATCCTCTTTAGAATTTTCCTTTCAAGTTTCACCACGTGATGTATGTTTGCAATTCCTAAAATGCAACTAATATGATAAGCATTCTTTCCATTCAGTTTAACGATGAAAATCCTAGCTACTTAGGGATAGAGCGATCAGATTTCTTTTTGTCAAAGAGCAAAGAGCACAATCTAAATACAAATTCCCTACACTATTCCTATCAGCACACACAAACTTTTTCAATGCAACATGCATGTATTTCTTTTCGATTTCCCTTAATGTAAATGAGCAAAAAGGAAAACTAATGCACAATCGATCAATAAACTCTTTTAATAAAAATGGCGATTTTGCAACAATTTCTTTTCAAGGAAAGGAAGACTTTACGACACTTTTGTTTTCAAAGAAATGAGGAATTACGACACTTTCAATGAAAATACTAATCGTATGCATACATCAATCAATTAATCTTTCATGAATGAAGATTTGACGGCAATTCAATTTTCGAAGGAAAAGACGATTTTACGACACTTTCTTTCGCTAAAGATCAATCAAACCAAAACCTAACTTTCGACTATAGATTGAAAATGATGAAGTAAATACATAAGAAACATTTATTAATCCTAGTCTAAGTAGGGCCAGGTAAGGAGATGAAACTATTTTCAGAGACAAGACATCATTGACATTCAGCAAACCATTCAAACAAGAGAAAATCGGCAAAAATATTCAGCTCCTAGATGGGAAACTGACCCTCAAGGGATCAGTGCAGGCAGCAGTGAGAGACAGTGCACTGAAGTGCATTGGATCTATGTGGGAAGTGCATTGCGGCACACTGTGTCCTTAATTGGGTTGCGTTGGTGATAGTAAGCAATTTTGAAGGCAATTTGGCACAGTTTTGGCTCAATTTTCAATGAAAAAGACTGAAATTCAATCAACAACCACAAGTACAGTATGTAGAAATGTCTTAAGTGGCTGATAAGCTACTAAGATGGATGATCGCTCCCCAGTGAAGTCTCTAATTTGTTTTGGGAAGTTTTAGTGTCTTTGGATAAAAGCCTAATCCCCTAGAATAGTAGCTAAGTCTAGAACAACAGTGCAAATCATTCTCTACTTTTTCTATGACCAATAGATTAAATAAGAGGTAAAGAAGCCTACCTGTAGCTTTCACTTACTCCTTATCTCCCTTGACCAATTATGTCGCTCCTCTCCATACTTAATCCGCTTGAAGAGTACCTACACACAGACAGAAGACAAAAACCGATCAAAGCATATGATAATGATCTATTGATTAAACATAGCATGGAATCAAGTACATGATACACATATGAAAGCATAAATGAATAACACAAGCATATGGAAAAAACTTTGAACACTTTATTAGTAAAAGGAAGAGTTACAACCCAATTTGCTCGATTTAGCATCACTCCTCCAATTCAATCCCATCCTCTCCTCATAACAAGAAAGACATTTTGACATCATTACAATACTTGAAATCAACTCAAGTCTCATACTAACAGCATCTCCCTCTAATTCAATGATTTCCAGCCCAGCCAACCCCTGATCACTTAGATGGGTGGTCTTTTTATAGGTGAATGAAGGAATTTATGCCATAAATGGTGATAATGAATGCCCTCACAAACTTAGGATTTAGCTCCATGGAGGAAGGGATAAAGGAATTGATGTTCCTTAACTTCCTACCTCATCCAAATATGAGCTCAAAGGAGTAGATAAACTTGGGAAACTTCTAGATGCATCCAATGGATAAGAATATTCCCAAACCCCAATGCAATTTCACTCAAATTCGCCCAGCGCAGGCCAAAGAGGGCTCAAGTGTGCTGCATAGCACCCTAACAGTGTATGGACTACATTGCAGCACACCCTAATGAAGACTTGCCTGTGCTGATCTTCTTAGAGGTAGTTCTTGGATGATTTCAGTCATTGAACTTCTTGGGAAGCTAGGCATTCTGATGGTTGACTTCTTTAGGGCATGTAACAAGTGAATTAGGGTTTGATGGGCCCTAATAGTATTGATCTGTAAGTTGGGGTTGATGTGCCCAAATGGATCTGTAACACTAAGGCAAGCTTGGAACCCAGTGAAGACCAAGTCAAGGGATCAAATTTTGGGTTAGAAACTAAAGCAAGTAATAAAACACAAGCCATAATGCAAAAGATAAATCTCCATCAAAGCACATGTACCTGGGTCAGTGCGAGATGAGCTGTTGTGATTTAGGAGGGAGGCTCCAAAACGAATCCGTAGGCAAAATTTTGGAGGGTGGTTATAGCCACTACAACAAAACCCAAGAAATTAATATGATAAACCCTTGGGATTAATATTATAAACATAAGTGATTATTAATATTATAAACCCGAGGAATTAATAAACCCAAGGACTTTATATTATAAACCCAAAGAATTATAAACACAATGGATTTATATTAAACCCTAGGATTAATATTATAAAACCTATCAATAATATTATACCCTTAGAGTATTAACCCTTAGATTAATAAACCCAATGGATTGATATTATAAACCCAAGGCACTATTAAACCCAAGGGATTAATATTGTAAACCCAAGCAATATAAACCCTAAGATAAATATTATAAACCCTAAAACAAACATGGTTGACCATGGTTGATTTTCATAATGAGACAATCTTGTCACAATGCGATGTTGGACCATGGTTGACCATGATTGGTTTTCATATTAAGAGAATTTTTGTCACAATGTGGTGTTGGACCCTGGTTGACCATGGTCGACCATGGTTGATTTTCATATTGAGACAATCTTTGTAACAATGCGATGTTGGACCGTGGTTCACCATGGATGACCACGGTTGTCACAATGTGACCATGGTTATTGACCATGATTAACCATGATTAACTATGGTTGATTTCATATTGAGACAATCTTTGTCACAATGCGACGTTGGACCATGATTAACCATGGTTGATTTTCATATTGAGACAATCTTTGTCACAATGGGACATTGGATCATGGTTGACCATTGTTGATTTTCATATTGAGACAATCTTTGTCACAATGCGACGTTGGACCATGGTTGACCATGATTGATTTTCATATTGAGAGCATTTGGTCACAATGTGACATTTGACCATGGTTGACCATGGATGACCATGATTATTAACCATGGATGGCCATGATTGACCATGGTTGATTTTCATATTAAGATAATCTTTATCAGAATGCGACGTTGGACCATGGTTGTAGGAATTTACAGGGTAAGTTCCTCAAATAGAACACCAAAGGACATTGCTCACAAACAGATCACGGATCAATACACCAGTATTTTGACGTGGTTAAAACCCTCAAAGAGGGAAACAGTCCATGGCCTGAGCCAACGCGACCACTTCAGGCAATTTATTAATAAAAGAATGAAAATTTACATATGCTTCTCTCATAGATGGATTACCCTACAAATGACCCTCCATGCTCTTTAAATAGAGATCATGGACCAATCGGGTGTTAAGCCACGGATCAAGTGTCGGTAATACCAAGGAGAGAATGAACCGTCGGATCACTACATATCGTGACCGTCGAATTGTAAATTACAAAATGTACATAGTAAAGAAAAACACTTTACCTAACTCTATACCTAACTCCATACTAGACCAAGTTGTACTTAACTATTTCCTATGTGTCGAAATATCCTAACATCCCCCCTTAAGAACAACTTGGGATAGGATTGAAGGATTTACAAATATGACTCAATAGGAGAAGGAAGGAGGCACTAGAGCCTATCCCCCCTTAGTGACAACTTCCTGAACTCCAACCATAAATCAAAGTTTAGTGAACTTCGCCTCTGTGAGAGCCTTTGTAAAGATGTCTGCAACTTTATCATTTGTTAAACAATATTGCACTTCAAGAACATGGTCATGAATGAGATTTCTAATGAAGTGCATGTGCAGTTCAATGTGTTTGCTGCGCTGATGTTGGATTGGATCTTTGCATAGCTGAATGGCACTTTGATTATCACACCAAAGTGTAGTCGGATGCTGCTGCTGAAATCCAAACTCTGATAGGGTCTGACGAAGCCACAAGGCTTCCTTACTAGCTTCTATGGCACCATGATACTTTGCTTCTGCTGAAGAAAGAGAAATGGCACCTTGTTTCTTGCAAGCCCATGTAATAGGTCCTGAACCAAGAGTGAACACATAACCTGCAGTGGACTTCCGATCATCAAGGTCACCAGCCCAATCAGAATCAGTGAAACCAACCAATAGAGGAGTTGCTTCGGCACTATAATGAATCCCAAATTGAACTGTATCTCGAACATAACGAAGTATTCTTTTAGCTGCTTTCCAATGACTTTCATGTGGGTTTTGCATAAACCGAGCAACAAGGCCAACGATAAAGGAAAGGTCAGGATGAGTATGGGTTAGATACAAAAGTTTTCCTACAAGTTGATAGTATAAGGTAGCATCAACTTCAGGAGAAGTACAAGTGACTGAAAGTTTGACTCCAGACTGAAAGGGAGAAGGGGCTGGCTTACAGTCTTCCATGTGAAAATGGCATAGAATATCACAGGCATACTTGGACTGAGAAAGGGAAATACCTTCCTTGGATTGCAAGACTTGAAGACCGAGAAAATAATGTAAGTGTCCTAAGTCTGTCATTTCAAACTTCCTTTTAAGGCTAGACTTCACATGGTTTATAAGGTTGGGATCACTACCAGTCAGGATAAGATCATCAACATAAAGAACAAGAATGATAAGAGACTTGCCCACTTTCTTGGTTTAGACAGTATTGTCAGAATGACACCTAGAGAAGCTAGATTCTAAAAGAAAGTTATCCATTTTGGCATACCAAGCTCGAGGAGCTTGCTTGAGACCATAAAGGGATTTCTTAAGCTGGCATACAAGGCTGGAGTCTGTTTGTATAAAGCCAATAGGTTGTTCCATATAGATTTCTTCATGAAAGTCCCCATGCAAGAAGGCGGATTTAACATCCATCTGATGGACTTCCCATTTGAAAGAAGCAGCAAGGGAAAGAACAAGGTGGATAGAGTTCATTTTGGCAACAGGGGAGAAGGTTTCAATATAGTCAATTCCTTCAACTTGTGAAAAACCCTTAGCAACAAGACGAGCTTTATGTTTATCAATTTTCCCATCTGGTCCATACTTGGTTCTATAAACCCATTTGCATCTAACAAGTTTTCGTCCCTTTGGTAGAGGAACAAGATCCCATGTATCATTTGCCAATAATGAATGATATTCTTCATTCATAGCTGCTTCC
The DNA here is from genome assembly GCA_031772625.1 of Pinus tabuliformis. Taxonomy (NCBI): domain Eukaryota; kingdom Viridiplantae; phylum Streptophyta; class Pinopsida; order Pinales; family Pinaceae; genus Pinus; species Pinus tabuliformis. The sequence continues at coordinate 61,354,746 of CM062813.1, read as the reverse complement.
CAATCTGGATGGCCTGAAGCTTCTGCAAATGTGTCAGGATCATAATTCACTGAAGCTTGAGCCAGTAAAGAAGAGGCTCTCTCGAACTGAGAACGTGTACGTCGCTGATCTGTAGGATCATCGACAAGATCACCTGCTGCATCCCGAGTAGCACTGACCCATTTTGGAAGCTGAGGAGCTGAAGGAGGATCCTGAGAAGGTGGGGGAGGATTTTCATCCTCGCTTTCATCATCTGAAGAAGAAATATTTTCAAAAGTAAAAGAGATAGGGAGAGGTGGCACATCCGCCGAACTAGGCTCGCAGGCCGATATATTTTCAGCAAACTTTACATCTCTTCTAATGATAACATTTTTGGACTTAAGTGGAATAAGTCTATACCCTTTGACATCTTCAGAATATCCAACAAAAATACATTTTTCACTCTTGGGTTCTAAAGCTTTATGTTTCTCATCTGGAATATGGGCCCATGCTTCACTTCCAAAAACACGAAAGTGACTTACATCTGGTTTGATTGAGCTCCATGCTTCTTCTGGAATGATATTCTTTAAAGCCTTAGTAGGAGTGCGATTTATTATGTAATTTGCACAGTTAATTGCTTCTGCCCAATAATTAAGACTAAGTCCTTTAGATTGAAGCATACAATTAGCCATTTCCTTTAAGGTGCGATTCTTCCTTTCAGCTACACCATTTTGTTGTGGAGTATATGGAACAGTATGTTGCATTTGAATTCCATTCTCAGTGCAATAGTTGATGAATGTTTTTTTAACATATTCTCCGCCATTATCAAATCTTAGCTTAAGAATTTGATGTCCAGATTGTTTTTCAACAAAGGCCTTAAAGGCTAAGAACATGTTAAATACTTCACTCTTGAGTTTTAAGAAGTATACCCAAGTGCGTCTGGAGAAATCATCAATGAAATTTAAGAAATACTTGTAGCCAGAGAATGAAGCAACTGGAAGTGGACCACATAAATCACTATGCACAAGCTATAAAGGGGCTGAGGCATGCCAAGAGGAACATTTTTCAAACTGTCCCAATGATGTTTTCTGAGTACACATCCGAAACAAACACCATCTCTGCAAGATACCATTGGAAGACCTGTCACCATATTTTCTTTACATAGATTCTGAAGAGAGCGATAGTTTAAGTGACCAAATCACTCATGCCAAAGTTTGCTCACTTCATCATTATGAGCAACAAATACTGAGGGAATATTTGATGACCCAAAGTTGTGAAACTTATACAACCTTGTAGAATCATCAGCAATGCCAGTAGTTAAAATCTGTCTAGGATCTCTTAGGTCCTTAATTACAACATCGTGAGGTGAAAATTCAACGATTTTACCTTCACCTTAATGAGTTATCTGATATACAGATAGAAGGTTGCAGGATAAGGTTGGAACACATAATACATAATTAAACTGACCATTGTCTATATGAACAGTTCCAGTCCCTACAACACTAAGAGATCTATCATCACCAACATATATATTTTTGGTGTTACAATCATTTAAAGAAGAAAACATGGCTTTGTTTTTGGCCATGTGATAAGAAGCTCCAGAATCGATGAGCCACTCATGAGAATGAGAAGAAGAAGATACATTTAGTGCATAGCCAGACCGAGATGCTTGACAACCACATGCAGAAAGTGCCATTCCTGAAGATGAAGTTGAAGTTGAGGAGTGCTACAAATGGATGTTATGCTTCTTCATTGCTGCTTCCAAGGCTTCCATCTTCTTAAAGCATTTGGATTCTAAGTGGCCATCTCAATTACAAAAGCTGCAATGTCTATCAGTCTTCTTCCCTTTGTTTTTATTTGTCTTATCATTTTGTTGAAATGATTTTTCATTTTGAGGCTGAAATTGCTTAGGACCCTTGTTTGGTTTAGGACCATTCTTTTTAGGATACAACTTCTTAGGATTCTTTGGATTTGGTTGTTACTGGGCGGCTAATGCTTTCTTAGAAGAGTTTCCAAGATGAAGAAGACCAAGGTGTAAGAGTTTTTCTTGTTCTCTTATTAAAGAATCACAAAAGGAATCAAAGGAAGGGGACTTGTAGGTTTTTCCTTGAGAAATGAAGGCTTCTCTTGTAGAATGGAAGGTGGAAACAAGCACAGAATAGGCTGGTCCCAAATTAGTAAGAATGGAGTAGATAAGGCTACTATCTTCTTTCTTAACCTTAACACCTTCCAAGAGAAGTCTAAGGGTCTTGAACTTGGACAAAAAATCTTCAATGCAAGAAAAATTATTGGGGTCCAATGTAAGCAATTCATTTTCAAGTTGATGGGCTTTAAGTTCATTTTTAATTCCAAAGACTTTAGTAATCTGTTTCATTGCTTCATTAGGAGTATCAAGTTCTGCAATATGGAATCTAAGATCTGGAGAAATAGACATCCCTATCAACCCACGTGCTTGGTCTTGTCTATTTTCCCATTTAGCTGCCTTGTCTTCATCTTTCGGTTTGGTCTCTTGGCCTGTGGCTATTCTGTAAGGACCTTAACTTCTAAGTAAGTCCATAATGTAGGACCACCATTGGAAGTAGTTGGTGTTGTCAAGAATAACTTGGCATGGACTTTCCATTTTAAAAAAAACTGAAGCTATAGATTCTGAAACTAAGTGTTTCAATGGAAAGATCTCGAAAAATTAGGTTGTTTCAAAAGAAACGGTTCTGAAAATGACTTCCGGATGAAGAAGTTATGGCTTTTTGAAGAAAATTTGATGAAGTCGCCGACGAAGTGCGGGAATGTGCGGAAATGAAAAATCTGCCCCCACAAAATGGAGATTTGAACCCAAGACCTCTACTCTCATAAATTATCTTTGCACCAAGTGAGCTATACAAAAATTTTGAGAGAGAGAGAGAGAGAGAGAGAGAGAGAGAGTTTGGGTTGCGTGCTTGCTTTGAGAAAGCTCTTTTTCCCTACAAAACAAAAAACACAAAACTCAACCCGGACATACAAAAAAAACGAACCTTGCGGCTCAAGGTTAGCTTTAGCCGGAAACTAAATATTTTCAAAAACGAACCTTGCGGCTCGAAGTTAGCTTTAGCCGGAAACTAAATATTTTCCTCAATGTTTCTGATTTTCCGAGATCACACTAAGGCGCAGCGGAAAAGAGCATACGCATGAGAAAAATCCTTCCTTTCTATTTCTGATTTGCTCAGATCGCACAGAGTCGAAGGGCAAAGAGCATACGCAGAAATGAAAGGTATAGATCCGGTAATAAAAAAATCTAAATAAACCGAAAACCGAAATAAACAGAGAGAAAATAATTGTAAACTGCAAATAAACACTGTATACCTCCAGATCTTAAAAATGACGCAGCTAGGGCTATCGGAAACCTTTTCGCGTGAAACAAAAGGGGTTCCCCACTGGAACAGATGCTCCCAACACAACAGAGCAATCCTCTCGACCCGAAAGTAGTCAGAAACAGTAGATCTAGGAAACGATAGTCGGATGCAGTTCTACCGGCTTCATATTTGGATCACCAATGGATGCGGCCCTCAAATAGCTCTGATACCATGTAGGAATTTACAGGGTAAGTTCCTCAGACAAAACACCAAAGGACACCGCTCACAAACAGATCACAGATTAATACACCAATATTTTGACGTGGTTAAAACCCTCAAAGAGGGAAACAATCCACGGCCTGAGCTAACTCGGCCACTTCAGGCAATTTATTAATAAAAGAATGAAAATTTACATATGCTTCTCTCATAGACGGATTACCCTACAAATGACCCTCCATGCTCTTTAAATAGAGATAATGGACCAATCGGGTGTTAAGCCACAGATCAAGTGTTGGTAATACCGAGGAGAGAATGAACCGTCGGATCACTACATATCGTGACTGTCGGATTGTAAGTTACAAAATGTACATAGTAAAGAAACACACTTTACCTAACTCTATAATAGACCAAGTTGTACTTAACTATTTCCTATGTGTCGGAATATCCTAACAATGGTTGATGTTCATATTGAGACAATCTTTTTCGCAATGTAACATTGGACCATGATTGACCATAATTGATTTGCATAATGAGACAATATTTTTCATAATGTGATGTTGGACCATGGTTGACCATGGTGGACCATGATTGACAATGGTTGGTTTTCATATTGAGACAATCTTTGCCACAATGCGACATTAGACTACAGTTGACCATAGTTCATTGTGGTTGTTGAAATGTGACATTGGACTATGAGATAATCTTTGTCACAATGTGAGCATGGTTATTGACCATGGTTGATATTCATATTGAGACAATATTCGTCACGACGTGGTGTTGGGCCATGGTACATCATAATTGACCATGGTTGACCATATTTGATCAATGTTGACCATGATTGACCATGGTTGACCATTGTTGACCATGATTACTTTCCATATTGAGAAAATCATTGTCACAAACCCATATTGGGATTATGATAATCCTAAGGAATTAATAAGCCCAAGGGTTTAATACTAAAAATCCAATTGATAAATAAACCCAAGGAGTTTATATTATAAACCCAAGGGATTTATATTAAACCCTAGGAATGATATTATAACCCTATTAATAATAGTATACCCTAGGAATATGAACCCTTGGATTAATAAACCCAAGGGGTTGATATTATAAATCCAAGGCACTAATAAATCCAAGGGATACTAAAAACCCAAGGGAATAATATTAAACCTAAGGGATTAATATTGTAATCCCATGGTATATAAACCCTAAGATAAATATTATAAACCCAAGGTATATAAACCCTAAGATAAATATTATAAACCCTAAAACAAACATGGTTGACCATGGTTGATTTTCATATTGAGACAATATTTTCCACAATGAAATGTTAGACCATGGTTGATATTCATATTGAGACAATATTTGTCATATTGTGGCATTGGACCATGGTAGACCATAATTTACAATGTTCGACCATGTTTGACCATGGTTGACCATGATTTACCTTATTTGGCCATGTTTGACCATGGTTTCTTTCCATGTTGAGAAAATATTTGTCATAAACCCATATTGGCATTATTATAAACCTAAGGGATTAATAAACCCAATGAATTTATATTATAAACCCAAGAGATTTATATAAAACCCTAAGAATAATATTATAAACCCTATCAATAATATTATACCCTATGAATATGAACCCTTAGATTAATAAACCCAAGGGGTTGATATAATAAACCGAAGGAATTAATAAGCCCAAGGGATTAAGATTGAAAACCCAATGCAATAATATTAAACCCAAGGGATTAATATTGTAAACCCAAGCTATATAAACCCTAAGTTAAATATTATAAATCCTAAAACAAATATGGTTGATCATGAATGACCATGGTTGATTTTCATATTATACAATCTTTGTCACAGTGCAACGTTGGACCATGGTTGACCATGACTAACGATAGTTGACCATGGCTGATTTTCATATTGAGACAATCTTTGTCAAAATGCGACGTTGGACCAAGGTTGACCATGGTTGTCACAATGTGATGTTAGACTATGAGACAATCTTTGACATAATGTGACCATGGTTGATTTTCATATTGAGACAATCTTTTTCACAACGTGATGTTGGACCATGGTTGACAATGGTTGATGATGGTTGACCATCATTAACCACGATTGAAAATGGTTGACCATGTTTCACATATGGTTGATGTTAATATTGACAAAATATTTTTCACAATGTGACATTGGACCATGGTTGACCATGACTGACCATGATTGACCATGGTTGACCTTCATATTGACCATGATTGATTTTAACATTGAGACAATATTTTTCATAATGCGACGTTGGACCATGGTGGACCATGGTTGACCATGGTTGATTTTCATATTGAGAAATTAAACCCTAAGATTAATATTACAAACCCAAGGTTATAATAAATAATAATAATAATAATAAAATTCATCTAATTTTTATAAATAAATATTAGTAATTAATAATTAATAATAGTAAAGCTTTGTGAATTAAAAGTTTTTTTTTAGTAAGTGGATTAGTGACTATAAATGTTAACTTGTCTTTATTACCAACATTAAATAATATCTACAATTCAAACAGAAATCATTAAAAAAAACTTTTAATTTGGTTTGGTGTAAGTCTAAATCTTATTTTTACAATAGTTTGAATACCATCGTCACACTAATTCCATGACATATGAGGTTTTAGAATATATTAAATTTTTATATTAAATTATATTAATTTTAATTATACTATTAATTTTTTTGTAAGATTGGTAGTTCCTTTGTATTCCATTTCAAAAAAGCAAGCAAGTTTTACATCCATATCCACCAAGATCATATGGCCTCAACCTGCCCACTAGGAAACCAAGTTTGTTGGCCATCAGACTGCATTGTATGCCATCCAAAATATAACAATTATGAGGTTGTCTAGCATTGCCATATAAGTCTGATTGTCTGTAATTTTCCTATTGGCTATATATCTATAACATAACATCAACTTTTGTAAAGGAGTAATTTATACATCTCAAAATTTAAAGAACTACTATGCATATCATCAATTTACTCATCATATGAGGCTATGGACACTGGATCTTTAGCATTGGACCCTAACAGTCCAGTTTGAGGAAGGCATGGGATGTGCTTCTCGATGCGACTGACACAAGCATTTTGTTGTTGGATCTAACATTGAATGAGTTGAAATTCCTTATGAATTTCCTACAAGTCTATTTCAGGCTTGGATGAGCCAGCAAAGGAGGTCATCATAAATTTTTCCACAATGTTTTCCTCATATAATATAAATATATTCTCTATTGATACTGGGTATACCAACCTCTGTAATGGCCAGAGTCCTGGACTAGGGGCTTCCAGTCATCTATTTCCATATTCGTGTTTTTGGCATGATGTTTTAAATTTGACTCCTACCCTGAAATCAACTCATGAACCTGTGGAGGCATGTTGACTTGATAGGCCTGGGAAGACTCCCAAGTAAATCATATGATACTTCGATGGCCGCAACCCCTAGTTTGACATGGTTAAGACTTTTGACCACCACGCCCCTGCCCACTTCTTTAGCTCTAGCCTTGGCCTCCCCCTCCTGTATTCCCTCTACTCGAGAAATTTCACCCCATGAGACTATACTGCAAACCACACAAGTGCAATAGAAACTAGAATACGGGTACCAAAATCACTACCACCTAGGTCCCCATTCGAATTAGGGACCAACTCACAAAGAGACGACCTAGTGTGGTAGCGTTACGAATATGAGGGAAATGCATCCCTGTAATAGCAAAATGACAAAATACAATAGGATAATAAGCAATAAACCCATAAAACAAACTATTCCTCATGGATTTGACCCTGCCTCAGTGAAACAAGCCACCAAAATCCACCCTTGGTTCATAAAAACATCCTTGAGACAGGAACTAGTATCAAGACGAGGGATTTCCTATCCAAATTTCCCCATATCAAACCAGGAAGATGGTTTATCACAAAGATTACAAATTAAGAAAAAACCCTTATACAAGAGACACATACCAAAACCTCATATTCATTCCAAGAATGCATAGACATCAAAGAAAGCATAATTCCATAATATATAAAAAGTATTGGATAGTACACATGCCACTTATCATAATAAGAGCTTATTTCCTCCCTTACTTCTCGGGAGTTCTCATGATTTTCCCATGTCCCCATCTTAGAAACATCCATCCGAAGAATTAATAAATAACATTTGAACACATGGGTAAAGGTCTGCTTAGAGCATATGAGATAGACATACCTGCAACAACCGCTTACATGTTGGAATTCAATGTTGGACTGGAGAATTCCTTTCACGGTCTCGCTTGAGGTTTCAAAAAAAAGGTTTACAACAACACCAAACCATATGAAAGGCTTTGAATCAATCCCCAGAGGCGATCCTTCTAGTCGAAGCCCGCGCCAGTCTTTAATTTTGATATCATTCCTTGCCACCTCGCACATGTAAAGGAATGATTGAGAGCCGTCATCCAACCACCCATCGTCATATCCCATAACTCCTCTGACCATGGCACAAATCCCACCGAATTATCTTATTGTTATTATTTTAATGAAAATATCAAATAAAAATTAAAGAACAAAGTATTTTTTGAATAAAATAACTAAAATATTAAAAAGTAATAACTAAATAACAAAAAAAAAAAATAATAATAATAATGATAATAATTCATGAATCCTAGGAAAAATATAACAGTTCATAAATTCTAAGCCATAACAATGATAAAGTGTTAAAAATAATAAAAATAACAATTATAAATATTTAAACACACTTCCAAAAGGAAAAAAAAATTATAGGCATATGTATACGAGTTTATTTATTTTATATGTCTACATGATCCATGAGCACTAAATATTGGATCCATATCTTGAGCATACACCATCGTGTTTAACAATGGAAGTCATGTTTAATGTAGATCTCATTAGAAAATAAGAATTTATAGTAAACCTGGGGACATTTGTTGAAGGGTGATAATTTGATAAAAACAAATTAATAGCCATGAAGAGAGCCTACTTACTTTATAAGGCTCTAGGTACATGCATATCTAGAATAATTTCATCCACTATTTATTATATACTGTAAGAAATCTATGAGTTGAAGCTTCCTAAAATCCATAAAATTGAAAAGTGAAAAGGAGTTACTAATGAATACCATCAAGTATGTTATTATTTTCTAAGATACTGATAGTTCAATTTATCGTTCAAACCATGCAAAAATGCTTGAAATAATAGATGTTAGAGCATACTCCCTAATGGATAGAGATAATGATAACAAGAATTATGTTACCTTCTTTACAACTTTCTTAGATGTCAATACTATAACCATGTCATGACATACAACAAATTATCAATCCAACAAATTAACTATGAATCAATATGTTTAGTTACTTTTTGACGTAGGAAATCTTCAATGTACCCACAGTATGCACAATCAATGCATACATTATATTTGCCCTAGGAATTTAACTCCCAACTAGTTAAATCTTCAATAGAGAATGGTTAAGGCCCCTTTTATCCGACTCCTCGAAAAGATTTAGAGACTAGCAAAGTCTATACTAAACCCATTCTTTCATTACTATCGGGACTCTATCCAACCCTTATAAACCTTCACATCGAGACTTTATATCTCTACCTTCAATAAAGAATACCCGTGCATATATAACCAACCACTATACCATAGACTTAACCATAAAACCTTCTATCGCTTTGATAATGTTAGACTTATACATGAAACCCCATATTCGCGCTATTCCTTTATAATTCTCTTACAAAGGAATATACATAAAACAATGCATAAACCATACCTTTTCCACCTTTTCCTCAGCCTCTACACATTTCTCGAGGTCACCTTTATCGCAATCAGGATATTGACTCCTCCGCAGTCACACTATACACTCTACCTCCCGCCTCCGATATGCGATCATATTCCAGATTTCAAATCACATATACCACACTTAATAACTTTTTGGGTCTGCTCTTATTGCATGCCTCAATACTCCTCCATCGATAAAGCACCATTGTATGTTGCGATGCAATCACTCTGTTGCTCGCATTGGTGATCGCAATCGCTAAAGGCTTGTGGCTTGTTCAAGTATCAATGCAGTTGTGCTATGTGATATTTATTAAAGCCCCTCCACCATTGATCAAGCATACGATCCAACGGTCTACAATGATATCACATATCGCAATCGCTATGATCTCAGATCTTCGATATCTCCCAAAAGGTTTCCGCCGATGCGACTTATTCCTGGTCGTTGATCTTCTAGATCTAACGAATGCTGTGCAACGATACTTCACTTCTCGCCCATCTCTTTACTTGCGTTTTAACACCATTTCTTCAAGGTTTTCTCTATGGGTTCGGGTTTCTTCAATGGTTATTGTGGTTTTCTCTTCCGCTATTCCGCTACACTCCCTCTTGGGCTTAACTCTGTGAGTTCTTTACTCACAATCACTCCAAAGCTTTACTTCGATCCTTCAAATGGATTCAAAGATCCATTACGAGGCTCTGTCTCACTCTTCTTTGCTATGTGTATTCTCTGAACTCTGCCTGTATACACACACATTTATACAGAATTCCGATTCACACATACATTATCATTCAACATTTGAACCACACATTTATACAGTCTGGAATTAAGTCACTGTATATACATATATGAACGAAGAATTACATATCAAGTTACTCTATCTCTCTTGCCTGATTCTTCTAATTAGTGGCCTCTATTCCAATTCTGCCCATAGGCTTACAAACACTCCAAATGTCTAACCTTTTTCTCACCTGTCTAACTTGTCTAACCTCTGAATTATACAAAAAGATCACAATTTATACAAAAGTGGATTCATGAACCAATTCTAGTTCAGAGCCAGAAATATCTCACTCTCTCCTAAAGAATCTCTTCAACTCCACTCTTTTCTAAACAAACTCTAAGTCAAGCTTTCAAATCCCTCATATCCTATTCAAACCAAATAAATCTAATTGTCTGGCCTGATCTCCACACAGGGAGGATCAATCAACCACTATACCCTTTTTCTCATATTTTACAATAAATAAAACACTCTCACACATTTAAATAAATAAAAATAACTAAACTCTTGCCTTCCAACCCTTTGTTAGTGACAACATGTGATCATCCCATCACATTGCTAACTAGGTCTAAATGCTCCTGCATCAGACTCCCAAGGTTGAAATAATTCACGGACTCCTGTTCATCAGTCTTTCTACTTCCTCTGTTGTAAACTTCATCAGATTTCATTTCCCAATTGGCTACCTGATCCCCTTCATCTACAGGTGCATTTACTGCCTCCTTTGTTTCTCTTGGGTGCCAAACTCGGTGTTGTGGGTGTCCTTTTGCTTTGCATTCATAAGCATCTCCTTTGCATAACGTTTTGGTGCTGATACCCTACATAAGCATCTCCCTCTGTCTATAAACCATTTTCTTTATGATGTCCTATATATCCTTCCATCTTCCCTTGACTCGCTGACTTTGACAATTCTTCATGCTCATCACCTTTGTAGTTTTCATCATCCACCTATCCAATAACTTAAGTAGAGTCCTTCCAATCTCAAAAGAAGATTGGTTCTTGTTTAATACAAAAACATATAACCTTCTAACTATATATTGTTCCCCGACTGCAAATATTTTAGTTATTGAACTTTGTTCAATTCCTTCCATTTTTCTATCAACTTTATCTGAACTACTCACCAGTTTTCCAATTGAAACCTCAAGATAAACTCTTAACATTTAAACCCCCTTTGTATTAAGAACAAAATATGTTTGTAAACTGTACTTTCACACCCTCTGCAATCTTCTTCCTCTTTTGCAATAACTTGTTTAAGAGCTGTGCCAACTCTCCTTCCTCTATTCCAAGCTTCTGAACCAACTCGTCACTTACTTTCATCTTCTTGTTTCCATAAGGAAAACTGACTTTCTGCAATTCCAGAATTTACACCTTCCTTCATGTTTACTTGTGCAAACATATCTCCAAGAGTAGTTTGTCCTTCATCCTGAAAACCACATTCAACAATTAATAACTCAAAATCAGAAAATATATTACATTTTCCATCTCTTTCCTCATTAACTCTGCTCCATAATTTTTCTGATTTGTCATCCTCTTGATGTATATATGACATATCAAACTTGTCATGTTGTCTTCTCTTGAAAAAGTCTTCTTTGTCTTCACTTTGTTCTGAATGCTTTCTAAGTTCTGAATCATGTTCTTTGCTCTTCTCCTTGGCCTTCCTTCCTTTCACACTCCTTTTCATTCTTCCTGTTCCTTCCTTACAAATCTGTAAGCCACTAAGTTGTCTTTTCCATTCCTCCTTTGTTTCAATCAAAATCTGCCAATCTCTAAGTTTAGAACCTAAAGTTCTATTTGTTTCTATACAAGAAACAAAATCACCATATACCATAGGTTTTCCATTCCACTATAGAGTCCCTTTCACAAGAGTGAAAATTACTGTCAACACCATGAATATCACCTTCCACTGTTCCCCTGGATTGCTCACTGCATATGCATAGTTCACAGAAGCATTCTTACCTTCATCCTCTAAGATTGCTTGTTTATTTTCAGTTTGTTGTTTACATTCACCTTTACTCTTTTTGCAATTTGTACAAATAACATTGTCTTCAATTTCTAGTTGTGCATCAGTGTCTACCAACCTCTCTTTGAGTTCCTATTTATCCTCTTTTCCTTTCTTCTTCATAACCTTGAATGGATTAACTGTACCTCCTTGGGTTGAATTTTCTTTATAAACCTTGGTTCTACCATCTTCCATAATACACTCTTTAGTAAGAGTCCCTTCCATTAATGATCCATTATGTCCTTTCAAGATAATTTCTTGTCCATTAACTATCAATACATGTTCATAATTTTTGAATAAAAATTGAAGAGATAATTCCATTACCTAAAGTGTTTGTATTGCATCTACACTCATGTTTGCTCTTTTCATAATGTCATCTTCATACCTCTTTTCTACTTCTACTTTGGCTATTTGCAATTTCCTTTTGTCTTCAGACTGTCTGCCATATTTCTGCCAAGTATTACTGGATTCATCATCTTCATCTCCTTTAGTAGTCTTCAACATTTGTCCATCTCCAGTGTCCTTGAACACATGGTTAATCAATAATTGTTCTATGACATCCATCTCTTCTAACAATTCCGTTTCTTTAGCAACTTGCATAAACATATCTTCTAAAGGTTGTTCATCACTTGCATACATGCACAAATCATTAGTTTCAAAAATACTAGGCTCCTTTTTCTTTGATGTTTCAATCATCACATCTCTCTACTGATTTGAACTTGTCCAACAGTTCAATAAATCATCAATGATTCCTTCCTCAGTAAGGTAAACCTCTTGCTTGTGTCTACAATAGCTATCTTCCATCTCTAACTCAGCTGCTCTGAGTTCTTCTCCTAATTTGATATGCTTTCTCCTTTATCTGTTTCTACAATAGCTTCCACTTTATCTTCTTGCATTTCATAGTCCAACCATACCTTTGGTTCTCTTGACATTTTTCTAGCAGCACTATCATGGCATCCATAATTGCCTTCAATTTTGTAATTTCTTTGTCAAATGCCTCTTGACTCATCTTCTCTCCTTTTCCTTTTTCCTTGGCATCTTCCTTTCTTTCGTTGTGGCTTATCTCTGAACCCCTACTATGACTATCAGTAGTCATTTCCTCACTATCTCTATGAGCTTCTCACTCACTATGAGCTGCACTAAGCCTCTGTGACAACAAGTCCTTCCTGTTGTCACTTACCTCACCAATCCCTTCTCTGGACTTGGTCTTTTGGCAAGCACCGGTTCTCTATCTCTGGAACCTCTTAAGCATTCTCTTCTGCTCTTTTTAGGCTTGTATCCTCAACTCACCTTCTCTTGATAACACTTTAATTGTCCTCCATGTCCAACTTTCAGCTAGAATATTTAGGTTCACTGCCACTAACACAACTCCTCTCTTTCTTTACACAGTCTGCTACTGTGTGTTGATGTTATCACTCTCTTCCCTTATAAAAACAATTCAAATGAACCAATATCAAAATAAAACTCATACCTATTGATCTATCTCTTTCATCTTTCACTGGCTGGGCAATACACATGCTGCTTAACTTTTCGTCGTCTGCACTTCAATTCTTTTCAACTAAATTTTTGTTCTTGCTAAGTACATCCATATTCACTTTCTTTCCTTACAATATCTTTGCTGCAATTTCTTCACTTGCTCCTTTGTCACAACTCCTTGTTGGAATTTCATTACCTGCTACTTGCATTCACCTACACATACCATTAAAACTTTAAAACTTACCAAATCCTTTCTGATCCTAGCTTCCTCAAATCCCTTTTCCAGAGTTTCTCTTGAATGAACCAATTGAAGTCTTCATTGCCTGTAACATTTTAGAACTCTTCTATGCATGAATCATTGTACTCTATTCTCCCTCTGTATCAGATCCATTACAATGTTAATTATATATATGTTGGGAATAAAATTCAGTCCCTCAATCAATCTCCCCAAAGCATTAATCTTGCTCTGATACCACAAATGACGCAGGAAATCCTCAATGTACCCACAATATGCACAATCAATGGATACATTCTATTTGCCCTAGGAATTTAACTCCCAACTAGTTAAATCTTCAATAGAGAATGGTTAAGGCCCCTTTTATCCAACGCCTCGAACTGATTTAGAGACTAGCAAAGTCTATGCTAAACCCATTCTTTCATTACTATCGGGACTCTATCAAACCCTTATAAACCTTCACGTTGGGACTTTATATCTCTACCTTCAACAAAGAATACCCGTCCATATATAACCAACCACTATACCATAGACTTAACCATAAAACCTTCTATCGTTTTGATAATGTTAGACTTATACATGAAACCCCATATTCGTGCTATTCCTTTATAATTATCTTACAAAGGAATATACATAAAATAATGTGTAAACCATACATTTTCCGCCTTTTCCTCAGCTTCTGCACATTTCCCGAGGTTACCTTTATCGCAATTGGGATATCGGCTCCTCTGCAGTCACACTATACGCTCTACCTCCCACCTTCGATATGCGATCATATTCCAGATTTGAAATCACATATACCACACTTAATAACTTTTCGAGTCCACTCCTATTGCATGCCTCAATACTCCTCCACCGATAAAGCACCATTGTATGTTGCGATGCGATCACTCCGGTGATCGCAATCGCTAAAGGCTTGAGGCTTGTTCACGTATCAATGTAGTTGTGCGATGCGATATTTATTAAAGCCCTTCCACCATTGATCAAGCATACGATCCAACGGTCTACAATGATATCACATATCGCAATCGCTATGATCTCCAATCTATGATATCTCCCAAAAGGTTTCCAGTGATGCGACTTAATCCTGGTTGTTGATCTTCCGAATCCAACGGCTGTTGTGAAATGATACTTCACTTCTCGCCCATCTCTTTACTTGTGTTTTAACACCATTTCTTCAAGGTTTTCTCTATGGGTTCAAGTTTCTTCGATGGTTACTGTGGTTTGGTCTTCCGCTATTCCACTACGCTCCCTCTTGGGCTTAACTCCGTGAGTTCTTTACTCACAATCACTCCAAAGCTTTACTTCTATCCTTCAAATGGATTCAAAGATCCATTACGAGACTCTGTCTCACTCTTCTTTGCTCTGTGTACTCTTCGAATGTTGCCTGTATACACACACATTTATACAAAATTCTGGTTCACACATACATTATCATTCAACATTCGAACCACACATTTATATAGTTTGGAATTAAGTCACTGTATATACATGTATATATGAACGAAGAATTACATATCAAGTTACTTTATCTCTCTGGCCTGATTCTTCTAATAAGTGGCCTCTATTCCAGTTCTGCCCATAGGCTTACAAACACTCCAAATGTCTAACCTTTTTCTCACCTGTCTAACCTTTTTCTCACCTCTGGATTATAGAAAAAGATCACAATTTATACAAAAGTGGATTCATGAACCAATTCTGGTTCAGATCCAAAAATCTCTCACTCTCTCCTAAAGAATCTCCTCAACTCCACTCTTTTCTACACAAACGCTAAATCAAGCTTTCAAATTCCTCATATTCTATTCAAACCAAAAAAATCCAACTGTCTGGCCTGATCTCCACACAAGAAGGATCAATCAGCCACTATACCCTTTTTCTCATATTTTACAATAAATAAAACACTCACACATTTAAATAAATAAAATTAACTAAACTCTTGCCTTCCAACCCTTTGTTAGCCACACCATGTAATCATCCCATCACATGTTGACTAGGTCTAAATGCTCCTACATCACTTTTTAGGAAATAGTATATATGAACATGAAGAAAGAAAAATAACTTCATTTCCTTAGTTTAGTAAATATTCTGTTTATTTTTCAAAATTATTATTGAAACAAAATTATATTTAATTTTTACTATTATACTCATCACCTCTTACTAATTTTTTTTTTTTGAAAATTTAATATAAATATATATATAATAATAAAAAAACAACCTACAATGGGTGTGAAATTCAAACAAAAATTATATACAATTAATTGCAATAACAATTTTCATATCAAGAAATATCAAATATCCCTACACTCTATGAATTTAAGAGTGAAATTAAAAAAAACAAGTATACACACTTGTCAAAAAAAGGTCATTAAATATTAACACTTAAATGATGTTGATTTCATAAAAATCAGTGTTTTCTCCCTTTAAATAAAACTGATTGGAAATACATGTGCCGCATATGAAAGTGATTCGAAATCCATGTGGTTTATACTATGAAACAAATGGTCTTCTGGTTCGTTTCGTAGGGAGACGAGTGATGAGTTTGATGTGTCAGTGTTTTTACGGAGTCAATCAAATTTTGTATTAGTTTTTTTTTCCCAAGTTTTAAAAATACATACAAATTTTAATCCTAAAGGAGGTTTAGAATTAAAATTTTTATTAATGAAAAAAAATAAAATAATAAAGAACGTCTTTTTCAAAAATATATTAATTTCCTCGACTTTTTACTCGCTCTCTTTTAATTTTACACTAACATTGTCTTTGTTACAATCTATAACGATAAAATGGAAAGGAGAGTGGGTCGATGTGCACACATGTATGCTATGCTATGCTATGGAACAAACAAGACATTTACAGTTGACTATTGTGAAGAGGATTCTGGATTTTAAATGGTAATAAGAATTTATTTACATTATTTTTTAACGATTATTTTACATAAGTGGTATACAACAAAATAAATAATTTGGAATTGGTTATTTCAACTCCATACCCAAAAAACACTTTTCAGATTTGTGAAATGGTTGAAAAACGTTAATCAATTGCACCTATCATCTCTCTCAATAGAAAGGGAAAGTCAATAACGCCAAGGGGGTTGAGCACATCCCTACCCCTAAAACCCCTACAAATCCCTATACGGTTAGATCGCTTTTTCAGGAAATTGAATCCCCGGATCCAGGACCAACAAAGCCTCAAGAGGCTCGCCAGGGACAGGGCCACGTTTCAAATAAATCGCCACCACGCTACCAGCGGCAACCAAATTTCACCGCCACAAAACTAACTTTTTTTTCCATTGCTTCGCTCTCCCTCGCGCCACAACCGTCGAACTACGACTCAGATGAAGCATATTCCAGGCATATTCAACCCATATTGAATCTTACCCATCCAATTAAATTTAAAAAAAAAAGGCCAGTAACACACCATCTACCCAAAGTAAAAAAAGAAATGCCTATCGCGAATTATAAAGTAGTAAAAGAAAAAAAATAATAAATTATTGAAATAATTAATTTAATTTTATGTATAAAGTATTGAAATATTAAATCTACATTGAGATGTACCCTACCCCTGAAGTCTCAAGCGTGGCAAGAACTTGAGGAAGGTGAACTTAGTCAGCATTGCACATCAATCAATGATGAAGAAAACCACTCTACCAAATAATAACTTTTCGTGTACCAATCATCATTTCAAGGTCGATTCTCTGCTCAGTGGGAAGGACAGGGGGATGGCGCTCGAGTACAGTCTCATCCTTGTCTCACATGATTCTAGAGCCCGCGATGCCACCTCCCCTCTCCCTTGTGTGACCGTCGCCTCACAGTCACATCCTCTCTACCCTGTTATTCCTCCACCACCCTTCATCAGATCTTCACATGCTTCCCCTTCTAGCCCCCTCTCCCTTATTCCGGCCTCCCTCCATCACCCGGCTTCTATAAATGTACCCCTTCCCCTTCTCCCCCTCATTCTTCTCTTTGCCATTATCCCTCTCTGTTGGTCCTTCGCTCTCTGGTTCCCCTCGCTCTCCAGCGCTTCTGCTTCTCTCATGGCTCCGAAGAATTACTCCACCCCTGGTTCAAGTCGGGGAGGTGTGCGCAGTCGCGCAGCCTCCCGCCCGGCCCCTACCACTCGCACGGAGACATCTACTAGGCGCGTGGCTCTGTGCTATGCGGTGACGGTTAATCCAAAAAATTAGCAACGAATTTCAAATTTAGAAGCCCAAGCAAATGTTCTCTGTAGAGAGGTCTCTACTGAGGAGGTTAACGCTGACTTTGCCTAGATTCCGGACCCTGCTTTCACTCGGGCGCGTGAAAACCTCTACGCGCGTACTATCGAAACATGGTGTCAAATGAAAACCATCATGGGGCTAGCAATGTAGGAACAAGAGGAATGCACCAAGGCTTTGGAAACAAAGATTGACCGACTTACTAAGAAGTTCGTGATGTATGTTGAAGTGATCCACCACTACAGATCCATCACTCAAGATGCTCTGCATTACACTGTTATCAAGAAGAAGGCAACAATGAAGGTCCATTCAATTGCTAAAGGATCCCCTAGCATCAAGAAAGAGGATGTTGGGGCCACCACAAGTCGACCGATCACCACCACGCAATAGGGGGGAAGCTCTAAGGAGACTCCCATTCGTCTGGATGAGGATCTGGTCACCACCAACCAGGAGTGATGTCGACTCCTTCCTTCCTTGTTTTTCTTCCTTTGTTCATGTTCCTCCTCCGTGAAAGGCTTTCTGTCACAGAGAAAAACAACAGCTGCTTGGTCGGCCACGATAAGGATTTCTTCTCTTTTCTCGGCTTCTATACTTTCAATTTTGAGAATGTTGTAAATAGGGCACCTCTCGGTTTCCACCTATGTACTTAGAACCCTCTTTTTTCATGGTCGTACTATTAAAAAAACAATTCTATGGCCATCACAAAGAATTCGATTGAACCTTTTATCGAATTCTCTCCCACACAACTCAAATTTTATAATCTAACAATTTACCAAGTAATATATTTTATCTTATTTAAAAAAAAAAAAAAAAAATCTACATTGAGATAATAAATCCATATAATGGAACAATAGAAAATATATTTAAGAAACCAAGTAAAAGAAATAACACTACCATGTTTCTATGAAGACAATAAAATAGTTTAAACAAAGTACAAGCCACTACTATGTTTCTATGAAAGACAGTAAAATAGTTTAAACAAAGTACAAGAAGAGAGAACAAAGATTATTTAACTTTATATAAGCTGAATATGAACAAATGAAAATGTCATTCACTTTTTTCTTAATCAAAATTTATAAACAAAAATCACTATATTAAATACGCTTGATGAAAGTAATCGAAACAACATTGTAATATCGCAATTTTTTAAAACTAATAAAAAGTTAGATCGAATAATTTTCCCATAAGTCATGATTGAACAAAGTGTAAAAAAATAAAAGTACGATAGGGAAAAGACAGTAGGATTGAGACAAAAGCAAAGAGAATCTCAAATTATAATTGTAAATGGAGTATTAAGATATTAATTATACATATAATAATAAAATATAAAATATATGCTAAAATGGATTATCTTCATAAAATGGGTTAAGATTTAGAGTACTTCACAAATCAATAATTAAAAAAGATATATTTAATATATTGTAAATGGAGTATTAAGATATTAATTATACATATAATATTAAAACATAAAATATATGTTAAAATGGATTATCTTCATAAAATGTTTTAAGATTCAAAGTACTTCACAAATCAATAACTAAAAAGATATATTTATTATTTATTTAAAAAAATATGTAATTAAAAACCATTTTTTATTTAAAAACTATATAATATGTAAAGTTATATTTCTTAAATTTTAATGATTAAATTGATTTATAAGAGCGAATCTTTTATTTTATAAATAAAAAGTTTTATGATATTTAAATTAATTATAATTTTTAAATTAAATAATAAAAATTATAGTCAAACTAACGTGGCATACATTTGTCTAACTTAAAGTAATTATATCTAGCTTAATAATAATTTTAAAATTAAATTAGAAAATAATCCATTTGTCTAACTTAAAGTAATTATATCTAGGTTAATAATAATTTTAAAATTAAATTAGAAAATTATTGAGTAAAAAGACATGAAAAGAAAAAGGGGTCCTACCCCTACATGGAGGGAAAGAAATTATTGAATAAAAAGACATGAAAAGAAAAGGGTCATAAAATTATTGAATAAAAACAAAGACATGAAAAGAAGAGGGTCATAAAATTATTGAATAAAAAGACATGAAAAGAAAAAGGTCATACACGGAGGGAGGGAGGGAGGATATGAATATGAAATTATTGAGGAAAAATTTTGACCACATACCATACCATACCATTCATTATGTGAATGTAGCTTTTAAGCAAAATGATGGAGGACCTTTGAGAGGAGGAAATGTGTAGATATTGTTGTGCCAGCAGGGGGGCAAGATTTGTACACCTAACAAAAAAAGAGTTGCCAAGGGTAAGCGTGGGGTATGTAAGAGAGAGCTTTATTACGGGGTCCCTATCGTGTGCGTTGAACCTTTGCTCAATAAAATTAGAGAGAAAAGCGGAATTGAGAGGCATGGCCCACCGCCAATTGGACAGGACTTCGCACCTAATTCCAGTGTGGACCGGAGTACGTCTCAGTGCCACAAGCTGCCACGTCTTCAAAGTTCGCCTAAAACCGACATGATTACCGGCTACTCTGAAAAAATCGCAGCTGCCAGTTAACGGACAGACCTCCTGCAGAAAGATCCCCCACCGGCGCGGACTCAGGTTCCCCACAGGCAGCTACCTGACAACGAACACGTGTCCGGACCCTAAACGACAAAAGTTTGAGACACGTGGCATCAAAAACCGCCATGCCTAAAGACTACACATGAACGAACGCTGCACTGTGCCTCGTTTTCCATTCCATAAATGGTCGAACTGGCCCTTATAGTGAACGTCCACTCGTCCTTTCCCGGTAACGGCGGTTACTCTCGGGCGTAGTTGCTGGCTCTCACGACAATCCCCATAAACATCCGAATTGGCCGGCAAAGAGGTCAACAGCCGGAAATTTTACCGTAAAAGCAAGAACCACGGTTAGTGGCGAGATATACTTTTACCGTAAAAGCAAGAACCAAGGTAAGTGGCGAGATATATATATATATATATATATATATCCAGAGAGGTAAGTGGCGAGATATTGCTTTTTGGGGGATGAGAAGTGGAAATTAAAGAGACGTGACAGAACTATTGAAGCTCTGTTTGATAACGTAATCTTCTTCCGGTGTTATCGGCGGCTCGATTTCCCTCAGCACACGGTTTTCAGTTTCCGGCGGGCTGCCCATCAAATTTAAATAAACTATTGATTTTTCATTAAAAGTTTATATTTTTCTATATTGAAGCATTGTTCTCTCAATATGTATTGACTTTATAAAAAACTTTTAAGCACTAACAAATGATTATATTTTTTTATACACGCAAAGGAATATTCACTTGCCAAAACATTTTGAAATTGTTGCAAGCAGATGAGATTATCCCCACGTCTCAATTAGATGACATTATATTTTGCAGGGAATATTATTCATGGGAAGATTTTAGGGTCAATTTGATATCTTAGTTTCCTGTTGGGACACTCATTTGGTTACACTTATCTATTTTTTTATTTATTATAGAAAAAAATATAGTTTTTATTATTTTTAAAAGACAATATAAGTAAATTTAATTATGGGAAAAAACATCAATTTTTATTATTTTTAAAAGAGAATATAAGTAATGTGATTTTTGTTTATCAAATAAAATAAAATAAAAGATGGAAAAGATTAATGTGTTTTTTTACATGTATATTTGGAATTTTATTGAAAATTTGATTTTAATATTAAAAATGATATTGATAAAAGGTTGTTGAACTCTAAACTTTTTTGAAAACCTTTGTTTTCTAGCTTAATTTCAAGTCATTCAATTGAAGATTCAATTTTGGGGCCCATAACTTTGTAGAGTAAATTTAAATAAGATAAGGATTTTTCTTGTCACAATGTTATCCAAACATATTAATGCCAAGAGACTAGTCCCTCATCATATCATTTATGAAGAATTTGGTACAACACCACTCATTGTTTTAGTGGTTTTTCATGGTATGACCATGATAAATAGTCTTAGATGGATTGGCTACTCACATTGTGGTCTTATTAGATAACCATATCTTTCTCTCAAATCCTCTATGGTGCAAAAATTATGTGATATTAATTCATGTTGGCATGTGAGAACCTCTTCATTGATGAAACCTCATTGCCCCTAAATTTACAAACCATAGAGAGATAAACAAGGGTATTGGCATATTGAGGTATGTAGAGCCTACCTTAGGTGCACATGCTCTTAGCCCAAAAGGCCACTTTCTCCAAGCGTCAAAACTACCCAGTTTTTTTTTATCTCCAATGCCATTGAAGGGTTCATTCAACATTGAGGGCACTCCCAACTCTAGTTATCTTACAACCTAAGGGTTTGCTCCAATCAATGTCGCATAGAGACAAATCACCATATTTGTCATATCTACTCTTTAGACCCTATGAGGACCACTTTAAATTTTTATGCTCTCCTTACAAAAAGATTAGAGGATAGTACTTTTGTCTCTTCCCATATTTATTTGGCTCCATTCAAACACCCATGGCTTGTGAAAACTAAAGATGCTTGAGCCTCTTCCTCTAGGAGATGTTTGACTTTATCCAATGGATTACCAAAGGCGAGTGCCATTAACGGACATGCACTAGGGTTATTATTACCTCATACTTTTAATGCTTTGACACTAGTACGAGGAGACCCCATGGCATCCAAGACGTCATAGATCTAATCTTTGTCATGACCTTGCCCATCACACATTTATTTGCAACCTTGAATGTTATAATTGCTTCTCCAAAGCAACATATTTCAATTAGGTAACCTCCTTGATCTTGTGCTTCTTCATTGTTCTTAATCTCATTACATTAATGCAATCCTTTTAGTTATTTTCTTAGTCTTTTTCTTCTTCTAAGTTGTTTTTCATTTGATATGCATTATCCCCTTCTCTTTACATTTCCACTTATTATATTCTTTACAATCTCTCTTTTCAAAAGAAAGAAAAAGCCTTAGCGGTCACCAACTTCGCTTTTGTTGACACATTCTCAAACTTAATGTTCAACAACATCATCATTTGTAGACAAAACTCAAACAACTAAAATAACCCAAAATTGATATGAAAGAGTCATACTTCTCTTCCTATTAAATGCATTTGGATTTTAGGTTGTTTACCTCTTTCTTTACATTTAAGAAAAATAATCTTTTTACTATTTAAAAATGATTGTGAATTAAAAAAAACGGATATCTCACATTATCATATACTTTAAAATAACATTTAAATAAGACTTAAATGAAAACTAATATCTCATATTATCACAATATGATACTTCAATGTGATGTACAAAAACATATATGGTTTTGAATTACAATTTAACGTTTGAATTAACGAAACTTTACAATCTTATACACCAACTTTAATTTTAAACGAATATTGTTATTTAAATTAAATAAAAACAAACACAATACTCAAAATAATTCAGATGAGAAAAGGACATTTTGTCCACATTAATTAATTTCCCCTTTCTTGCGTATGGTGGGGAAGTTGTGTAAAGTTTCCAAGGTAGATAGGATAGTTAAAGTTTTAGTTAAGCAAAGTTGACAACTCTATAACTTGTCAAAACACAACACGACACAATGGACAAATAAGTTTGGTGTAGAGGTTAGGGGTGCCAACTAATTCCAATGACTAGTTATTATTATTTCATATCAAACAATGCATTATTATTATTATACTATACATTTTGCATAGTGCCATGCCATATTATAAACTGAATTGAATTCACTTTCATAGCCCCTTCCATATAAATTGAAGATGGGAAAGATGATTGAGACGTTAGTGCTAAGTAGGGACCATAGGCTAACTATATACCCCATAGTTGAGGCTAATGCAAATTATTTAAGTCTAGATTTGCTGGACTTGGTTGTAGGGGCGGTTTATTTTATTTTTAGAAAAATCCGAAATCCGTGGCATTATCATTTCATTTGGAAACAGGAAACATATATATTTTATCACCTCCACTGACATCGCATCGCTTAAAATGCGTAAGGTCAAAAAACGGGTATAAAAAATGCTCCAAAAACCATGTCCACCACACTGACAACTCCCTCCCGGGTTCACATGATGCACTCCCTTGACTGAAAGCGATTGGTAATGTGAAAACCGTGGGATTGGAAGGAAAGCTCCGGCATGTGACGGGAAAATACATGGGGGCGTCAATTACAGGTCATTGGAAACGGACTCAAACACTGTCTTATACTGGAAAATGGAAAATGGAAAATGGGGGGATGCTTATAATTTTGTTTGTGTTACGCAGCAGGAGGAGTCGAAGATGATGACTACCACGCGTCTCATTTTCGATTTCCATTCGCGGCCCAGTCGTTGAAGCGAGACTCTCTTTATACAGTCAGTCTCATATACATGCAGTGACAGTTATAAAATTCCATTCTTTCCTCGCCCAGGAGGTACAGGAATGGAGAAAACACAGGAAGAGGCGCAAAATCCCAATAGGGATTCAAGTTCAGCTTCGGCTCCTAACTGCTCCGAGGTACAGAGTACTGTGGGCATGTCGCTTGAAGCTCCCACTCGACTTGGTTCTTCGGCGTCCGCTGATCGGATACTGTGGAGGAGCAGAAGAAAGCTGACGAAACAGCGCTCCTGGTCCAGCGAGTCGTCCCGCGAGGAAGCCTGGCGGAGGAAAAAGGACCAGTTCGTGGTGGAGAAGGGGTCTGTCGATGGCTCCTGCAAAAATGCCGCGGATCGAAGCTGCTGGCCTGTCCATGGCGTCAAGTCCAGGCCTAGAGCGCGGAGCCTGACTGACGAGGATTTGGATGAGCTCAGAGGATTTATCGACTTGGGCTTTCGATTCAGTTACGAAGAAGAGCACCACGAACTCTGCAACACTCTGCCGGCCCTGGACTTATATTATGCCGTCAATAGGCAGTACATTGGCTCTAAATTCAGGTCCCTTTCTTTTTCTTCTTCTTCTCCTCCTTCTTCTTCTTCGCCTGCTTCGGCCACGGATCGATCCTCTTGCGGAAGTCCAATGAGCCCCCTCTGCGACACATGGAGAATCGCAAGTCCAGGTAATCTCATTTCCATTTGCATCTTTTTTATTTAAAGCCCAATCTATAACCAGTGGGAGTAATTCAATTCAGAATCGGACATTGTTATTTAATTTTTTTGATATACATATAAGCGGGGTTTACAACTTCGATCCAATCCAAATATGCATGACGCTTTTGGGGGATTGGTCTGAGCGAAATTCAATAGATGGCGATAGTGAAATTTATGACCGTGGGTGCGTACTTTCCCATCCACGGGTAAACAAGGATAGAGTTACAGCAGTAGTTTTCTTCATTTTCTTTTCAGTTGTTTTTGCCATGTTCATTCCCAGAATTGAGTTTCTTTGTGCAGAGTCTTTTTATGTGGTAAAATAATGAATCTTTCATTGATTTTTTTCGGGGGCCGTGTGCAGGTGACAATCCTCAGCATGTGAAGACCAGACTTAGACACTGGGCTCAAGCAGTTGCATGCTCTATTCGCCAGTGCTGCTGATTTGCATGGAGTTGATGCGTTTTTGGGTGATTTCTGAAGACTTACTAAGCTTATTTCTAACAATGATCAGGGTAGGACTGAGCACTGGTGACTTAACATTGTCATAACTGGCATCCAATGATGCCCATGGAGAGACTAACCATGGATGGAAAATCGCTAATCATTCTTTTGGGTTTCATCTATGTACAGAGAAATTTGTAAGAAATAGTAACCGGTGCCTTTTTTTCCTTTTTGGCAGTTTCACATCACACCCTGTTACTGTCTCTGTCCTGTTCTCTTGCCTTTGAGAGTTTTTCCTTTGGCTACTTATTTAATGAAATTCCAGCATCGAAAGGTCTCCAGTTCTTTTGGAAGAAAAAAAAAAATTTGATTTAATTTTTTTTATCAGATTCCTCTTGGTAACAACATCTATATATAAATGTTGGCATAAATTAATTAATAAGCTGTGTTGTCGCTGGCTAAGCTTAGCTTCATACATAACTCCATATTTATAAGGCACCTGCATTCTCATAGCGACATGCAATTTCCTATGCATACCCTACATAGAAATGATACTTTCTTTGTTCTAACTTTCCATGAAAAGTTACCATAAATCATATGTTATTAATATTCTTTAAGCATTGGATTGCATTTCCGGAAGCAAGCCATAGAAACATGAACCTGTAACCTCGGTCTTTAATTTTCTTCAACGTTTTAAAATGTTACAGGGAGAGTTGGGCAGTTAATTTTGGTTGAGATGCCAAAACTAAAATGGCATTCGTAGCAGATTTTCAGCTAGTGTGTTGGCAACTGTGAACACAAATGCAACTATAACTTCATATTCAATTAATCCCCATATGCGAATCCTGTCAACTCTATGTTTTAATCGTGTATCTTCATGCTAAGATGGGCAAATTGCAGATACAAAGACCTTATATTTCCACACATAAGATCCCTTTGCATGAAAGTGAATCCTAAAAATATCTCTATCTCTATTCTTCTCAACAACACACAGAGAACAGCAACATAAACAAGATACAAAGAATTCCATATGTTGCAAGGGACCAATTATGTAATTTTTCTAACCATATACAATTAAGAACTCCCTATGGACCAATTATGCAACTTTTCAACAACCAGGCTAAATAATTAGTAAACCACCGGGGTTATTATGCAACTTTTCAACAACCAGGCTAAATAATTAGTAAACCACCGGGGTGTGTCATCCCACCGGGTCAATTTCCCTTGAGACTCAGTATGTTTACCATGAAATTGTTCGCTAGCGAGTGCGTCATTAATGACCAGCGTAACTGACAGTAACAGCCTAACATGTGAAGACAAACAATGGCTAACTTTGGTCGCCCCTCCAACTAAAGAGACATCTTTCTTGCTGTAATTTCAGTCCGTTCTTACTCCTACCTCGGGAGAAGTTTGATCTTTACATCACAGTCACGGGAGTACAACATTATTCCATCAAAATAATATATATCATAGGATAGCAACATTATTCCATCAAAATAATATATATCATAGGATAGCAGAGACATGAAAAGCACGTAAGGTAAGTATTAAAAAAAAGGGTTTGCTGGTAAAGACGACGAGACTCCAGATGAACCAAAGCGCAGTACCTTTGAACCATGGAAGTACTAAAGAAATAGGAAACTATATAGCATGGGAAGTTAAGGTGGTTTTTAGTTATGTGAATTTTGAGATCATTGGTCGGTCTAATTTATGGTTTGAGTAGTTAAGATCTAGGAGTATCTTAAGTCATTAAAATTATCTCGGGATAGTTTGGGTCACACCATACTTTAGCATAGTTGAGTAGTTCGAACCAGGGGCATCGACTAAGTCATCAAAATTATTCAGGGATAACACTTTGCTTGGGTGATACTAGCCCTTAGCAAAGGCAAACCTATACCTGTAGAGGTGATACTAGCCCTTAGCAAAAACAAACCAATAACATTTTGACCACAAAATACCTTAACAAAACACCTTATAACCTTTACTTTCACCATCTACTTTAAACCCATAAGCAATTTAATTATTAAAATTTGACAAAATTCAAAATATTTATATATATAATAAAAAATTTAAAATTAATTAAATTATTAAAAATAATATAAAATATAAAATTAATAATAAATATATAACCTAATTAAATTATTATAATCAAAATATACATTACCACAATAACCAATAACATTTATACTATAAGATTCACTTTTTATAAAATATAAGTTTTGAAATTTGTTTTGTTAAATATTTTTTGAATTTTTAAGAATGTATGGTTTACAACTCTATCTAACATTTAACTAAGTTTTATTCTAGCTTTTTATTTTTATGTGAAAATGATATGGATACTCAAGTGTTTAGTTATATTAATTTGTATGGATAATGTTTTGTTAAATTTTTACTTATATTTTTATATAAAAATGATATTATATTATGTTTTCATATGTTGTGTGGTAGATTAAAGTTTAAAAATAAAATATATTATTATATAATAATAATATTTGGTTAATTTTTAAGAATATTTAAGTTGTACTATAATTTTTAGATAATATTAATTTATAAATAAGATATATACATAATATTATAATGTTGAAGATTTATTATGAAGATTTTTTATTAAGTTTATTTTAGATGTTAATATAGTTAATGTTGAATGTTTAACTTTTTTTTCCATATATCTAGCATTAGGCTCTAATGAGTAAGGCAATAGTTAGAAGTTGATTTTGGCTGGTACTTTGGAATTGACATTGTCATCTTTTATGTTGCTTGAGGCTTATCACTTTCTAAATAATTGACTTTGGGTGTAATTTTCATAACAAAATAATGAATTATCCTAAAAAGGTTAGAATGGTGAGAACTACCCAATTTATAAGAATATTCAAACATAATCCTCTTACTTAATGTGAAGACCACATTTTGTGTGTGCCCACACTATGTAATCCAAAACATTCTATTCAATATACTTATTTATTGCTTCTCAAGTCTACAAAATCTACTGCTTCATTTTAAATGTTAGTGCCATGTTGCATGTTAATTCTAGTATATGTTAGCTAAACAAATTGTAATAAGAGTGTATTTTAATCCCTACAAATTAATATTCATTAATATTTTAGGCACTTGCATTATGAATTGCTTATATTATTCAAACCATAGTCACTTGATTTTTTCATGGACATAATTGTTGTCATCAAATATTTGCTTATTTCTATGGTTTAATTTTGCATCAGAAACATTATGGGATTTCTTTCAATAACCTATTAACAATTCCTTCAATTGATTATGGTGTTAACATAACTATTTTTAACTAGCATGTCTTCTAAAATAACATCCACAACTAAATTTGTACCCTTAAATAGAACACCAAAAAGGAATACACAAAATAAAACTTTGCAACTATTCTATTTGAACAAGTGAACTAAATCATACATCATAGATAAAGTGATCTCCATTAAGTCTAATGAAGAAAGGTAAACAAATAGTTCTCATCCAATTACCAATCACATTGACAATCTATGTAATTAGATAAGTTAAACATGTTTTATTTTTGCAACACGAGTCTACAAACCATCAATTTTATTTTCCTTAAAAATGGTTTTATTCTACTTAACACACTTATTGAAAGACACAAAAAGAATTATAAAATAACTAAATTAAATGCATTAAGACTCTATAAAGAGATCACAATGTGCATTATGGGAGCAATACTATCTAGTCATACTATGATGAAGTGTTGAAACCACAACATAACTCAAAAGTGAAAAGCAATTTCTAAATAATAGAGGAAATTTGTGAAAGTAATTGAACCAATCTAAACCTAGATGATTTGAGAAAGAGTAAAGAGCCCCAATCATTTATCCTTATTGATAATTTCAATCCATTACCCCTACTGAGTAGAATTTTAATATTTTTCTTAAGTCATAAAAGTATAACAATATGCCATGGAAATATATCATTGGAAAATACCACTAGTAACTTAACTTAAATATTATTGTGTCTTTAGAAAATAAAAATTTTATTAACAAAATTATAGAACTCCAACATAGTACCTTTAAGCCATAAAATAGTTAAACAAATATAAAATTAACATAGAAATTTAAATAAATTATTTAATTTGAAGTAACATTTATGTGTTAAAATTAAACATAATAAATAAAATTAAACTTATTATATTATATTTTAATTATTAAAATTTATTATTTAGTTGTTAAAATTAAATTAAATTAATAATATCCCTATTTATTATTAAAAAATAAATTATTAAAATTAATATAAAATATGAAATTAATAACCTCTATTTATAATAAAATTAAATTACTAAAATTACGAGATTTACATCTAATATGTAAATAATATATGCAGAACAAAATAAAGTATAACCATAAGGATCACACAAAATGTAGATAACCATGTAGATAACCAAAACATATAGTAATACAAAACTGGTTTTTGGGTAATTTTTGGGATTTATTTCTTTAAAATTTTAAGACTTTTTAAAAATTAATTAATTAATTAATTTTTTCCATTAATGGAATTTTTTTCCTGGGACATTAAGTAAATGCAGAAATATACCTTTTCTTTACATAAGACAGTATTTGAATGCAGAGGAACTAATTTTTAAAAGTCTTTTAAAAATTAAAGAAATAAATCCCAAAAATTACCCAAAAAAAATCAATTTTGTATTATTATATATCTTGGTTATCCACATTTTCTGTGATCTTTTTAGTTATACTTTATGTTGGTGTGCATATATTATTTACATAAAAGATGTTAATATCGTGATTTTAGTAATTTAATTTTATTATAATTAAATGTTATTAATTTCAAATTTTATATTAATTTTAATAATTAAATTATACATATATATATAATCTGACAGTTTCTATAAAAGGTTTTGTTTTCATATATATAGAAAATTATACGGACAATAAAATATTTGGTTATATCCATTTGTGTAAAGCGTTTGTTTATATCAAATTGTATTAGAGAAATAGATTTCAATATTTTGTAAAAATGGTTGTTTTTTTGGTTGAAATTAATATTATATATTTTAAATGGTTATAATTAAGATTAATTGAAAAAATATAATTAATATAATATATTTGATAATTAATGTTTTTTGGAATAATTATATTATTAAGATTTGGTTGACTTTTAGAATCAACTAATGTGGTTCATCAAGATCACATGAACTACATTGGTTATTTTGAACCAAATCTTAATGATGTGATTATTCCAAAAGATATTTATCTACAATATGGATCACAAAAGTCTAAGATCTAACTATGTTTGATGAATTATTAAGAATATTTAATTTTTACAACATATTATAGTTTTTGGAATAATATTAATGTGCAAATAACATATATACATATTGAAATAATGTCATTATTTTGTGGTGGAATAGGTTGATTACTATTCATGGTCTAGGTCATGCTAGATTTTTGACATTTCTCTTCAATATAGCTTTCTTAGCATCATACTCTAATGAGTATGATAATAGTTAAAGGATGAGTTTGACCAATAATTTTGTATTGGTTTTACTATCTTTTACGTTGCTTTAGGCTTGCCACTTGATAAATTATTGACTTTGGGTGCACTCTTGATAACAAAGGAATGAATCATCTTTAAAAAGTGAAAATTAACCCATTAGAAGAATATTCGAATATAATCCTCTTAATGTGAAGGTCATTTTTTTATGTGTACCCAACATTATGAGAAGTGAAGAATTCTCTTCAAAATAATTTCTTATTGCCTATAGTGTGTACAAATTTGTCATATGACTGTGAGTGTTAATGCTTTATTTAATTGCCAATGCCAATTTCCTTTTTTATTCTAGTATGTTTTGGCTAAAGAGTGCATTCTAATCCCTACACATTGAAATTTCTTTAATTTTACATGTACTTGCATTCTAAATTAGTTATTGGTTTAACCACGATGACCCCACAATAATATTTTCATGGACATAACTATTGTCACCACATATTCCCTTATTGTAATTTTTGGGTTTTGCATTAGAAACCTTAAGGGACTTTCCTTTAATAACATGTTCATAATTTCGTTAACTAGTTATGAAGTTGACATAGCCATAGCCAACTATTTTTAACTAGCATACCTTCTAAAACAACATTTGCAACTAAATATATTCCTTTAAGTAGAATAATAAAACAAAAACCACAATAAAAAATTGCAACTATTCTATTTGGATCTAATAGTCTTTCCCTTCTACCCTCTGTTTTTGTATATGTGGCCAATGTGGAAACCATGATTGGTCAAGACAAATCATGTCAACAATTCAAACATTAAATTATTTTCTTCAAAATAATGAAAACATGAAATATTGGCCTGAAGAGAGAGACACATAGATCCAAGTCTAAGGGAGAGTAGAGAAGTGGGAGAGTGCATATGGTGGAATAACAAATTGAACCACCACCTAACATTTGGGAAGACATGATTGGATGGAGGAAAGTGTGGACACTTTTCTTTGCAATGTGAAGGAAAGGAAGGGACACAGTCTCATGCAAGATACAAAGGGACTCAAGGAAAATGAGAGGTAAGAAGGAACAACAAGCAAGAGAAGGGAGGATGATAAAGAAATAATGACAGACACTGGACATGGAGTGCACGAGCAATTTTGGAGTTGCAACTGAATTCCATGCTCTAAAATTGGCATATTTTTCCCTTGTATTGATATTTTGAGGTTGCTGGACTATGTGTGTCTAAGCCTAATTGACTAGTGGGAGGCTCAAAGGAAGCTTAAACCACGAGTGCTTGTTGAGTAAGCGAGTAAACCATTAAGCGTGTGTTGGATAAGCTGATAAACCACTTAGTTCCTGTTGAATGGGTTGATAAACTACTTAGGTGTTTGCTATAAGGCTGATAAACCACTCAATAGGGTGAGTTGAGTCACTATGGCACTTGTCATGACACTGATAAACCACTTTGAAAGTGGATTATAGGTTTCTGCAGTGCTTTCCTCGAAAGTACAATAGATAAACCACCTAGATAGTGTATGCAGATTCTTGGAATTGAGCAATACCCTAGTTGGGCCTTGGGTGAATCCCTGAGCGAGCATCCCCTCAAACTTTCGATTGATCTTGGGGGTGGTCAGGTGTAAGAAAGTTGTAGTGTAGTTGGCTTATGGTTGGGTGGAGAGTTGAACTCTCTCCTTCAGTTGCTAGGCATTTCAAGTTATTCAAATATGTATAATTAACTATGCATAAATGAACTATGGATGATGAAATTGTCTAATATGTTATTAGTAAATTTATGGTTCAATAGTGACTCATGGTAGGTTGTTGAATTCATTGCATGTTCATAGTGAATGAGTTTCTTTATATGTCTTTATAGTTATGTGAACTTCTGGCACTATATGATGGTTATTATCTTCATGAATTGTGAGGTTACTTATATGAATGTGTCTGGATGTATGAGGTATTTCTATTAACTTGTTATTACAAGTATTCTCAACTATCTAGCACGTTTATGAATTTAATGGTTCATTGTCATACTTAAGATTGTAACCTATCTCATGGAAATAAATGTAACTTATGTGTTGTGTGTTAAATGAGGATTCGTCTTGTGATGATGGTCATTTGGGTTAGGATTGATGCAATGATTTTATGGTTTATGCACACTTGTATATCGTTGTGATACCTTGAAATTCACTAATTAAAGTTTGGTCTAAAGCTTTCTTGGGAAATTTGGATTTTGGAGCCACTTATTTCTTTTACCTAGGCTATAAGGTAAGTTGAGCTCTATTGGTACCTTGTAGCTCTTGTGGACATGGCACATCACCTATGAAGGTTTGTTCCTTAGGATTTGGCCATTTTTCTAGAGATCTAGTGTTTCGCTAGAAGTCCCGGTCTTTAGGAAATTCTAGTAAATTCCCTTGAGTTCCTTCTTTGTAAAGCCTTGGTAGTGATCCAAAACTTATCTAGGATTGGATGACCCTTTTAATGAAATTTGTATTTGATATGCATACTTCTTCACCACCCAAGTGTTTCTTATGACTAGATATTCAAGGGGGTAGATTTCCAATCTCATTTTTGGATGCATCTGGTGATCCAAACATCTTGATGGATAAGACATATACTCAATGTAGATAGTACGAATTTAGTTCATACTATATTTTTGGACATGTATAATTATTAACTAGAGATTAGGCACATATTAGGATGGGGCCCAACATTGGTGGTTCATATGTGTAAGGCTGAATTTACTCATGAAGTAGTGGAAGTTATATCTGCGATCCAGGAAATCCATATATGGATGACTTTGCGCACATGCAAGAGTCTCATATAAGATTGAGATTAAATTTCTATTAAGCACACATAAGATCTAGGGAAATTTGGGATTCGAGGTTCGCATGTGATGTACACCCTTATGGAGCCCCAAATGTTTGTTGAACGTGATCTCTCTCAACACAACCATTTAATCCAAAGGTCCGAGAGTCCGAGGGTGTGTCAAAAGTGGACAAATGTGTGGCATCCTAGATTTCTCTAGAACTAGATATAATGTGGAATTATGACATAATGTAAAATGGAAGGAATCGATGAGCCCCATGTCGAGTTGACATGGCAGTGACCACGTGGAGCCCTAACACCACCCTCCACTCACCACATATTTTCATTTGTTTAACCTTGAACACTGCGACAGTGAAAACCCTGGGAAACATGACCTGGATGTGGAAGCAGACCCATTTATAATGACTTGTTGGCATGACGTGGAGGCCACATGGGTGCCACGTGACCTTACCACTGTGCGACAACTCCACTTGGAAGTTTAGGTATGTAGTATTAATGTGCTGGTGAAGAGGAAGCTGATTTAATTATGGTTCTAGTGCATAACCTTGCCACCTCCCATTGCCATAACCAATGTAAAATGTAAAATGGAATGAGAGATGGAAGTGGAGTGATGATGAAAATTTCCATGAAACTCTACCATATGTCGGGGGCCATCAACTAACATGACAACCCACCACTCATAGGATTTCCCTCTCTAGGCCCTTGTTAAGGAGAGGCCTCCTTTGTACAACATGATTGGAGCATGGCCATATCCATGACCCTCTTTCACTCCAGGGATTCCCTAGTCAATTTTGAGTTGGGAGGGAGAGGGGGGGCATGGTGGGTAGTGGGTGTGCTCCAACATGGGGCTTTCCACTGAGGCGTCCACATTAAAATGTCACCACATTGTGGCAATGTGATCCCAGTAAGGGATATATCAATGAAGTATGTTCACCCTAGGTCCCCCCTAGTTTGTCGTGAGTTAAAGGGGGTAGGCGGGTTCGAAACAGGAAATGACCTATGTTATACCAACCACAATTTTTATGAACCTATAACAAAATAGAATGAGAAAAGTTGCAAAGTACGATGGATAAGGGCTAGGAGGGGCCCATGCTTGAGCTAATGTAACATTTCCATGGGGATCTAATAGGGACCATGTGTTGGACATGGAGCTTTATTATCTTCTTGATTGTACAAATGTTTTTGTTTCAGTCGCGTTGGATCCTTGTTCCTAATGGGGCAGTAACACTACCCATTTAATCATCGTCAAGGGGGTCCAGGGGGGTGACTATGACTTTTATGAGCCCCCCCCCGGCAGGGGTTCTGGGGAAGTGGTCCCGAAGCTAAAAATAGATGAAAAATTGCCTTGTAAAATATTGCAATTTTTGTTGTTAATCTGGGTTCATTAAACAGATGATCTGACGGTAGAAGTTATGTTAATTTAGGTTTTTTTCCCTAGAAGGCAACCCCTCGGTTTATATGAGGGAATTCTATTGCAATTGTGGAATATTATTCTGAGTGAGAGAGAGAGAGGAGACGGTGTGAGAGCGAAGAGGAAATTACAATGGGTCTACTGTAGGTTGTATCTCTTCATTTTGTTGGATAATATAAAAGGAAGGAACCGTTGTTTCTCTGTGGATGTAGCCAACATTTGGTGAACCACATATATATGTGTCTCTCTTGTTTTATGTGTTTATGAATTTGTTTTTTTGCAATATTTTTTGTATCTGCTTTCTCCATTAATTAATTTATAACACCATGGATGCCACATGGTGGCATCCTGATGATGTGGATTCATGTTTTTAAAATCTAAAAGTTCTATGCAAAAATATAAATATACTTTGCAGAAATTTAAATGTAATTTGTAAAAAACTAAATGCACTTTGCATAAAACTGAATTTACTTTGCAGAAAATTAAATTTACTTTGTAGAAAACTAAATTTTCTATGTTGTTGCAATTACTTAGAATGAAAATTTCTTCAAAAATTTTCAGATCAACAACTGTAGATATAACATAAAATTAAGGATCATATGAGGACATCCAAGCACAAATATAAGACACAGAGAGTTATGTCCAATGAATAGGGAAAAACTCACAAGGGGAAGACCCAAATGATTCTTCTTCTTTTAGATCTCTTCAATTGTTCAACAGAGTACATAGAGTGAGAGAGAATGAGAATGAATAAAGTCACCAATTCCTAATCAACTTGCATCTGAAGTGTTGTTTCTCTTTGATTGAAGATCTCCTTCTCTTGAAGAGATCTATTCCTTCACACTTTCTCTAGCTCTTCCCTTGCTCTCACACTTCTCTTACAAACACTCAACACTAGCTCTCCTTCTTCACAATGAACATGCTTCTCTCAACTCTCACTTTCTCTTTCTTAAATAGATGAGAAAGGAGAGGAGTTACAAAATGTATCCATGTCTTGATCCAATAATAGGAGAATCGAATTTTATGAGGGAGGAGTTACTTGAGGAGAAGTGTAACACATCCCAAGATTAAAGAGAGAGGTACACTTGTCTTGAGGAGTCACAATTAAAATTAGGAAGAGAGAGAGTTACACTTAAACATGAGAGAATATTTGGTGAGAGTTACAAATTGAATTGAATGATGGAGTTACAAGTGAATTTAATGATGAGGAGTTACACTTTTGGCATACATTGAATTATATAGGGAGAGTTACATTCTCTTAAGCGTGGAGTTACTATTTTATTCCAAGAGAGAGGTCGATTTTCCAATTAATAGATTCTCAATTTAATTTACTTATTCCATGAGAGATTTTTTTTTATTAATCCATTAAAGGTGAATGACTTTAGACTATTTTATAAATAATAGTATAATAATAATAATAATACTAGTAAGGGTTAAAATACTAATTCTTGATTCGTATAATTACAATTGATTTGATTTTAAAGTGGATTCCATATGTCAAGCTCGTCCTTGATCATTTAGACATGACTTTCTATTTTCGAAAAGTCACTTTTAAATTGAGATGCAACTCAATATTTTTGGAAAGTCATATAGAATTGTTAGAAATGAAATTTTATTATACACGATTCAAACAAAACTGAAAGATATGATTTCTTCTAGGAGAGATTCATCCCTGAGCTGTCAAATTTCAACACTTCCTCTCAGCTAGGGAGGAATTTATTTATGTTTCAATGATTGTTGCTTCCTCTTATCTCTTTCATTCATCTAAGTTCAACTCTTCTCTGTAACATTTGTAACACTAAAGTCACAATCTAAAGAAGAATCATCTACTTGACACAAATTTTGAAAGGAAAGGATCATTACATGTCACATAGATAAGGATTACACTCAACCAATTTTTTATCTCAAATAATTACGTGATAGAACACATGCATCACATAGAACAGACTCAAACAAGTCACATGGATAGGAATCAAACATAACAAGTGTCAAGTGGTGGAACACCTGTATCCTAGACAAGTCTCACTACACCTATTGGCCAGATAGGTGGTTCTTCCAATGTCCCAGGTTGTGGGTCAGATGCACACTGAGGCCTAGTCTTGTGTCACACACCACACAAGAGGTCCCTCATCCTCAAAAATGTTTCGACATCATTCCCTAATTCTGTGAGCTCTGATGGGGGGGAAGGCAACTCAATGTTCTTGATCAGCTGTGACCACTTCCCAGAAGGGTCACATCCATAAGTCCAAGCTACTCTCTAAAAACTGATGATTCCCATAAATAGGTATATTTTCAAGATCATCATGAAATCCTCCAACCTTCAAACTATCCTTTTCTCACATTAATTCAAATTTTTTGTTATATTATGCTTAGTAAGAAGAGTAAAATATATTTGTCATAGTATGTGGCCTAATGTGGTTTAATTGTAGGAAGAAGAAACATTTTTGAGGAAATTATTATGCAGGGGCTTGATGGAGGCAACCATGAGAGAATTTAGGGGGGTTTTCCACCTCCCTAACTCCCTATATCAAATTGAGATCACAACATCCTCTCTCACGAGTTCGAATTCATTGGCACCCAAGTAGCTCCTAGTACAAGTGAAGCTCAAGAGGGACCAAATCCACCATTTCCGAGATCAAGGAGGGAATCATTCCTATTTTCAAAGGAGCTACTATCAACTACCATTTTGTATAAATAACCAAGATGAAAATCTCATTAGGATTTGAAGTTTTGATTCAAATAGGTGTAGCTATTGAGCTCAAAACTTGACATTGTCATTTTGAACTTTTATGTGATGTATGAGAC
This sequence comes from Pinus tabuliformis, assembly GCA_031772625.1. Classification (NCBI taxonomy): domain Eukaryota; kingdom Viridiplantae; phylum Streptophyta; class Pinopsida; order Pinales; family Pinaceae; genus Pinus; species Pinus tabuliformis. The sequence continues at coordinate 61,316,788 of CM062813.1, read as the reverse complement.
TTTTACTTTCTGATAATGAGAAGTTGGTTATTAAGTTGCATGAAACAGTATTAGGTTAGTTTCGCATGAAACCGTGTATGAATCTTAAGACAAGCAGGGTAAAGTACAAGAGGACTTGCACAACTATCAACAATGTGTTATCTGTTGTCCTCTCTCTTTATGCAGAGCTTGTTGTCTTTCGTCAGTAATACACCAATGGAAAATACATTCTGTTGGAAGTGAATCTTGGTGAAAACACAACACTTGCGCTCTAACTAGTACCACCTACTATAGTTGGTTGTTTTTGGGTTAACCCTTGTCAGCTCAGTCAAGTAGAGTAAGGTGATTGGGGAAACCTTAACAAGTATGTCAGAGGTATATATAACATACTTCTCTGAAGGAACAACCACTTCTGCTCTCAATAAGTCGGGATCCCTCTTTCTCCTATGAGATAAATAAGTGCTTATGCATAGTTCTTTGAAAAATAAAAATGAAAAACTGAAGATACAAAAAAAAATTGAAAAATGAATAAGGCGAAAGAAGAGAAAGGCTTCCTACACAAAGGGGTGGTGCAAGTCACTTTGTCGGGGTACTGACTAGGCTCGCTGGCAGTGGAGCGATGCTTGTGTTCCTGCATGACTCCATTGTGGTACTATCCAAGCCTCCTGGTAGCGGAGCAACACCAAGGATGAAACTTAAACTCTAACAATTATATTACTTGTGCACCAATATACCCCTCATCCCCAATCGAAACAACTAGGTTGACTTGGGTTGGAATGTGTGCTGACCAATCAAGAGAATGGTAGGTGCTACATATTTCACTCAAGCTAGTGTGGAAACCATGATGATCAAAGAATCGAACAATACTTTCGGAGGAGTTAGACTTTCTTTTCATGAAACAAGATCCATTCAGAGAGATGGAGTTCTACAAGTGTGTTGATAATGTTGTAGCGGCTACAACCATCCTCCAAAATTTTTCCTTAACTTCATTTTGGAGCCTCCCTACCAACCATCCTTACTAGCATGTCTTGCATTACCTAGGTACTTATGCTTTCAGTTGAGTTTCTTTAGCATAACAGATTGTGTTCGCTAACTTTTTGTCTTTCACCCACAAGCTGACCTCCTGTGACTTGGTGTCAAACTGGTTCTTGTGCTGACTTGGAAAATTGTGCAGCACTAGAGGGCAACCAACCTTTCTCTCCGAAATTGCGCAGTGCATCCTAGCAGCCATCACTACTCTCCAAAAATGCATAGAGCAGGCAGGGTGCCTTCCATATGAAAAATGCGCAGAGTAGCCCATCATAGGGCTTGCTCTCAGAATTTCCACAGTTCTAACTCACAGCCTTGGCTTTAGTCCATAAATTGCACAAAGCTTGAGGGGAAGCCAGAGCCACTCAACTCGGAAACTATGCAGAAGTCATTCCAAGGCTTGCTGACTGTTGCATTTTCTCACAGGTTGACAGTTCCCTCCAGGACTGTGCAATCTTGCCTTGCATGCATGGGCAGTTTTTCCCGAAAAGGTAAAAAAGAAAAAAGAAAAAAATCATCCCTAGATTTTAGAGATCTATTTTTACCAATTGGGGGTGTTTAGTCAATTTAGTGTTCCTAAATTGATGTCATTAATTGTCAACTCGGGGCTCGTAAGCTGATGAAGTGAAGGTGTACTATATGTACTTAAGCAACTTTCTTAGAGCTTTTGTCGTTTGGGGTGTTGTTTATGGTTAACTTATCTTCCTAAGATGGAGTAATGATTATAGACAGGTGAGTGCAAGTGTGTGAAAAGTGAGTTCTAGATGAGTGAAAGTGTGTGATTGGTGATTTCTAATTACTTGCTGAATTTGTAAAGGAAAAGAACTTGAAAGAAATGAATAAATTGAAATGACTTGAAAGTAAATGACCACGTTCTAATGGCATTAGTCTCTACCCATATTGCTGCAAATAAAAGAAACAAGAAAATCACTTCAAGGATTGATGATAATGGTTATCTCCTCCTAACTCCCTGCTTCTACCACATAGTACTGCGTAAAACACGATTAGGAGGTCGCTGAAGACAAATCCAAGAATTGATAAAAACTCTAATTGACAAATTGTAACACTACTAAGCCTTTTCCATCATACTGCTTCCTACATATGTGATTATGTGTAACAAGTGGAAAAAGTATTAGTGCCACAAGCCAAGATTACTCAAAAACAAGCTGCAATTAATTAGTGTTCTGTTCTCTTGAAAGATAAGCCATTCATGATAAAGAGAGCATAAATTAGTCAGCATCCAACTTGTAAAACTAAGCTAAAAACTAATCTAGAAAACAGGGTAAAAAGGGCAGCATTACGAATCAGACAACTGCAACTACCATTAGATTTTAAAGCAAATACAACACACTCAATCCCGGGTGAAAACCTGCAAAGAAGCAAATCTGATCAGTGAAAATAAAGGCTGCAGCAATGAAAAGAAGTCAAGCTGTACATAACTCAAGAAAAGGAAATGCTATATGTAAAATAAAGAAATTGCAGAAGTATAAACATAAAAATACTTTACAAGGCTAATACGAACAGGGGCCCTCCATTCATATTATCCACAGAAAACTCAGATGCTCTTAAAACTTCAAAACAACACTGTTTCCATTACTTTATATGCAGAAATACATAGTCAAAAAGTGCTGGAACAACTCTTATAAGAACAGAGTTCAAAAACGTGCCAAAATTCTCACAAGTTCATAAACTACAGCATCTAAAAGTTAACATAAGCGTACGCAGACGCAAGTATATATAGGCATCTGCAAGATGGCCTAATACGTAAAGCATAAAACAAAAAATAACTGAATATCATGCGTATTAAAGGTGCAGTTAACACGTCATAGGCTTCATGGTCGAGCTGGAGGTCCTGGTCGATATGGGCAATGAATACAGCATTAGATCATGTCCCCCACGGCTTTCAAAACACGGACAAGTCACCTTTTCCACCGACGTGATCAAACAGCTTACGTATCAACGTTAAGTTGCCTTTATTTGACCGTAACTTGACCCCTTTTGACCGGAGGTACAGATGACGTGGCTGGCTGAACTGATGGCACAGGAACCTCGAGCACGTATATTCCAACATGCCCATGTGGCTCGTTCTGCAAAATAGCACGTGGAACCTTGAAATCAACAAAATGGCTGCGGGATCATCAGATGGCTGCGGAATCAGCAGAAGGCTGTGGAATGCCTGCAAATACGTCAAAAACTAAACAAAACAATCACCCATTAGCAAAGCTCACTTGATCATGTTTAATGACAACTAATGTAATGATCTGGGTGGAAAATGAGGCAAAAGAGAGAGGAAAGTGATGAAAACAGTAGGTAATGATGGATGATAAGGTGTAAAGTAGAGACTCTACATACCCCCACTACGAGGGCATTGCATGTCCTCATGCAAAAACACTGATTAATCAACCTGCTGTGATGCCTCTGCCAAGACATCCAATCTCCTCTTCTTTCTCTGTGTAGACACATTGACCCTTGGCTTCTTTACTAAGCATCTGAACTTTAGGTTGATCAAGGCTCTGTTTAGCCTTTGGCATTTCTTCCTTAACTTCTTGTTACTTCTTTGCCACAGGCCCAAATGTAACATGGTGTTATCATGAATCATCTTATCCAGTTTGGCTTGCTCTTTCAACTTTTCATTTTCTTGCATGATATGTCGATTTAGAACCTCAATCTCAAACATTTCCTGTTTTAAGGAATGGACTTGTTGTTCTAAAGGTTGAACATTGCTTGGGCCAGCGGCTGCTTGCTCCAATGTTTCCAGATAATTATACACTTTTTGCTGCTCCGGGTCAACCTCAGGTGACTTTTTGGGACTTGGTTCATAATCAAATTCAGATCCATGTTCATGCTCAAGTTCATGTTCAAACGGACTTTCCTCACGTGGAGGACTAGTCTCAATATGCTCAGCGTGTGAAGGACTTTTCTCTGAGTCAAGACTTGTAGCACCTTTTTGAGGTGAGCTTAAGTCAATGAAGAATGACTGTTTACCCTTTGTGGCCCCTACTTTTCTGTTTTGTAATCTGCTGCTCCTTCTTACAGAGGTGGTACTCTGTTTTTCTTTTGGTACTTTTTGCTTTGGTTTTTCCTCCTTTTTGGAAAGGGCAGTTTTGTGAAGTTTGGCCATTCTTTGAGCTAAGGGTTGAGTGTCTTCCTCACTAGTATCCTCAGGAGTGAGGTGAGTTTCTTGGACTACAGATTTACCTTTATCTTGCTTTCGTTTCTTCTTCCCTTCTTTTCTTTTCTGAGCAATTTCTTGAGCAAGTTCTGAAAGAGTTTCAGTGATAATTCCTTGGGCTGCTTGGTCATCATCTTCAGTAAATCCAGGATCAATTTCCTGTTCAGGATGCTGTATATCAGTTTCCTCATCAAACTGTTCTTGAACAGTTTCCTCTTGGGCAGTTGTTTCAGGCATAGTGGTATCAAGAACAATAGTTTCTGTTTGGGCAGTAGTTTCTTGGTTAACCCCCTCTCCTCTTTTTCTTCTACTTCTTTTTGGTACTTGAGGGGACCCTCCAGAAGTTTCTCCTAATTCTTGAAAATGATTTCTTATGAGAAACCTCTCCCATGTGTCTCTTTTTGATTTCAATTGTTCCTCCACTAGCAATTTCACAAGACCGTGATGATATAAATGTGCTTCAATATTTCTGGGGTTCTTTTGGACCATTGCACACATTTTCTTAAGACTTGAAAATAGAAAGTATGGGAGGTTAATATCATCTCCTAGAAAATGCATCATAACCTTTGCATGATAAACATATAAGACCCTAAATCTTCCTTCACAAGTGAAAAATTTTTGCACTAACAAGAGTAAAGTGGTCCACTCCTCCTTAACATAAGAAACATGAATCCCTTTGGTAAAGATACTAGTGTCCATACCTGGGTTTTTTAAAATTTGTTTCCACTGCTGATCTTGAACTGACCGGTTCTTAAACCACCTTTCTCCTGTCTGTGGAAGTGAGGTAGCTTGTGCTATGCTGCTTTCATTGACTGTGAATTGTAAGTCCCCTATCTCCACGTGATTATCTTTTTCTCTGAAGGACCTTGCAAAGGCCTTCGTAACCTCCTTATGGTGGCCTCTGAACTTCTGGATGCATGTTAACCAATTTGACTTTTGCAATGCCTCTTTAACCTGAGGGTAACCTTCCAGAAACTTTGAACCCTCCGGTTCTGCCCTTAAGAGCTTCCCCATTGGATTTTACGGCTCAGTTCTATTTAAAACACGACTTCAAAAAGGATCTTCACAGTAAATTCACGGCTCTGTTTTGGAACACGGCTTTAAAATGGCCTTGACTTAGTGGATTCACGGCCTCAACACAGTGGATTATGGTTTCAACTTTGAATACGACCGTAACAGACCTCCACTGGTGATTAGAATTAGCAGAGAGGAAAAACAGAGTAGGGTGAATGATAGCAGCGTAGTGAATTCAGCGTAAATGGAATGAAACAGCGTGAGTGGAAATGAAACAGCGGAAGTGAAATGATATGAGCGTAAGAGGGTAGAAGGGTTATGGAATGATGAATGAAAACGGTTATGTCCTTAGATTTCGGTTTCGGAGTTACACTTGGCTGCGTGAGTTAATGTCATAGAGACGTAGTACATTAGGTTACGTCAACTAAGTACGAGATCTTAATGGAAGAAGCAGCCGTAAGTGGAATTCAAAATCGTGGTAATCAAGGACTGATAGACTTGGGAGATACGTGGGTAAATGGTTACATGACTGGTAATCATTACACTTAGTGGCAAGAAACATAACCTAGAAAACTTTGCATAATGAAATAACTGTAAGTTTAGGATTTGAACCATACCTCAGATTCCCGCTTAGATTTGCCTTTGATGACTTGCCACTAACCCTTCACTGACTTATAGCTGTTGCATGATTATTTTCCATTTATTATTGATGACTACTGAGCTGTAAAGAAATTTCAAACAGACTGTGTTTTTTTTATGCAGGTGCAGAGAGCTGCGGAATCGTTAGATGGCTGCAGAATCTTCAGATGGCTGCGGAATCTGCAGTAGTAGCCCCCGACTGCACAAAAACAACTTTAGTTGTAAAAAAAATGACTTTATTGATGGAATGGAGTGTAGTGAGTGGATGGATGAATGAAAAAAATGAGGTGGAGTGAAAATGAATGAAATGGTGGATGAAATGGTGGTGATGATGAAATGAGATGAAAGAGATGAAATAAGGGGAGAAAGAGATTTTTTTTTTTTTTGGAAAACATGAGGTGTCAGGTGACCCTGATTTTCACCTCAGGTTTTCTGTATGAGACTGCCAATCAGAGATTGGTTTTCAGGCTCATACATTTATTCTTTTTTTTTTTTCTTTTTTTTTTCAAAAACCAAAGCTTTAGGCTGATGGAGGAGAAGAATCCTTCTCCACCAGCCTGATTGCAGAATCTTCTTTGAACAATTTAACAAACTCTTCTTTTGAGAATGGCTTCTGGTAGATTTTCAAGAGGTGGCCATTCACAATGAGAGGAGTATGAAATTCATCGATAGTTTTTACTCGAACTGCTCCATTGCTAAATACTTCATCAATCTCATATGGCCCAAGCCAATGAGTTTGAAACTTTCCTTTGAAGTCTTTGAATTTTGAATCAAACAATAGAGCCCAATCTCCTTTCTGAAACTTTCTTTCTTTGATATGACGATCATGCCATTTAGATCTTTGGTGCTGAACTAGATCGGTCCTTAGAATTGCATCTTGTCTTATTTCATCTAGTTCATTTAGCTGGTCCATTCTGTGTTTTTGAGCTTCTGAGAGGCTCATTCCCAATTGGACTGCCATCTTGAAGGTCTTGATTTGGAACTCAATAGGAAGCAGGACTTCCTTCCCATAAACAAGTTCATAGGGAGAATGTCCTGTTGTGTTCTTCCATGTGGTTCTATAGGCCCATAAGGCTTCAGGGAGCCTTTCCGCCCAATCTCTTCTATGAAGATGAACAGTCTTGGTGATAATGCCTTCAAGAACTTTATTGGTAGATTCCACTTGACCATTGGATTGCAGATGGTAGGGAGTAGATGTTCTGTGCTTGATCTTATATTCCTCCATCAGCTTCTCCATCAAATTAGATGTAAACTGGCTGCCTTGATCTGTCACAATTTCCCTTGGGACACCAAAACGAGTGAAAATATCCTCAAAAAGAAATTGAACAACTGAATTTTCAGTGGCAGAAGGCAATGCTTTTGCTTCTACCCACTTAGTAACATAATCAGTACAAACCAGTATATACTTCTTTTGCTTTGATGGTGGATTAATTGGTCCAACGAAATCTAGAGCCCATTTCTCAAAGGGTTCGATGCATACCTGAGGCTGTAGAGGCATTTCATTTGAAGGAGTTGGTTTCCCAACTCTTTGGCAGCTGTCACACCTTTTAACATACTGCTTTGCATCTTTAAAGAGAGAAGGCCAATAATATCCTAGAGAAAGGATTTTATAGGCTGTCCTCTTGTCCGCAAAGTGCCCGCCGCATGGTTCATCATGACATGCCTTAAGGATGTCAGGCATTTCATCTTCCCGAACACACCTTCTGATTATACAACCTGGCCCTGTTTTGAACAATTCATTAGAAATCCAAGAATAATGTGAACTCTCCCGAATGATTTTCCTTTTCTCATTAGGAAATAAGTGTAGAGGAAGTTTCCCTGTAACAAGATAATTAGCCATATCTGCATACCAAGGAGTCTTGATAGTCACTGCAAACAAGTATTCATCTGGAAACTTATCTTCTACTGGAGAATCCTCATTAGTGTTTTGGATTCTAGACAAGAAATCAGCTACTGTGTTTTGCTTTCCAGGTCTATCTAACACAGTAATGTTGAATTCTTGTAAGAGTAAAAGCCATCTTGTAACTCTACCATTAGTGACAGGTTTGTTCATTAAGTATCTTATGGCAAAGTGATCAGTATGGACAAAGGTTTCATAGCCGGTTATGTAGTGTCTAAACTTGTTGATTGCATGTACCACAACTAAGAACTCTTTTTCTGTAACAGTATAATTTAACTCAGTAGGAGTCAAATTCTTACTTGTGTAATAAATGGCATAAGGGATCAAATCCTTTTGTCCCAAAACAGCTCCTAGAGCTGTATCTGAAGCATCAGTAGAGATGTGGAAAGGGAGTTTCCAATTTGGTCCCCTTAAGATGGGTGCTTCAGATATTCTAGACTTTAAAGCTTCAAAGGCAGATTGACACTCAGGATCCCATTTAAACTCACAGTCTTTGGTAAGCAATTTGAAAAGAGGAGATGCTATCCTAGTGAAGTTTTCAATAAATCTTCTGTAATACCCAGTAAACCCAAGAAAACTTCTAACATCCTTCTGGCAATTTGGAACAGGTAACTTAGATATGACTTCAACTTTAGATTTATCAACCTTAATTCCATCTCCTGAAATATGATGTCCTAAAACAATCCCTTCAGTAAACATCATAAAACACTTTTCATGACTTAAAGAAAGATTTGCTTCCTTACATCTTACCAGTACTTTTTCCAAATTTTCCAAAGCTTCTTCAAATGTATTACCATAAACTGTGAAATCGTCCATGTATACCTCTACACAATCATGAATCAGATCTGAAAAGATTCCTAATACAGCCCTTTGAAATGTAGCAGGTGCATTGCACAATCCAAAAGGGAGTACTCGGTAGGCAAAAGTTCCCCAAGGACAAGTAAATGTGGTTTTGTCTTGATCTTCAGGTGCTACCTGAATTTGATTGTACCCACTAAAACCATCCAAGAATGAGAAATACTTTTTACCTGCTAAAGTGTCTAGTACCTGATCAATAAAAGGTAAAGGAAAATGATCCTTTAATGTTGCCTTGTTCAATTCTCGATAATCAATGCAAACTCTCCATTTACCATTCTTTTTGGGCACTATAACCAAGGGAGAAACCCATTGGCTGTCTGAGATGGGGTAAATGAAGTTTACCTTGAGCAATTTCTGGAGTTCTTCTTTCACGATTTCCCTAAGGTTTGGATTCATCCTTCTTTGTGGTTGCCTAATAGGTCTGCTATTCTCTTCAATGTAGATGTGATGAATACAAGTCTTAGGATCGATTCCTTTCATGTCAGTGTATTCCCATGCAAAGGCAGTGGAATGTTTTTGCAACAGTTTAGTTAATTCTTCTTGTTGTGGTCTTCCCAAGTTTTTGTTAATGTTTAATGTTTTTCCTGGGAGGATTTCAACTGTAGAACTACCAAACTCTTCCATTGAGAAGAGAGACATTTTTCTAGAGGAGAGATATTCAATGTCTGCATCTATCTGAAAATGTTCAGAGTCATATTCTAAAGATACTTCAAAATTTTCTAATGTATTTAGAATTTGACTATCCTCACTGATCTCAGAGATGGTTAAAACTGGTTGTATAGTATCTTCATCCTCTACCCATTCATCTTCTCCTATTTCTGTTATAGATTTTGCTGGGGGATACAAGTTGAACTTCTTGGTGGAATTACCATCTGATATATACATGTCTCCAGACCTACAGCTTATGAAAGCATCAGTTGTGGCCAGCCAAGGTCTTCCTAAAATAAGAGGATGTCCTCCTAGATTGTTTTTGGGAGTTAAAATCATAAAATCAACAGGATATTCCCAAGAATCTAGAGAAACTGGAATATCTTCCAATACACCATCAGGTTTAATGATTGATCTATCTGCAAGCTGCAGCAGAGTGGGTGTAAAGAGAAGGTTAGGAAGCTTTAACTGATCCATGGTCTGTCTACTCATGATGTTGATCGCGGCCCCTAAGTCAATCAAAGTATTTGGGATTTCAACCCCATTAATATGAGTTTTGACAACAGGGCTACCAGGATCTACATACTTTTGCATGGTAATCTTACCCATCATTATGTCTGTAATTTTTCCAACTAGATGTATCCTTTTAGTATCTCTGGTTCTTTTTACTGTTTTCTTCAAACTCAACTCCTTTATTGTCTTCGCTAGAATGGGAATTTCCTTAATGGCTTGTAACAAGGGGATCTTGATACATACATTCTTCAATTCATCTAGGAAGTTATAGTCAGGCACCCATATCTGCTTTTCCACCCCTTTATTAATTTGCAATCTTTCAGGAAAGGGAGGTGTAGCTGTAGGTGTAGGTTGCTCAACTAGGGGAGTTGTAGAGATTGATTCTTTTTCTTTTTCTTTTTGGATATTTTGGTTTTGAAGTGATACTTCAGAACCTTTATTGACTTTGAGAGATTCCTCCTCAGAAATGCTTGGTTGTTGAACACTTGTGGAAGGTTGATCTAAGATTCTACCTGATCTAAGTTGTACTTCATTAAGAGGAACAACCATGTAGGTAGGGAATGGTTGACCTTCCATCATGTAAGCATTTTGAGGGTTCCTATTATTTGGATTTGGTAATGGCTGAGAGGGAAGTTGATTAGATTTCTGCTGGGATTGAAGTGCTAATTGAGAATTTTGATTTTGTGGAGGAGGTTGTTGTTGTTGAGGGTATGGCAATGATAGTTGTTGACCTTGGTTTGGAAGTTGGGGAGCTTGCTGATTCTGAAATGATGGGGGGTATTGATAGAATTGAGCAAATCTCCCATAGGGATTTTGCATCCTTTGCATCCATGCTTGGAAAACATTTTGAGGTTGAGGCCAAGGTTGTTGCCAAGGATTCCAACTTGGTTGGGATTGAGAATTCATAGAGTTGTTAAACCCTTGATTCTGTTGTCCTTGCCAAGGTCTCCTTGCAATAAAACAGAGAGATTCAAGTGTATCTGGATCTTCTTGAAAGACTGCTTTGAGGCCAGGGATTGAAGGACAATCCTTGGTCTCATGAGTTTCTGAGCAAATTACACATGTTTCTACAACGTGTGCATCTAAGGGACATTCCCTTAAAGCATGTTTCTTTCTACATTTCGGGCAAAAGATAGCCAAAGCCTCAGCTTCTGCTTTTTGTTTATTGTGAATCTTAAGGGTATCAAGTTGTTCACTAAGACTCCCTAAGATGTCAGTTTTAAATTCATCAAGCATACTGCCGATTTCAGCCCTACTCACTGATCCTGTTGCAGATTTATTCGCCCTAAGGAGAGAAGGATCTCTAGGCCCTTTTTGAGTTTTTGATTTGCCCCTTGAGAGATGGATACAAAGTTCTGCTATGTCATTGAGAGAAAGTTGAGAAATATCCCCTTTCCCCATCATGTTTAAGATGTCTATCCATTCATCCCTGATGGCTTTTAATAAGAGGGCTTTTAAGGTCTCTTCATCCAAGGTATTCATTTTTGCTCTTTTCAAGTTATATTGAAATCTTTCAAGTAAATATTCTAGACTCTCATCTTCTTTTTGTACCATTTTAAAAACCTTGTCCTTGTGATTAGTAGGCATGCAATAGTCTAAATACCTATCCAAAAATGTCTGTTTCATCTCATCCCAAGTCCTAATGGATTGAGTGAGTAACCCCATGAACCATTTCAAGGCTTGATCCTTCAGTGTTGAAGGGAACAACTTGAGTTTCTGAGAGTCATCCAGGTAGTCATAAGTTCGACACACCACTTCAAACTCAAATAAGAATGTTTCAGGGTCCTCAGTCCTTAACCCATGGAAGTTAGGGAGGACAGATGGTGATATGTTTTTCATAGTGGCTCGGGAATCCTCATCAACAATGGGAAACCCAAATGAATTATCCCCATTTCTATTCCCTCCTCCAATGGGACCTCTACCTCCATTATTGTTATTGTTATTTCCTCCTCCTCCTCTACCTCTACCTCTACCTCTACCTCCTCCTTCTTCCTCTGCCATGATGATTCTCCTAGGGATTTCAAAATCTTCTGGTTCCTCTACAAAAGGTGAATGAGAAGAGATTTCTCCTTCTTCTTCAGATGATTCCAATTCCTCAATTACAATTGGTCTTCCTGTAGGAGAAAGAGAAGAGTCTCTTCCTGGTTCAAACTCAATAGAAGGTGTAGGAGAGTCAACTCTTGGCTCTTGAATTCCAGGAATTCTAGGACTAGGAGTTTCGGTTGGAGATAAGGGGGGTGTCTCTTGTCTATCCCTTGAAGCAGATGGACTTGTAAAAATTGAACTTCGAGCTCTAGCTAAAAACCGTCCTCTAGAATCTCTAGCTCTATGCATGTCATTTTTATTTTTTCTTCAAGTCAAGTTAATAGTTCTTTTTCTGATCTTCTAGTTCACTCTAGGTGCAAGAAGAGAGCATACTCAAGAAACTACTAAATCAATAACTTTCTCCTTTCTGATCCTCCAGATCACTTTAAAGTGCAAGAGGAGAGCATACTTGGATAGGTTATTAACTTCTTTCCTTGAAATTTTTTTTTATGTTTTTTTTTTTTCTCTAAGTATGGCTACTTAATTTCACTTCCCCGACAATGGCGCCAAAATGTTTAGTCAATTTAGTGTTCCTAAATTGATGTCATTAATTGTCAACCCGGGGCTTGTAAGCTGATGAAGTGAAGGTGTACTATATGTACTTAAGCAACTTTCTTAGAGCTTTTGTCGTTTGGGGTGTTGTTTATGGTTAACTTATCTTCCTAAGATGGAGTAATGATTATAGACAGGTGAGTGCAAGTGTGTGAAAAGTGAGTTCTAGATGAGTGAAAGTGTGTGATTGGTGATTTCTAATTACTTGCTGAATTTGTAAAGGAAAAGAACTTGAAAGAAATGAATAAATTGAAATGACTTGAAAGTAAATGACCACGTTCTAATGGCATTAGTCTCTACCCATATTGCTGCAAATAAAAGAAACAAGAAAATCACTTCAAGGATTGATGATAATGGTTATCTCCTCCTAACTCCCTGCTTCTACCACATAGTACTGCGTAAAACACGATTAGGAGGTAGCTGAAGACAAATCCAAGAATTGATAAAAACTCTAATTGACAAATTGTAACACTACTAAGCCTTTTCCATCATACTGCTTCCTACATATGTGATTATGTGTAACAAGTGGAAAAAGTATTAGTGCCACAAGCCAAGATTACTCAAAAACAAGCTGCAATTAATTAGTGTTCTGTTCTCTTGAAAGATAAGCCATTCATGATAAAGAGAGCATAAATTAGTCAGCATCCAACTTGTAAAACTAAGCTAAAAACTAATCTAGAAAACAGGGTAAAAAGGGCAGCATTACGAATCAGACAACTGCAACTACCATTAGATTTTAAAGCAAATACAACACACTCAATCCCGGGTGAAAACCTGCAAAGAAGCAAATCTGATCAGTGAAAATAAAGGCTGCAGCAATGAAAAGAAGTCAAGCTGTACATAACTCAAGAAAAGGAAATGCTATATGTAAAATAAAGAAATTGCAGAAGTATAAACATAAAAATACTTTACAAGGCTAATACGAACAGGGGCCCTCCATTCATATTATCCACAGAAAACTCAGATGCTCTTAAAACTTCAAAACAACACTGTTTCCATTACTTTATATGCAGAAATACATAGTCAAAAAGTGCTGGAACAGCTCTTATAAGAACAGAGTTCAAAAACGTGCCAAAATTCTCACAAGTTCATAAACTACAGCATCTAAAAGTTAACATAAGCGTACGCAGACGCAAGTATATATAGGCATCTGCAAGATGGCCTAATACGTAAAGCATAAAACAGAAAATAACTGAATATCATGCGTATTAAAGGTGCAGTTAACACGTCATAGGCTTCATGGTCGAGCTGGAGGTCCTGGTCGATATGGGCAATGAATCCAGCATTAGATCATGTCCCCCACGGCTTTCAAAACACGGACAAGTCACCTTTTCCACCAACGTGATCAAACAGCTTAAGTATCAACGTTAAGCTGCCTTTATTTGACCGTAACTTGACCCCTTTTGACCGGAGGTACAGATGACGTGGCTGGCTGAACTGATGGCACAGGAACCTCGAGCACGTATATTCCAACATGCCCATGTGGCTCGTTCTGCAAAATAGCATGTGGAACCTTGAAATCGACAAAATGGCTGCGGGATCATCAGATGGCTGCGGAATCAGCAGAAGGCTGCGGAATGCCTGCAAATACGTCAAAAACTAAACAAAACAATCACCCATTAGCAAAGCTCACTTGATCATGTTTAATGACAACTAATGTAATGATCTGGGTGGAAAATGAGGCAAAAGAGAGAGGAAAATGATGAAAACAGTAGGTAATGATGGATGATAAGGTGTAAAGTAGAGACTCTACAGGGGGTTACATGCAAAAGTCGTTTTAGAAACCTCTGCCAAGTGTCGCTTTTTCCTAGATTTGTGGCACGCGCGTCATAAGCCTTGATCTTGTCAAAACTATTTATTTGACACCTCAGAGCTCATTCTTCACTTTTGATCTTGGAACTCTAGCATTCCCAATGCATCTGGGAACCTTTGACACGCTCATCACAACTTTTTCTGGGTAAGTCCGCTTTTCATGTCTTTTGCTGCTTTTTTGTCGCTTTTTACATTTCAGTTTGTGTGAATTTTTTTTCTTGGTTTTGTTGAACACTTGTTGTCGTTTCAATGCATGTTAGCTTATAGAAGCATCATTTCGAGTTTTACATTTCATTTCATTTCCTTGTTGTCGCATGCATGAGATTGTTTCTACACTAACGATCGTCATTGCTGTGACTTGCTTCACACACTTCATTGATCTCCCATATTACTAAATCCTACAATTACTAGTTGCATGCATGTCTATTCACTCATGTCTGCAACCAGCTTTGCACATGCTTTCAGTCCTTATTGATTTTCAGTCGCCCGTCGGCAGGTCTGACTTGCCTTGGCCCGAACCTTGCCTTGCCTGGTTTGAACTATGCATTTATGAGATGGAAGGCCTTGCCTTGCTCCCAGGAATTTTGCAAAGCTTGCCTCACACTAGCCTCCCAGGCTGTGCTCTATGCAGTTTTGATAGGAAGTGCCTCAGTTGGCCCCTGGGATTGTGTCGTGCAATTTCCCAGGTAGCAGTCATGCTGACTGAAACTGTGCAGTTCTAGTCCTCAGTAAGCTAAGCTGGAATATTCCCTACATAGTTTTAGGAGTTAGTCAACTCACTAGAAGCCTAGACTATGCTCTATGTAGTTACAACGACCAATATCCTAACCTCTCCGTTACACAATATTTTGTCACACCTCCCGCACTTCCTTGTGACAAACCCTGAAGTGCCTGAAACATGACCATCATGTAGTGTACTCATTCATATATGCAGCTCAGATCCTCCCTAAAACGTTGATTTGAAAATTCCTTGAGCTTCCCCTGAAGGAAACGGCTCTAAAACCCTAATTTGAGAATGATCGCTCTTATGATACTAAAAACTACGATGGTCGTCGGTTGCACTATACTAGACTCACGATGCCATCACTCTATTTGCTTGTATACCCGCAATGATCCCTAAAATGAAATTTTCCAATAGAGGATGAGAATTTTTGTGATCTAGAGGCTTCCAGAGCGACAAGATGGACGTTGTTCGGCTTAAATGAGGTCAAGTTCTCCCAACTTGGCCTCTTGGCCTTATCCCTATGAGCTACCTCCTTGAGATGAGGGCCTACTCCTATCTTTGGAGAGATCCTAACTTCCTTTCCCTACCTATATATTCATCCTCCCCCATTCCCAATTGGTTGGTCTTTGTCTATTTTCACCCTTATGCTAATATTGTGCCAATATGCTACTCATTTGGCTTGGAGAAGGAGTGTTTAGAGAGCTTAGCTTGGACTTTGACATTCATTCAAGGAGAGACTATTGACATCAAGGATTGGTTGTATGCTTCCTCCTTTATTCTATTAATATACAATTGTTGGTTCATTTTCCACAAATGTGTATGTTTATGTATCATTTTTCGTAATGCTCCTTGATCTGTTAAGTAGGTTACTTTTGAATATGCTATTTGTATTTGCATGCCTTGTTGTGTCTTGAGCTTTTGTGTAGGTGTATAAACGTTGTGAGCAGCAAGAACAAGGCCGTGATGCAAGTGATTCAAGGTCTTCAACAAAGGATGATGTGATAACATCAGAACAAGTTAGACCATCTTCTTCGTCTCCTATTTCAATTGTAATTTAAGAAAGTGTCCAATAGATTGTCAGGTAGGTTGTTATTCCCACTCATTGGGCTAAAGGGATCATCTATGTCTACAAAGAGGATTGCCTAGACAACAAAATGGTGACCCAACTGGGGATTGCATATTGTTAAACCTTATCTCAACAACTTACCAGCCCCTTCTGCTAAGCGTCATGACCATCCAGACCACCTAAGATCCATCCTTTTGCGATTTTGACATTATAACATCCGTCTTAATTCGCATAAGTTATTTTTTTTGCGTAGAATCTAGTTGACTCTTGGGTTTTGTTGTGTCTCACGAAGGTATCTGAATAGATCATCTAAAATTTGAGGTTATTGTAAACTTACCCGCTCCTACCTCATTGCTTCAATTGCAAAGTTTGCAAGGAAAGGCTAACTTTCTTCGTCATTTCATTCCTAACTACATTGAACTCGCCAAGGGTTTTACTCGCTTGCTTGAAAATGGGATCCCATTCATTTGGGATGAAATTTCCCAACAATCCTTCGATGCCTTTAAGAACATGCTCATTAGTGCTCCTTTACTGCATCCCCCAGATTATCGCCGCGATTATTTCCTCTACTTGGAAGCAACTAGCAGTAACATTGCTATGGTGTTGGTACAACGATGGTAACGAACATGTGGTTTATTATTTAAGCCGAAATCTCCTTGACACTGAAAATGGATATTCCCATGTCGAGAAACTTGACTTGGCAGCATCCCATGCTATTCAAATATTTCGTCATTATATCCTTCTACAGAAAACCACGGTGATTTCTGATTGCAACCCCATGACCTATATTTTGACTCATCAATTACTTGGGGGAAAATACTCTAAATGGATTTTTATCCTGTAGGAGTTTGATTTGGAGTTTACTACCGCTAAATCCAAGAAATCACTTGTTTTCTCCAAATTTATATGTGCCTTTCCTTCCGCAAGCACTTCTACCAATTTTACTAAGCAGATTCCTGATGAAACTTTGTTCCTCATCAACACTTTTGACCCATGGTGATATTATTGTTTAGCTTCAGACTCAAACCTTCTGATTCGACTAATGTCACATCCGACATCAATCCCAACCCTACTGGATTCTCGGTGATACCTGATACCGAGTCGGTGTTGACTATGTTCTTTATAGATGTCTAACACTTGAAGACGTTGAATGAATCTTGAATGACTGCCACTCTGGGGCATTTGGTGGTCACATGTCAAGCTACACAACTGCTCAAAAAATCCTTCGCGTCTGTTATTTCTGGCCTTCCATTTTTAAGGATTGTATTATGGCTGTTCAGAAGTGCCATGAATGCTAGATTTTTAACCCCAAGCAACACACCCCGCTAACACCCTTACACCCAATTGTTACTGTTGACCCATTTGCTAAATTGGTCATAGACTTCATGACATGTAACCTGATGCAGGAGCATGTGACTTAGAGGAAAAATCTTCAAACATATTCCAAAAATCCAAAAAAATCTACAGGAAAAACAGTGGGGTCCTTTAGCTAGTAGTTTCCATGCTTTTCTAAGTTTAAGATAGGGATAGAATTAAGAATAAAAGTATTTTGTAATAATCGCTCATGGATAAGCGATAATAAGTTTTATGCATGATTTCTTTAAAGCGCCCTATGTAAAAGCATGCTTTTGTAAAGGATGATGGCCAAGAAGGCTTTATCTATTGATTATAAATAAAATGAAGGGAGGCTCAAAGTTGGAGTCGGGTCGGAAGTAGTATCAACTGAGAAAACCTCTCTCTATGCATTTAATTTGATAGTTCTCTATTTTCTGATATATGTATGCACGTATCGGCTCAATTGTTTTACTCTGAGATTGAATATGAATAAATTAGCCTCATTTTTTCCAATTGATGCTTAGGCTAACCCTTTAGAATCATTTTCCCTTCATAATCGGCCCGCACAGGCTTCTTAAGCCATTTTACAGAATTTCGTAGCAAACTTTGTTTACATAGAAAAATCATGATAATTCCTTAAGTGGAAAATAGTTCCAAACCTGAAACTTTATTGGATTTGGTTCATACCTATATCAGGTCCGAACCAATATCACATTGGAGAAGCGGAAGAGGAGTAGAGAGCCTCTAGAATTGCCGAGTGTGAAACCCCGACATTCTGAACCTGAAACATTATAGAGAAGGGTATAAATGAGCATCGGGTCGGCGAGGACGATCGCATCGCAAACCTGGAGGTGGAAGGAACCAAGCATAGGAACTTTGGAAGTTGCCGATAGCGATTGCAGATTATCGCATCGGGACAAGGGTGGAAAGGGTAATTATAAAAAGTGCCGATAGTGTTATTTGTGGTTAATGCAAGGACTTGAAATATAGTGCGATAGTGTAATTCCCTTGGAATTACACCAAGACTGTTTATAAGCTGTGACAGTGTTTTTATAAAGCGCCAATAGTGAATTGTATGAATTCCATACTAAAAGGCCGCCGATAGTGTTTGTGTAAATCCTATGGATTTACAGTTCTGACAGGAACAGAGCCAGTTTGTGAACAATAACCAAGGTAGGGGTGATTGGGGAAAACCCATGTGACTGTCAGTTGTACTGTTAGATGACTGATACGCAACCATAAGCAGAAAGGGAGATTCAACTTGAAATTGAAGAAATTGTAGACAGATTTGCGAGGCTATCAATATCGCCTGCACCCAGGCCACCATTAGTGGTATTAGAGCAGCCATCTAACATTGGATTTAATCTCAAAAGTAGGACAAGGAAATTTACTATGGATTTCAGATTTGGAAGAGGACAAGGACGTGGTGGAAGAGGACAGATTGTTGCAAACGCTGAAGTGATGGAAGTTGTGCAACAGATGCAAGCTTGATTGGATGCATTGAAAACAGGCAGGAACATAGATGATGGAGATGTTAGTGAACCTGAGATTGAAGTTGTAGAGGAGGAAGCTGTAGGAGTTACTCCTGAAATGAGGTTCTTCCAGTCATTGTTGAGATCCACGGCCACGCCAAAGACCGAGGTTTTGATATATGAAGGAGGATTGAATCCAGAAGAATTGATAGACTGGATTAATGGAATGGAGAAATTCTTCAATTATGAAGAAACAAAAGATGAGAAGAAGGTGAAGTTTGCTATCACCAAGCTAAAAGGCCATGTAGTGCTTTGGTGGGACGGTATGCAAGAAGAAAGGAAGAGACTTGGTAAGCAACCAATCAAGAATTGGAGCAGGATGGTAGCAAAGCTAAGAGGTAATTTTTTGCCAAGTAATTATCAACAAACCTTATTCAGACAAATGCAAAATCTTAGACAGTGGTCTTTGACAGTGAAAGAATACACAGAGGAATTTTACAAGGTAAGCATAAGAGCTGGAGAAGCCTAGGATATAGATGAGAAGGTGGCTAGATATGTGAATGGTCTCAAGATGGACATTCAAGATGAGATAAGTCTATTGTCTCCTAAAACAGTAGAGGAAGCTTATCAGATAGCACTGAAAGCTAAAGAAAAACTCATGAGGAAGCAGTCTACCAGAGGGAGAGGTACTTTCTGAGGAAGGGAAAGTCAACGTGGTAGAGGAAGATATAAAACACCTAAATATGGAGCTAACATCAACTCAACCCAACATTCACCCACAGGGGGTGATGCAAGAGGTAGAGGGAGTTTTTCTAGAGGAAGAGGCAGAGAAATAAGATGTTACAGATGTAACAAACTGGGACACAAAGCTTTTGAATGCCCAGAGAATGCAGAAACAAATCAGAGGAATGCCATTGTTGCTCAAGTTGAGGGGGAAGCAACAACAACAATGCAGACTTTGGTAGTTACACAGCAAGGAAGATATTTATAGGATAGTGTGTGGAAATTCCAAAAAAATAGTCTGCTCTAACAGACAGGGCAGTGGTGGAATGGAAGGATGTGTGATGCCAATGGATGTGTCTCACATATTGCTTGGAAGACCTTGGCAATATGACAGGGGAGCCATGCATGATGAAAAAAGAAACACCTACAAGTTTGGAAAGGATGGTGTCAATCATACGTTGCTGCCTCTGCAAGAAGAAGATGTACTAGGAAAGAAGATTGATCCAAAAGCTCTGTTACTTGGAGGAAAGGAATACTTGAAGCAGATTGAAGAGAATGAGGTAAATTTTGCTGTAATTTGCAAGCCCAAGGTAATAATGACTTCTACTAAAGTTTCTGATTTACCCATTGAAATTCAAGAAATGTTGGAGAAATATTGTGATATTATTGTTGATGATTTTCCTAATGAGTTGCCACCCATTAGAAGAATTAGCCATCATATAGATTTGATTCCTAGAACAAGTCTACCTAACAAAATAGCTTACAGAATGACTCCTATAGAAAATGAAGAAGTTAGGAAGCAGGTGCAAGAATTGCTTGACAAAGGGCTGATCAGGGAGAGCTTGAGTCCTTGCACAGTACCAATAGTGCTGAGCCCAAAGAAAGATGGAGGCTAGAGAATGTATATAGATTCAAGAGCCATTAATAAAATAAAAATCAGGTACAAATTTCCATTACCTAGAATTGAAGATTTAATGGATTGCTTGAGTGGAGAAAATTATTTTTCAAAACTAGATCTTAAAAGTGGGTATCATCAGATAAGAATAAGAGAAGGGGATGAGTGGGAAACCGCTTTTAAGACAAATGAGGGATTGTATGAGTGGAGAGTAATGCCTTTTGGGTTGTCAAATGCACCAAGTACATTTATGGGACTAATGACTGAAGTTCTTAAAGAGTTCATTGGTAAGTTTGTAATATTATATTTGGACGATATATTAGTTTACAACAGGTCTAAGGAGGAGCACGTGAGACATCTGAATTATATCTTATAAAGGCTCCAACAGGAGAAATTATTATTGAATTTGAAGAAGTGTTCATTCATGAAATAAGAGCTAGTGTACTTGGGTTTTGTTATTTCTGCTGAAGGGCTGAAGATGGATCCAGAGAAGATCAAGGAAATTATGGAGTGGCCTTCACCCAAGAGTGTTTTTGAGGTAAGGAGTTTTCATGGTCTTGCTAGCTTTTATAGAAAATTCATCAAGAATTTTAGTAAGATTAATGCACCTATTATTGAGACGATAAAGAAGGATAACCAACTATTTAAATGGACTGCTGAAGCAAAGAAAAATTTTCAGCTGTTAAAGAAGAAAATCACTGAAAAACCTATTTTGGTTTTGCCTGATTTTAACAAACCTTTTCAAGTGAAGTGTGATGCCAATGGAGAAGCAATTGGAGGTGTTTTAAGCCAAGAAGATAGACCAATAGCTTATTTTAGTGAAAAGCTAAATGATTCCAAAAAGAAGTATTATTCTTATGATAAGGAGTTCTACGCAGTTGTGCAGTCATTGAAGAAATGGAGGCATTATTTAATGTCAAACGAATTTATCCTTTATTCAGATAACCATGCACTACAGTTTATAATGCAGCAACCAAAGCTCAGCGAGAAACATCCTAAATGGGTAGAGTATCTTCAAGGTTTCCATTTTGTTTTGAAGCATATAAATGTGTAGTCAAACAAAGTTGCAGATGCCTTAAGTAGGAGAAATGTATTGCTTCAAGAGAGTCAAATCCAAGTGTTGGGTTTTGATTTTCTTAAGGAATTATATGAGACCGATTCAAATTTTAAAGAGGCATTTGAGGCTTGTAAAAATCCTATTTTGGTGGATAGGAGTAAATGGTTGGATTACTTCTTACAAGATGGGCTGTTATTTAAGAAAAATCAGTTGTGCATACCAAACTATTCAATGAGGGAGAATTTAATCAAAGAAAAACATAGTGGAGGACTTGCAGGACATTTTAGTGTGGAGAAGACTTATTAGCAGCTATTTTTTTTTTTATTTCTGGCCGAAAATGAAATCTGAAGTGGAGAAGCATGTGAGAACTTGCAAAATCTGTCAATATGCAAAGGGAAGAAGCCAAAACACAGGTTTGTATATCCCATTACCAATTCCAGATAGGCCTTGGGATATGGTAGGTATGGATTTTGTGTTGGGCTTACCAAAGACTCAAAGAGGTAATGATTCAATTTTTGTTGTAGTGGACATATTTTCAAAAATGGCACACTTTATTCCATGTTATAAAACTAGTGATGCTTCTCACATTGCTAATTTTTTTTTTAAGGATATTGTAAGATTGCATGGGTTGCCCAAAAGTATTGTCTCAGACAGGGATTCCAAACTTGTTGGACATTTCTGGAGGACATTGTGGAAGAAGCTGGGAACTAAATTAAGTTTCAATTCTTCCTATCATCCACAAACTGATGGATAGATTGGAGTGGTGAACACGAGTTAAGGCAATCTTTTAAGGAGCCTTACCACAAAACATCCAAAGCAATGGGATCAAGTGTTAGCACAAGATGAATATGCATATAATGACTCACCTAATAGGAGTACAGGACAAATTCCATTCCATATTTTTTATGGAATGCATCCAAGAGGAGTAGCTGAATTAAGAAATTTGGGAAAAGAAGAGATGAGAAGTGCATAGGGTGACGATTTTGCTTCAGAAATGCAAGCAATACATGAACAAGTGAAGCAGCAATTGCAGGATAGAAACATCAAGTATAAACCAGAGCAGATATGAGAAGAAGAGAGGTGAAATTTGAAGTTGGTTATTTGGTTTTAGCACATCTCAGGAAGGAAAGGTTTCCAAAAAGGGAGTATAATAAATTGAAGTTCAAGAAAATTGGACCGTGCAAACTATTCAGGAAATTCTCTGCAAATGCTTATGAAATTGAGTTACCTCTTGATGTTGGAATATCACCAATTTTTAATGTTGTAGACCTGTACAAGTATGAAGGTGAAAATGCAAATGATATAGCACAAGATCAAGAGACCCAAGAGATTGACTGGGTAAAACAGTTACCCATAGCAAAGGAGTTGCAACCAGAAAGAATTCTTGACAAGAAGGTGTTTAAGAAGACAAGGGGACTTGAGTACTTCTAGTATTTGGTAAAGTCGAAGAATCAGCCGACCACTGAAGCTACTTGGGTTACAGAAAACATGCTACAGAAACTGGGCAATTTTGTAGATGAACTCATGGACAGGAGCCCATGAAGAATTTTGTCCTCAGGAGTCTGATGCAGGAGCATGTGACTTAGAGGAAAAAATATTCAAACATATTCCAAAAATCCAAATAAATCTACATGCAAAGGAGTGGGGTCCTTTACCCAGCAGTTTCCATGCTTTTCTAAGTTTAAGAATAAAAATATTTTTCAATAATCGCTCATGGATAAGCGATAATAAGTTTTATGCATGATTGCTTTAAAGCACCCTATGTAAAAGAATGCTTTTGTAAAGGATGATGGCCAAGAAGGCTTTATCTATTGATTATAAATAAAATGAAGGGAGGCTCAAAGTTGGAGTCGGGTTGGGAGTAGTATCAACTGAGTAAACCTCCCTTTGTGCATTTAATTTGATAGTTCTCTGTTTTATGATATATGTATGCACATATTGTCTCAATTGTTTTAATCTGAGATTGAATATGAATAAATTAGCCTCATTTTTTCCAATTGATTCTTAGGTTTACCCTTTAGAATCATTTTCCCTTCATAATCAGCGTGCACAGGATTCTTAAGCCATTTTACAGAATTTCGTAGCAAACTCTGTTTACACAGAGAAATCGTGATAATTCCTTAAGTGGAAAACAGTTTCAGACCTAAAACTTTATTGGATTTCTTTCATACGCATATCGGGTCCAAACCAATATCGCATTGGAGAAGCGGAAGAGAAGTAGAGAGCCTTTGGAACTGCCGAGTGTGAAACCCCGATATTTTGGACCTGAAACATTATAGAGAAGGGTGGAAAGGGGCGTCAGATCCACGAGGATGATCACATCGCAAACCTGGAGGTGGAAGGAACCAAGCATAGGCACTTTGGAAGTCACTGATAGTGATTGCCGATTATTGCATCGGGAAAAGGGTGGAAAGGGCGATTATAAAAAGTGCCAATAGTGTTATTTGCGGTTAACGCAAGGACTTGAAATATAGTGCGATAGTGTAATTCCCTTGGAATTACATCGAGATTGTTTATAAGCCATGACAATGTTTTTATAAAGCACCGATAGTGGATTGTATGAATTCCACACTAAAATCCCGCTGATTGTGTTTGTGTAACTCCTATGGATTTACAGTTCTGACAGGAACAAAGGCCGATTTGTGAACAATAACCAAGGTAGGGGTGATTGGAGAAAAACCCATGTGACTGTCAGTTTTACTGTTAGGTGACTGATACGCAACCAGAAGCAGAAAGGGAGATTTAGCCTGAAATTGAAGAAATTGTAGACAAATTTACGAGGTTGTCAATATCACCTGCACCCAAGCCACCATAACCCTCGCTCATCCGGGGGGGCATAGCTATATTATCGTCACAGTCAACTACTTCACTAAATGGGCTTAGGCCATGCCCACATATAATGTTAATGGTATCACTGCTACTCAATTCCTCTTCAGCCACCTCATAGCTCGTTTTGGCGTTCCTCAAGCCATTGTCACTGACCATGGATCACATTTTCATTAGTAGATGATGGCAGAGCTGACTTCTCAGTTGGGCCTTCGTCATGATAGCTCAAATCCTTACTATCTACAGGCCAATGGCCAAGTCGAAGCAATTAATAAAGTTTTGATTACTATGCTTCAACAAACCATTAGGAAGCACAAAAAAGATTGGCATCTGCTACTATTTTCAGCTCTCTGGGCTTACTGGACTTCGGCTAAAACGGCCACTGGATTTACTCCATTCCACCTGGTTTACGGTTTAGAGGCAACACTCCCGATTGAATACGAAATCCATTCGTTGAAATTACCTATCGAACTTCTTCCTAATACCTCACTAGAAGAGGAGCGGTTACTCTATCTTGATAGGCTTGATGAGACCCGTCGCATTGCTGCAATGGTAATCAAAGCCCAAAAGAAACGTGTCAAAGCCCATTTTGATCAAACTGTTTCTCCTCGCACTTTTTCTGAAGGCGACTTGGTCCTCCTTTATGATTAGGCCAACGATAAGTTGGGAACTGGAAAGTTTGAACCTATGTGGCATGGGCCATATATTGTAAAACATGTCTTGCAAAAAGGCACCTATGAGCTAGTTGATTATGAAGGGAATGCATTGTCACAACCTTGCAACAGGTTGTATTTGAAAAAATATTATGCGTGAGATTTTTTTAATTACTTTTTGTACATTAGTGTGTGAATTAATTGGTGTGTGCTTTTTTATTTTTGGTGTGTTTGTTTGCTTTGCAGACATGTGTTTTTCTGCTTACCTTATGTTCCACTCGGTTTGTAGATGTCAAATCATTATGTTGGTTTCGCTGATGGTTCTTGTCATAGCACACAAAATTTTTCTTCCACATCTTGGGCACTCTTTTTCCTTGATGGCGAGTTGGTTGATTTGCAAGGTATTTTCCTAGGATGAAAAACTAACATTATTGTTGAATACAATGCAGTCATTGAACTATTGCCAGAAGCAGTTTCTCTTGGAATTGGAGATTTAGTTTTCAAGTTAGATTCACAACTCGTTGTGTTACAATTGAATAATCATTACTAAGTAAGAAATCCACATATTTTGCGTATGTATCTACATGTTCGATTACTGGAAATAAATTTTGATTTTATCACATATCAACATATTCCACGCAATTTGAA
Source organism: Pinus tabuliformis (assembly GCA_031772625.1). Lineage (NCBI taxonomy): Eukaryota > Viridiplantae > Streptophyta > Pinopsida > Pinales > Pinaceae > Pinus > Pinus tabuliformis. Next base: position 61,291,188 of record CM062813.1, on the reverse strand, counting down.
TACATTAATAGATGCATTAGCAAATTATGTTCTTGATAGACATTTGCGTAATTTATAAACCCAATCACATCATCATGATACACAGACACATAAGTAGAAAATAAAACACACACACACACACACATACACACACACACACACACACATACACACACACACACACACACACACACACACACACACACACACACACACACATATCATGTCTATCAGATTGTTTAAACATCAAAATCTCAAAAAATAAAGTGTTCCGAGACACTTGGCTTTCAAAGCCTACATCATGTGAAAAAAACAACTAGAAAATCTATGCGCCTGCATGGTGCTCACGATAACACGAGACTGCCCTAATCACTCAGCCTAACAACCAATGAAGTCTCACAGATACCCCTACTATGTGCCTCTGGTATTGTAATCGCACGTCGTCTATAGTAGCGTACTCTGGAATCCCTTGAGTGGTCGCATCCAAATTACGTTCCCTCTCTCTTATGGGGTCCGCTCCTTCCGATAGGGAGCATATTCTACCTGTTGGGCTACTCGTTGTGCTATTGGTGACATGCCAAGTGGCATTTCTGGTCCAAAATCTGCACATTTATCACAAGATCTGTCTCAGTTACACTTTAACAAAAAAATTATAAAAACTTGAAAAATCCAAAAACAAGTGTTACCTGCGTGAGTCCACTATTCACCCGGTGGTAGAGGTAGATCTGGGTCTCATCTGAAATTTGTGCCTGGATAGCCATAGTCGTCCATAGCGATCAATTGGCGACGTAGACAAATGAAAAACTGTAGTTGGAAATGCATCTGCTGACCCCCTCCTCCTCAAGGAATGTGTTCACTCCATCTGACCAGCCTCAGATCTTGTGGATTAGGATCTAGTACCTCTATCCACTGATACCAAAACAGGGGCACACGTTCTAGAAAGAAAGTAACCAAAATCAAACCAAAGCTAAACTATTTCAAGTTTCCACACCTACCCTTGGTCATATGCCTCTTCATATTGGCCAGTAAACCCAAACACTAGTTGAATATTGTTGGAGTGAGAGATTCTACTACATGTTGGAATTCGGATTTTGAAGTCTCGTGTAAAGATTGCGTCCTAGCTACACGACCTGTGGTGAATAGGATCGTCCTCAGGGGAATATTTCTGACTATCGCTATCTTCACCTTCCTGCCCATTGTCATCTCGGCACCTAGATAGTGTCTCGCAACTAGAGTATTGGTGCTCTCACCTCCCGAACGAGACCCGAAGATTTGAACTCTTTCTCCTCTTCTTGACAATCCAATGATGAAATAAATATCTGTTTCCTCTAACTCCAACTCCTGGTCCCCAATGATGAATATTTCTCGATCAATATCCCATAGGCTAATCAAGTAATGCAACAATTCATTTTGAGCTCTTAGACCTGTAGTCCTGAAGAACTTCAGCAATCCACAGTTCCTCAAAGCATTAATACATTCTGGATCTTGGGTTGCCTAGTGATCTTCTGCCTCATGGCCTCTTTCTTTCCATTCTAGGACCATGTTGGCTACAATCTCCTGCAAAACATCATTACACAGTAGTTAGATGCTTTTCCATGGAGTAAAATTCAAACATTTTGCTTTAAAAGAGGGGTTTTCCTTAAACAAAATTGCGCCAGAACCATCGCGACTTTTTTTTATTAACAATGTGATTCCATCACTATGGCCTTTTGGCTTAGGGGCGATCATTGTGGGTCTGATGAGCAAACCCACGATGATCGCCCGCACGGTTAAAAAACGAAAATCCTCCTTTTGGCAAGCAAAATCCACTTAAAATGCATAAAAATGTAGTAAAATGCAAGAGAAAAGGTAGAGCTCTTACCTGCTACTGATGGTTCGAGAAATGATGCCTTGGATCTCCCGCACCATTCACCTAAAATTTGAAGAAAACAAGGGTAAAAATGCACTCTCAAATTTACTCCAAGTGAAATGGTAAAAATGTTTTACTTTTGCTCTATTTATAAGTTTTAAATTCATTTTTGCCAATATTTTATTATTTTTCTCGATATCAATGATTGGTGGTTATCTTTGTACAGTTATAGGTACTTTTTGGTGGACATGTGATTATTATTGACTCATTCAAATGATTTTTTTGTTTTATCTCTTTTTTGAACTTGTGAAAAACAAATGAAAAAGGAACCCCCTTGGAGTCATCTTTAAGCTCTTTTTTGACTCTTGAAACATGAAGAGATCACCGAGTGCTTGTCTTTTCTAACTTGTTAAATTAAATGAATTGACGTCATCTCAGTATGTGTTTACCCTTTTTTCGGGCTAAGATTGACTATTTATGAAAAATGTACACCTTGGTCGACATGGTTAAGAGGTTCTCTTGAATATTGTTTTCTACTATTCCAGGTTCGAAAGACAAATTACGAAAAGGGACATGATGGAGTTTTATTTTTTGTCTCTTTTTCAAACTCTCTAAATATGAAAAAGATATCGAGTTATTCTTATTTCAGACTTGTTAAAATTTTACAACGAAATACTCGTCACCATAATGAGACTGAGTTTCTGCTTCCTAGGGCTTGTAAAACTTACTAAGATGGATTCATTCAAAGAATGAAATTATATGACAAGCATATGCTATCCCCTTCAAGCTTGTGATAAAAATAATTGGGGTACTTGCTAAAAATAGTGCGGAAAAAATGAAAATGAAACATCCTTTGTATAGCAACTTGTCACTCTTGAACATGATACTCTTCTGCTTCTTGTGCCAGGTTCAGGATATCCTTGCTCAGTCACTTGTCCTCTCGGGTTTGGGTGATCCATTTTTTCCTCTAATCTGACTATTCCTTTCCGTCATCATGACCTTTAGTCCTTTGTTGAGTCAAATGTTGCCACACTCTGGAGTCATGTCGCCAATGTTCAAGAGAAGTCCTATATGCAGTCTATTACTTATACTTTGTCTGACCCATTTTTACATTATTGGATTTTATTCATGTTATTCCACTTTATTCCTCGTTTCGTGTCGATGATGGGGGACTCATCATGGCCCTCCTTTGACAAGTCACTTCCCGTCGAATTCAACTCATTATCCATGAATATGACTTAGAAACTCCCTTTCAGTGCCTTAGATATTGCATGCCTTAATGGCAAGTTCCTCACATCCGACGATAGGTTTTCATCATTGGCAATTGATTGGGTGATTCCACGAGTGTTCCATTTCAACTTCATTATCACATTCACAAATTGTATGGTCGTACCTTGAGAGCCATTGCCATTATTTGTGGTTCTCTTGTGCATGTTAACGGTCCACATCATTCGCTAGTAATAAAATGGTTTTCTAGCATGTTTGACTTCAACACATTCATTTGCATGTTAGAATTCGTACTTTGATCAAGTTGGCACAGAGCACAAGACCCTAAGTCTTGTCTTATATGAATCAGACTACGTGGAGTTATGTCGTATTCATTACTGTACATATGTTTTGTTATATGCATGATTGTGACCATACCATGGGACTTTACATTTATGATGATCTTTCTATATTGGATGGCTATGTCCATACCTTGGATCTTATATTTACAGATGATCCTTCTCATTTGGATGGTTGCGCCCATACCATGGATCCTTTCACATAGTCCTTACTATCCGTATGGTTGCGTCCATACCGTGGATTCATGTTTTGATATCAAATATGTATATGTATGTGCGTCATAGATTTTTAGTTCTCCTGACAGTTTTTTTCTCGTCCTTGCAAAAGCTCGTAAAGCATCTCAGCCATCACTCCTCGTTCTTCCTTCATGCTTTAGGGGGAATTTGTTACATAGTATTTTTTCACACCTCCCACAATTCCCTGTGACATACCCCGAACTACCTAAAACATGACCATCATGCAGTGTACTCATTCATATATGCAGCTCAGATCCTCCCTAAAACATTGATTCGAAAATGCCTTGAGCTTCCCCTGAAGGAAATGGCTCTAAAACCCTAATTTGAGAATCATCGCTCTTATGATATTGAAAACCACGATGGTCGACTTTTGCACTATACTAGACTCGTGAAGCCATTGCTCTGTTTGCTTGTATACCCATGATGATCCCTAAAAGATAATTTTCCAAAAAAGGATGAGAAGATTCATGATCTAGAATCTTCCAGAGCAATGATTTGGAGGTTGTTCGACATAGATGAGGTCGAGTTCTCCCAACTTGGCCTCTTGGTCTTATCCCTATGAGCTAACTCCTTGAGATGAGGGCCTACTCCTATCTTTGGAGAGATCCTCACTCCCTTTCCCTGCCTATATATTCATCCTCTCCAATTCCCAAATGGTTGATCTTTGTTTATTTGAACCCTTATGCTAATATTGTGCCTATATGCTACTCATTTGGATTGGAGAAGGAGTGTTTGGAGAGCTTAGCTTGGACTTGGACATTCATTCAAGGAGAGTCTATTGACATCAAGGCTTGGTTGTATGCTTCCTCATTTATTCTATTAATATACAATTGCTGGTTCATTTTCCACAAATGTGTATGTTTATGTATCATTTGTCTTAACACTCCTTGATCTATTAAGTATGTTACTTTTGAATATGCTATTTGTATTTGCATGCCTTGTTGTGTCTTGATCTCTTGTGCAGGTGTATAAACAATGTGAGCAGCAAGAACGAGCCTGTGACACAAGTGATTCAAGGTCTTCAACAAAGGATGATGTGATAGCTTCAGAACGAGGTAGGCCATCTTCTTCAGCTCCTATTTCAATTGTAATTTAGGAAAGTTTCCAGTAGATTGCCACGTAGGTTGCTAGTCCCACTCATTTGGATAGAGGGATTGTCTCTGTCCGTAGAGAGGATTTCCTAGACAACACTCTCCCATAGAAAAATGCACAATTTTCCCAGTCAGTCAATCAAGTGTGTTACATGTCAATACTCAAGTTGCTTTTAGTTTTCAACTAACATTTTTCGTGTCATGAGCATTGAGCTGTATCGAGGTATCACAGGTTTTCATTGGTCTCTCGGTAGTATAGGTACAATGGCTTCCCAAAGAGTAGGGTCAAAGGACACCATTTAGAGAACAACTGGAGATGTAGTTGAGCAAGTGTCTATGAGCTTGCCCATCTATGAAGACACTAAATTGTTCATATACAAGGAGATCAAGATCACATGGAAAGACATCAATGACATCTTGTCAGGCACCTTTAAGGATAATCTTGAGGACCGCAAAATCTATGTCAACATATACAAGTCTGGCTTGTACCATGTTGCATGTAGGTATCCCGCATTTCCCTATGCATACATGATCCACTGGATTGTCTCACATACTAATCTAGAGACAATGGTGTTGAGCAGTGTTAGTGGAACATAACTTTTTACCTTCAGTGCAGATAAATTTCAGGAGATGTATCACTTTCCACAGTCGGTGAACAAAATGGATGCACTCTTCACCAATCCTAGTAGCAATGTGAACTCAAGAGACATCCTGAAGAGCTGGCTAAGAGAGCCATCTAAGTTCAGGAAGGCACCCAACCAGGTATACAAGACAAAGACACTACGGCAGGCTTATCATTTCTTGGTCATCTTCGCATGTCACTGGTATGGCCAAGAGAGTACATAAACCTTCCGATAGAGTTGGGTGATTATGTTAGATTAGCTGGCGAACGAAGGAAGACCTTTCAATTGGTTTGACATGTTGGCTATCTAGCTGAAGGGGAAAGTAGCAAATGCCTGGCATCTGCCCAAGGGTCAGCAGGTAAAGCTCTTCATGTCTACCTACATTCTTGATGTAATTTGTGCCCGTCAACAGTTCCCTGGCTTGGGTTGGGCATGAACACCTTTAGAAACCTTTGTGCACATCTAATGTAGGTTGTTCTTCGAGAGCAGGTTCCCTGAAGTCATACTACAACTATCAGACCACTTCGTCACCCTGGTGTACATGATGATCTTTGAGTAGGATCTACCTTACATGTTAGAGGAAACAATGGAGGCATTGGTTACCATAGAAAATTGTTATGCCTCACCCCTTGTCACCTTCATCCGGATGTACAGTGTGGAAAAGGCTCTGCATGTGTTACCGAAGTTTGCCATGGACAAATTGGTCATGCAATAGGTTGCATACCACATCTCGATAGGCTTGTTAGCAAGACTACACAAGGAGAAGAAGGCACATTGGCCCGCTCTTCCTTTATGGATCGGGTTGTATGAGATCCAGAGTCTCAAGCATGAGGAGGTCGAGACGGAGGAATTCAAGAGGTTTTCCTTTAGACCAGAAGTTTCAATCCATATGACCCACATTGCTTATTGAAGGACCATTGTGCGAGAGTGTATCATTCTTGGATCCACGGGGCATGTCATTGGCCTGAGGAAGACCCATGGAGATACTATTATAACTCCTCAAGACTCAATGAACCAGTCAAAGAGGCTATAGAATGGTTAGTAGCACATAAGGAAACATCACTTGATAGAGTAACAACAACAATAGTAGCAGAAAGCAAAATACATGCTTTGGAAAAATGCTAAAGGAAGATCATCGACAACGTAGAGGCAGAGCAAAGCTACAAGTTCAAGGAAGATCCACTTGTAGTAAGATAAGCTTTGGAGATTGAAGCAAAAAAGTGAAAACACAATAGAAGGATTTCGCAAAGACAAAGGGAGAAGCAAACACTAGAGGAGGTAGAGAAGAAGTTGCAAGAGGTGAAGAAACAACTAAGGGAAGAATAAGAGTTGCGCAGAAGGGAGAAGGAAGCGTAATAGGAACATCAATAGCAGGAAGCGCAATGTGTACACATTGATGAAACTATGCAAATACATGTTATTGAATCAGAACAACTAGCAGATATCAAACAGGGTGAGCAATTGCAGGAGAAGACCTTTGCTCAGTAGATTGAACAGAGTATGGAGCAGATGGACATGGATGTGGTTTAGTTGGAGAAGGATCAAGATACAGACCACATGCCCAAGGAACCAAAGGTCACTCCATAGGCTTCACCAGATCCAGGGGCAGAGCAAGTCCCAAGTGATCAAGGAAACACTGAAATCCTTGAGGAAAATATGGAAACAGATGTGCACAACATATCCTTTGATGTGTCACAACACAGAATTGTGCAGTCGCGCAGAGTTCCCACTCTAGATGTCCATGTATCTCCAGCGCATATTCAAGAACAAGTGATTGTGTCCAATGTGAGCAGAAATACAACTACATTTCCTGATGCTACAAAGGCATATGTCGAAGCCACCAGCTCAAGTGCGAGATTCTTGATAGCGAAGAACAAGCGCATGGCTAAGGAATTGAAAGAGGCCAAGCAGAGAGAAGAGAAAGCTACAACATCCGCTAGAGCAGAGTGGAGGAAAACGATACTTGATGAAGTATCGTCTCTCGAGACAGTCATGTAGAATTTGTACTTTAGGTTTGTCACATGCATAAGTCTGTTCTCCATCTTAATGGTGTGCAGCAGCACTATGCTAGGAGAGAATGCATCTTGACAGATATACACATTGATGTTGATCACATGAAGATATAGACAATGAGGTGCAAGGGAGCTCTATTGTACTTTCCAAAGATGATGAAGCCAAAGGTAGTGGAGTTGAAGGCACAAAATCTAGAGTCATATCTGGAACTATGAGGAACTCCCAAAGCTCATCACCATCTTACACGCTTCACATGCACGAGTGTTCAGAAGCATGGATGTCATTATGTGCATGCATGCAATCCCATCAATTTGCACACTCACCGAGGTGAAAGCAAAGAACCAAGTCCGACTGGAGCTGGACATGTACTTTGAACAATTGATGTGCATAACCACCACCGCAGATTTGTAGATGAGTGTAGACAATATGCACAAGTATGTCACTGGTTCGGCTGCAATCAATACCATGATGCACATGTTGCATGACGAGTTAGACAGAGGTGCTAAATCAGTGTACCTAGATGCTACGGAGGTGAAAGTTTGATTTCAGAAGGATGTCACCACGGAGTACGTAGACACTATAGTAGACTACCAAGCTTGGCATAAGTTCACCACTAACGATCACCAAGAGGATGTCGACAAGTTAGTATTCCCATAGTTGTTCGAGTGTCAGTGATGTCTTGTATGTCTTACTCAAGCCCATTTTTGTCTCATATGGGTACATGTGCTAATTGTATTGTAAACATGTTGTAAAGTGAAAGGCCAAGTGTCAATAGTATAATGTAGATAGTCATGTGTAAGTTGAAGAGTCATGAGGGTAGTTCAAGAGTCATAGAGGGGAATGTCAAGGGTCACACCACCCTTTGCTATATATAGAACCTCATAACTCATTGTACAACCTTTTGGGAGCCAAGATTCTGATAGGTATAACTTAGAGAAATCTTGGAGTGCATTGTGACGAGCATTGGCTTCTCCATAGTGCATAGCGAGTACGTCTCTTTGGAGGAGTAGGCGGCAGTGACTGTAACGTTCCACTACTGGGGCTAGTGGCTATCATGATTGTATGTATGACTGGATCTTTCATTCTTTTAATATAACAGAGCCAATGCGTTTCATGCATGTATTATTATTGTAGTTCGACTATTATGGTTACTCTAACAATGTATGTAGTTTTAACGTACAGATGTATGTATGTACTATTTTGTATATGTTTGTATGAATCTTATCAAAGTGTGTTGTTGGTTTAACTCATCACTTTGGATTTTCGACTATTATGCTTTCCATCTTTTGATGTCTTTCATCTCGTGTGTTCCCTTTCAAGTTGTGTACTATTACAAGCTTCTAATGGGCGCACTCCTCTCCCCTTCCATGTGTTAGAGCCTTTCCATGCATCTTTCCTAACTTGCTGCAAGGTCACACCCTTACTTCCAACAAAGACATATTGCTTACCTTTGCGCGCGATCGTAGTCAAGGCGATACCGTACTACCCACTGCTAGGAATCCTACTCCAAATGGTCTAAGGTCTATTTTGGACTTCTTACCGGGGAGATCCATTGACATGTTGGCAAGTCCAGCATTGTCAACATATACCTATATTTCATATATACTCTTATGGGATTTGTTGTTGTGGGAAAAGCTTTTGTTTTGTTTTCGAAGTTAATAACCAACACACCATTGTGTACTTTTGGCATCAAATGCCAAGGCATGAGCATGCGCGCTCATGAATAGTCGTTCATATTTAAATCTATGGGGTGAATCCGCGAATTACCTTGGTTATGTGCGCTGTCACAACAAATTTTGGGAGCTGCAAATTCGTAAACAGAGGTTTGTTTATCTAAATGTCTTTGTATATTTACTATTATGGTTTACCTCTCAATTAAGAGTTAATGAGTTGTTATGATAACGTTGTACTAAGAATTACCTTCATTAAATTTTTAAATATGTAATATTAAGGAAAATTGCCCTACCTCACACTGGAATGAAACAATATTAGATTACAAGTCACAATCTGTATGAGAAGACCCATGTAGATGATTACCAAAGGCAGACTCGCATAAGAAGATCTAGGGATACAACTACCATTTTTCCAATTTAAAAACCTATCAGCCTCTCTTTGCACCTTTTGGGGCAATTGCTAATATATTATTAGGTGTTATAGAATCATGTACATCAATTATTGGTTTTGTGCCTAATTTATTCACAATATGATTTTGTTTAGGTAGTTAGGTTTATCATTTGTTTTATATTATTTTAAATTTATCCATGGGATTTTTTTTATTTGATTTACATTTTTTAAAGTTATTAGTTTTTTGTTTTTCTTTAATTTCCTATTCAACACTAATTTTTATACTCATTTTGAAATGTGGTGATGTAATATTTTTTGTTCTTTAATTTCCTATTTCATCTCTTTCTTTATTTTTTAGAATTCAACCATTTTTCAATCATGGCTTCAATATCATATATCATCACACTCCAAAAGACATGAAAAAACACCTCAAAACTAAAAAGTAGTGATGCAATCTCACATCTTTTATTAAGAGTTAAAATTCAAATATTTTTCAACCATGTCATTAAAAACCAAATATCAAATCTACACATAAAGTTTGTCCAAGTCTCACATCTTTTATTAAGAGTTAAAATTCAGATATTTTTCAACCATGTCTTTAAAAACCAAATATCATGACTATGAGCAAGTAAAAATCTACACATAAAGTTTGTCCAAGTTTATTTTTCCCCTTCTTTTAATATTTTTTTTTAAGTGATTTTCACATTTGCTCTATTTTTATTTTATTTTATTATACTTTTTTGGTTAATTTATCAATTAATTGACATTATGGCCTTGACTAATGGTACCATCAATAACAAAAGGTACAAAATCTACTATCAATCTAAATTTAAAAGTGACATTACATGATTTTTGTTTAATTTTTTAGTTAATTTGTATTAGAAAGGTTCAGAAAATATTGTAAGCATTTTTAGAAGTCAATTAAAATAAGAGAGAAATAAAAGAAATCACATTTTTATTCATTGAATAAAAACTAAAACTATTTTTTCTTAAATTAATAGAAAAACAATTATAATAATATTAAAATAAAAAATAGTCCATTAGGCGTAAAACATATGGTGATAGAGTATTGTGTGGTGGCACTTTGTGGTGAAAAGGTCATCAGTTCCAACAAATCTAAGCATGCTAAGGGTTAGTGTGACCCACGCAGGTGCAATCCATGGGTAATTTTGATAGCTTAGATGTTCTTGGATCATAGCTACTCAAACCACCAATTAGACATACCAAATGTACCAATTATCTTAAAACTCATATATATAATACATAATTAAAAAAATAAAATAAAATAAAAATTATTAATATATAATTTTAAAATAAAATTTTGATTTTTATAATATCTATATAAGTTCAGAAACCTGAGAGAGATCGGCGAAGATGGCTAGGGTTTTTGGGGCCGCCAACACTCTGCAGCACTGCGAAGGGACTGAGGAAACGGAGAGACCTTGGGGGAAATCGACCGCAGGAATAATGGATCTGTACACGCCGTCATGGATTTGGTACCGTAGCGGAACAAAACACAATCTTTCTGCACCAAATCGATCCCTGACGAGCCCTTATTACCTGTCTAAGGGTCATTTTTATTGCAAACTGTTTACTTCTATTGAAACAGGTCACGACAAGGATGATACAGCTAGCCAACGACCAGATCCGCAAACGTATTCAGAACACCATCTTGAATCAGAGACATTATGTGCGCTTTTGGACAAGGGCGAAGCGGAATGGCTGGAGATGGCTGTGTGTGCGGGAGCCAAACAGAGTGAGGATGGCCAGATCTGGGGCTTTCTCATGGACATCATTGCTGAAAGAGCTGGATCTGCCGCAGTTCACATCGAATCTGCGATAGCAGCATCGGGTAAATCGTTGGATGGAAGCAGACTTTTCTCTCCCACAGTAGGAAGATATGTGAACCCCAGATCTGCCATATTTCCGCCAGATCTGGCTCATAAATCAGTGAATCAGGGCCTACTCCTCACGAACACAGATCTGATCCAGATCTTCATTAAATCGATTGAAGGCAAACATTTTTGCATGAGAATCAGTAAGGGGATGAGCATACACGAGTTAAAGAAGAAGATCCAGGGTCACCTTGGAATCCCAGCTCAATATCAAAACCTTATATATTCTGGGTTCAGTTTGCAGGACAACCAAACACTCCAGCACTACGGCATTACCAACGATTCAACCATCACTCTTAATCTGCGACTGTGTGGTGGAAGCACTGGTTCCAGCTCAAAAAATACCAGCTCTTTTCGGGATGCAGTGAAAGGAAAAAAAATGGAAAATAAAACAATACCACCATCAGGGTTGCCAGGACCCTACATCGTTGAACAAAAGCCAGAATCACCAACTCTACAAGTAACTATGCCAGAGGTAAATAGCCTATACACCGATTTATCTAATACTGCAGTTATTTGTAGATTCAATGGCTTCTGGCCTAAATCAGATGCCCTGCATCAATGGATCTACTCAACATGGACACCTAACTATGAAATTTATCTCTGCCCCAAGGGGTTTTTCATAGTTAGATTTAATACAGAACAGGAAAGAGACAACATTATCAATCAGGGGCCTTGGTTCTGGGGCAGTGTCGGCCTCTTTACCACCCCCTGGTTCTCGGATTTTGATGCTACTACAATGATAGTCTCAAAAATGCCTGTATGGGTGAGGCTACATGGACTCCCACTACACTTCTGGCATCAAAAAGTGTTAATCGCCATTGGGAATTCTCTAGGGAAATTCCTAAAAATGGATGAAGATAGAGCTATCAGGGGAATCTTTACATTTGCCAGAATATGTGTAGAAGTGGACTTGAGTGAGGGGCTACCTGACCACATCACGCTGAACTTTAATAATACTCAATGGATACAGCAGCTTGACTATGAAAACACAGCATTCCGATGCAGGAGCTGTATGCAGACAGGGCACCTTCAATATGACTGCCCATTAGCTCGAAAAGACCCCCGGAAAACTAAGAAACAACAAAAAAAGCCCAAAGGCTGGCAGCACACAGACCCATTGGAAGAAGAGGACATAAATGAGGAACCCACAGAGAACCAGACGGAACCAGACTCTCAAATGGGACAGAAACAAACTCAAGAAGCGATTACCCCTTCTACTCACATGGGGCCCATCATTACAGATCTGCATCAAGAGTTACAAATGGAAGTAAGTGGAATAAAGAGAACCCACGGCTCAGAGGGCTCAGAATCAGACAAAGAACTACAAATGAACACAATGGAAAACCAGCTAGCTATTATTACACCCACTGCTGACTCGGGAGGATGGCATCGGGTGGAGAAGAAGAAGGGAAGAAAAGTATAGGCTTGCTGGAACATATTATTTTTTTCTTTTTTCTGTTACTCTGTTGGTTCCTGTCTTTACAGGAATAGTTCTTTTGCTATTTAGTGTTATTGTCTCTGTTTTCGCTGCCTGTCATTACAGGATCAGCCATCTGCATATGCCTTGGCATCTACAAAATGTAATTTTATCAATTATGAATAAAATTACGACTTTTTCCTAGGGGAATTTTTTTTTTTTTTTTAAATAAAACTAAAATTTAAATTAAAAAAAATAAAATTAAAAAAAAAACAATAAATAAATAAATAAACCTGTCCACGTTGCCGGTTTACAGCTGTTGCGCAACCCAGAGTTGTATTATGCAACAACTACAGGCTGGCCCAACTATGTACCAACTTGCAACAACAACATGGCCCACATAGCTGACCTGTAGTTGTGTTGCGACTACATGGGCGAAGGGTCTTCAAATATGTGGCAATGGTAAGCCAATCATATAGGCACCACACCCATGTTATTTCAATTTATTTTTGTTTTTTATTTTTAATGTTTTTTATATTTTTCTTATTAAATATGTATTATTTTTTAATTTATTTTTTGAATTTTGAATGTTCTTTCTTAAATTATATATACAATTTTTTTTCAAGGTTTTGTTTTTATTTTTTAATAAGAAATTTGTTGAGCTTTGTATTTAATATATAATTTTTTAGTTATTTTAATTTTTTTTGGTTTATATATATGTAACAAAAGGGCCTTGAATCTTATAATCTTCGGTTTGAAATATGAGGTAGACGAGGATACTTTAGTCATAGCCTAGATAGAATTACATAACAAATTACAAATTGAAACAACATGTCTCATGGAAGCAACAAGGTTGGGGAAACTAACTGAGAATAAAGGAAGGCTGATCCGAATAAAGGTGAGCTCTATTGACCATTATTATGACATACTTGGTAAAACCTCAAGTCTAAAAGGAACGGGAATATTTATAAATGAAGATCTCATTCCAGAAGATCAAGCAGAATTGAGAAAGGAGGTTCAAAAGGTAAAGGAAGCTAGGAAGGAAGGAAAATAGGCAATAATAAAAAATAGAAAAGCCGTTATTCGAGATAGAAACCAAAAATATAATAATAAACAACAATTCAACATGCTCTGAATTCTTTCTTGAAACTGTCGGGGCTTTCCATGGAACAAAGGCCCCAAGCTAAGTTGGATCTCAAATGACGTTGATATTATTTTTCTTATTGAAACTTGGGAGAACGAAGAATCTAAGGTCCCTAACATAGATGGCTTTACATTATGGTCTACCTGGAATAAGCGATCCTCCCGTAGAGGCATTGGGGGTATAGCTTGTTACATTAAGAAAAACATCTCTTCCCATGCTAGGATTTATAAAAGCGACCCTTACAACCAATATAGTTGGATAGAAATTACTGACATTTATGATAAAAAGACCTACATAGCAATCTGTTATTTCCCCCCCATCAATTCTAACTTCTATAAGAAAAAGAATCTAGATAAAAATAGTCCTTACAATGGTTTAGAGAATGATATTTCTAGCCTAAGGAATGAAGGCAATATCCTTTTAATGGGTGACTTTAATGCTCGAACTTCAAGCAACCAAGCTATTCTTCTAAGAAATCATTCCAACCCCAATCCTCTTTGGTTATATGAAGACCTTCCTCTAGCTAGCCGGTACAAAAGGAGCTCTGAAGACCTCGGAGAGAATTTGTTTGGGTCGGAGCTAGTCAAGCTCTATAGTGGTCAGGATCTCATAATTTTTAATGGTCTAAAGAAGTGGCCCAATTCTAGCCAGATGACCTACATCCATGGGCTTGGTAGCAGCGTGGTAGACTATGTTATCTCTGATCTCCCTCTATACAACGAAATAACAAATTTTGACATCTTAAACGACCATGAGCCTGGCTCTGATCATAGGCCTTTACTTATAACTCTCAATTTTATCATGCATAGAGATCCCATAGAAGATAATCCTTATAGCCAAAATAAGTTAATCTTTGATAGCAATAAAAAAGACCTCTTTCTAAATGAATTAAAAACTAATTTGCTTCCTTTATCTAGTATAGACAACATAGAAGATCTCTATCATAATTTTACTACAACCCTCTCATATTCTATTAACAAGTTCTCAATTTAAGTTTCAAGTAATAAAAGAAATAGCAAAACCAACCCATGGTATGACAAAGATTGTAAAAGTGCGAGGAGAGCAATTAAGGAAGTTGTTGATGAATCTCTTAAAATTGGCTAGATAAAAATATACAAAGCCCTAAATAAAAGGAGAAAAAGGCAGTATATTCGTAAAAGACAAGAGAATCTCTTACACCTCTCTGAGTTAGCTCCTAAGAAATTCTGGAGGCAGATTCTAACTAGGAAAACTAAAGATAATAATAAAATTGCTTTACACAACTAGAATTCCTATCTTAAAAAGATTATGAATCTCCAAATGTCATGGATAACTTTGAAACCTGCTCACAACGAAAGATTTTTTCTCATTAAAAGACATTGATTTTGGGGTTAATCGCTTGGCTAAGGGGAAAGCTACGGACATTGAAGGTTACCAGGCAGAAATCTTAAAAATTAGAGGTCCTGTCCTCATCCCCCACATTCAAAAGCTTTTCAATCAAGTGGTCAAGCAAGGGTTCCCTAAACCATGGACTCAAAGCCTCATTATCCCTATTTTTAAAAGTGGGGATACAAATAACCCCTCTAATTATCGGACAATTATGATCAGCCCTCTCCTAGCCAAGTTATATGGTATTATTTTGGAAAGGAAGTTGAGCATATGGCTTGAAAGTGAAGGTAAGCGGGCTAAAGGCCAAGCGAGTTTTAGAAAGCAGCACTCAACAACAGACCACCTCGTTACGCTTAGGATCATTGTGGAGGAATGCCGCAATGATAAATCCAATCTCTTTTGTTGCTTTGTGGACTTTAGAAAGGCTTTCGATATGGTTCCTAGAAACAACCTTTGGAACATATTAGAAGAGCTAAAGGTTCCTTTTTAGTTGAGAGCTGTTGCTATAAGGTTATACGAGAATGTAATTGCAAAGTTAAAGAGCAATGAGGGGTGGTAGAAAGATATTAAGTGTAATATCGGAGTTAAACAAGGTTGCCTCCTCTCCCCTACCCTATTTGGCATTTACATCGACAAGTTAGATGGTTTTTTATAGGAAGCAGGATGTGTTGGCATGATCTTAGCTAGGATAGTCATCATCCTTCTTCTCTACGCTGACGATATTGTTCTTCTCGCAAGGTGCCCATTTGATCTTGATAAGCAACTTATACTTCTTAAGGATTTTTGCTCTACCATGGGTATGATTGTTAACACTGATAAAACAAAAGTTATGATTATCAAATCTAAGAAGGACACTTATGCTAATTTTATGTATGACAATAGTAACTTGGAGGAAGTGTCTTCCTAGAAGTACCTAGGAATTGATATTCATCACAAGCTCAACTGGAACTATAGCATTGAGAAAAGGATTAATGGGGGATGGAAAGCTTATTTTGGTCTTGAAAATAATTGTAAAATGGAAAACCTCGTAATGTGGGATAGAAAGAAGTTTCTCTTTGAAACTTTAGTCACTCCGGTTATCTTATATGGATGTGAGGTTTGGGGTTGTAGCATCTCTAGAGAATCCTAGAGAAAGATTGAGCAAATCCAGAAGCGTTTTATAACGTATAGCGTCAAAATTAAAAGCAACACACCCTATCCTATTCTCCTTATAGAATTGGGTCTTTCCCCTATCGAGAGCCTAGCTATGACTAGGCTTCTATTGTACAAGCACAAAATCAATAACATAGGAGACCATAGACTTCTTAAGCTAGCTTTAAATTCCAACCAAAACCACCTAAGGCTTAAACGACGTTGGTATAAGGACACCAGGGCCTAGTTAAACCATTGGGAGATCAACGAGAATGTTGCATTGTGAAACATTAATAGCATTAAAAATATTGTTACTTCTAAGTTGAACAAAGAAAAAATGTGGTGTGAGAAAGATTTAGCAGCTAAAAGAAAATTAAGATATTATAAGGAGGTCATCAACCCCACCCTAGAAGATCAAAAGTATCTCCCTGTTTTATCTGCCTCAAAGAAGTAAATTAATATAGCCAAGATTAGAATGAACTCTCATGAGCTCCATAGTGAAACAGGTTGTTGGGCAGTTCCTAAAACACCATGGATGGAAAGGTTCTGCCATCTCTGTGAGAATAAGAACATCGAGGATGAAAATCACTTCCTCTTGGAGTGCCCTGTGTACAACCACATTAGATCTCAGTTTCAAAATCTTTGTTGCAATACTGACCTTCCTAACCTTTTACATTGTCAAAATTACAATGAGCTCGGGAGGCTTCTCTCCAAGCTTTTTGAGCATAGGAATAAAATCTTAAATCAAACTAAATAATTCGTTTCTTTAGGTCCGATAGACCAAAGTTTGGTCTCAGTTGACATTAACCATCATCATCATCATCATATATTATTTTTTTAATATTTTTTTAGTTTATTGTATTTTAGGGTTTTTTTAAATTGATTTTTATTTTTTTTTATTGTTAATTTTTAATTTTTGGTTTGGAAAATATTTATTATTATTATTTAATTTTTTAAATTATAATTTTTATTTTTAAAATTAAAATATTAAAAATATATATATTACTTTGTTATTTTTAGGGTGTTTTTTTTGTATATTAATGATTTTATTAGCTATAATTAAAAAAAAAAAATGTAATTTTAGTACTTCATTGAAAAGTAGGTCAAGTTGTTTTATCTTAAAATTTCAAATGAAGTATAATTTGAACCTTAAAAAATAAATTGTTAAATTGTTTTCGGTAGATCCCCTATTGATTTAGGGTTTTTTTGTACTTATGTAATTTCAGATTTAATGCCATGGTTGGAAAATGTTGAAATGTTAAGGTTGCTTTGTACTTGTGATATTTGGCTTTAATTCCATCACTGAAAATGCCATAATTTTAAGGTTCTTAGTTGCCATGATATTTGATATTTAACACTATGCTTGAAAATTATTGGAATTTAAGAGTTTTTCATATTCATGATTTTGGTTCACTGAAAAATGTTAGAATTTTAACCCTAAAAAAGTTTATGTAGAGTCACCACTTTTCAATTTTAAAGTTTTTTCATGTTTTTAGCAAAAAATTGAGGATTTTTGGGCTAAAGTTCCTCTCGAAGGACACAACTCTCGTTAAATAGGTAACTTGTTAACAATGTATGTATTATGCCACATTTATTATGCATGATGCTTAGTTATGCATCTTATAGTATAATTTAACATTTCTTATAGTATAATTTATATGATGTAAAAAATGGCAGATATAAGATCATATTCCACATCATAAATTTGATTTCTTTCTTATATATATATATTATATGTAACATATACATATATATTTATAGATATATGTATATGTTACATTATATATATATATATATATATATATATATATATATATATATATATATATATATATATATATATATAATTTGTAATAAAGTTAGTTATAATGCAACAAAAAGATTGTTATATATAATTATATCTTTGTAGTCAATTGGGTTTATTTTGATGCTTGTAATGAATGATTTTTATTTTCCCTATTTAAGTTTAATTCTTGCAAGTGACATGATGAGCTTTAATATGATGGCTTCAAGCTTTGTTGTTATTAAGAATGAATAGAGAACTAGAAGATATATATATATATATATATATATATATATATATATATATATATATATATATATATCTATATATATATATATATATATATATACTAGGAATATACATGTTCTAGTTCTCAAGAAGTGTAAACACATTCGATAGAGAGACATTATATATCAAAAGCCAAATGACATGTTTCAATAATATACACAATGGAGTTTCTCAACATGATTCATTCTCTTATGTCCCACTCTTTTGGCTTCACATATTATATCGAGTGCAATTTCATTCCTCCTAGGCATAAAGAGAGTTCCATGTGCTCACATATTGATTTAGTAATCCCGTCATACTTAACCAGCTATTCTTGTTCATTTCTTTCTTTTGGATTTTGAAGTAAATCCAAAAGAGCATGCTTTTGCATGAAATTGTTTGCTTGAAAATCAAATTATATTACCCAATTATCTATTCAATGATAATTTATAAATCTCTCTATTGAATTTTCAAATAATAGTCATCTATCTAACTATAATAAGATCATTTTAACAAAATTGCTTATAGTCTATGATTTTTTGCTATTAAATTTTCTAGTTGTGTATTTAGACATAGATAATCATGTATATTATCACAAGATAAAATTATGAAAGTAGTGAAAAAAATGAACTAACAAAATTAAGAGACACGGAAGCTAAGTCAAAAGAAAAAGAATACACTTTAAGAAACTAGGCTTTAGAGAATCAAAACCACCTTAAGAGGTCATTGACTTGTTTAGATTGTCATGGTATGACAATAGAGAGCTACCTTTAAGCCATCAAAGAACTCTAAAACCTAAATGAGTTTTGAACTTAAACTTAGAAAAAATTGAAATCCAATAAAAAGATACTAAAACTCTCAAAATCCAAGGGGGTTAAATAACAAGGTGAGACATAATAAGCTTAGATAGGCATTGTTTGTTCTTGGTGAAATTTTCCTTATTAATGACACCATCTTCAACTTCAACTTATTGAATGCTATTTTGACCATTCTACTTTGAGCATCTAGCACTATTTTTACAAAGAAATAGCTACTAGGAGACAATTTTGAAATAACCAAATTATCTTTAGTTGCTGGTATGAAAGTTCCAAAAATAATCAAAGCAATATGAGATACCTTACCTCAGCTAAGTGAGCTTTGCAAGACCTGAAAACATGTGCCTGCATGGTTTTGGTTTGCCTTATCCTGTGGCATCAATCCATAGATTGCAAATCCATTGGTGGATTTTGTATTGATGCCAAAATTCAATATATCAAATATTTTGAAAAGCATCATAACTTTTACAATGGGACTGCAAAATTCAAGACATTAAAAAATATAACTCATAAAAAATATGTTCTATATAATGCACAAAATTTATGTTGGTGTAAACCAAAATCAAGTCGTGTGTTGATACAAACTATTGTAAAATAATTATTTTCTTACCTACTCACTGTCATAAATGATGTAACAACAATAAGATTAATCAGAAGTCCCTAAACACATGCGCTTAACAAACAAATTGAAGGTCATTGTTTGGACAATTGAATATTTTTGTCTAAATCAAGCGCTACACAGAATGGGTAATACACAAATAAATAAAGATTAATATTTTTCTAAGTAAAATTAGGCAAGTACCAAAAAATTATTATAACACCTTCATGTATTAGGAATTAAGCCTAATTCTACAACAACCAGAAGCCTAGTTCTAAAAAAATGTTTCATTGAGTAATTTCATTATTTTGATTAACCAAGGGCTAGTTTGAGTTCATGACATCAAAATCAATGAAACTATCATGTAACAAGGAGCAGAGAATGGATGAAAGTGACTTGTCTTTTCCTATCATCTAGTTTAATCATCCCATCAATGTGGATATAATATTGTTTCCTCTCTCGCTGAAGCAGTACCACAATAGGTACAACACTCATGTCCATAGTGAAAATATAAGAACCTGTGATCATCCTCCACTCTTGCAAATGAAGATAGTGTGGAGTTAAGGTTTGAGAATGAACACCAATCAAACAAAACCAAATCATATTAAGTGTTGTGATTTTCTCATATCTATTGAGATCCTTGGCTTACCTTATGATTCTAAGCTTTTAAATGTTTTAAAAGCATGTGGAGAAGTTGGAATTTACCACATTTTTCCAACAGTTTCTCTGCTAGCGGATAGTGATATGTAATAAAAATAAATTCCAATCAAATGGTATGTCACAAACGTTGAGTCTATCATGTTGCATGATGAATTTGCAATTTCTAACCCCCAAAGTAATCAATCAAGTAATAAAACAATCAATCAAGTAATAAAACAATAGGAAAAGCCTCAAAACCAAGTAAACAAGATAGAGGCATATAAGATATCTCAAAATGTGATTATATGATATCAAAATGGTTGAAATTCTTGCACAATTGAATGAGTAGATTGTCCAAACTAGTTTTCACTACTCTACCTATAGTCATGAAAATCCATCTTGTTGACTTTTGTGCCCGCTAAAGTAGTAGGTAAGCTTTATTCATTGTGCATCAAAACACTATTGCATTAAAGATGTTCAAAATAAATAATATGGAAATTCAAAAGAATTCTATAGGAAAACAAGTAGGCGTTCTAAACTAGCATAAAAGCAATCTATAGGAAAAAAAATCCATATGATATCTCATAGACCCGGGGGCTTTCATGTTACAGGATGAATTTACAATTTCTCACCACCAAAGCAACCAATCAAATTATAAAATGATAGGAAATGACTCAAAACTAAGTAGACATGACAAAATCGTGGAGATATCCCAAACTATGACTGGAAAAGCTTAGAATGGCTGAAAATTATTGTGCATTTAAATCATCAAATTATCCAAATTAGTTTTTTCAATTCTCTACTTGTAGTCATGAAAATCCATCTAATTGAATTTTATGCTTGCTAAATGTTGAACCTCTATTTTGACATGATTTCACCTGCCCTTTTGCTCCATGATTGCCTATATTCATGTCCAATCCCTATAACACCACTGTCCATGCGCAAAAATAAATCAATTTGTAGTGCTGAGCATGATAACGTATAATGTCAATTAATTTGTATAATGCATTTAATTTCAATATCTTAAGAATTAAATGAGATTTTATCGACGATGGTTATTGGTGAATTTTAGTTCCTGCTAGCCAAGTTCAATATGAGATCTTATGTTAGAGAGTGGAGTATCTCTTGTTGTCATGACACAATTTAGGCACATGGTTCTTATATATCAAACTGGCCCAATATGGTTCATGTCACTGCATTCACACTCATGTCATTGTAAAGAAGCATGAGTCAAACTATGGTTGAAATCCGTAACAATTACAGGCATTTTTCACTACTTCAGATAGGTAGATTCGTCGCTTAATTTCCACATGAATGGAGAAAAATGTTGAGATTCTAGAATATGGTGACTCACGAGTTGTTCTCCAAGATTCAATTTGGTTTGGGAGTAATGGTTGGTACTACCGATTTTCTAAAAATGCCTCTGTGAAATCAAACGACCAACTAGCTAAAGATGGGATTGGTGAGGATGAAAACGAATACATCCAAATATTTTCCACTTCATCTTTGGTATCTTATCATGAGTGCGAAGAATTGTATATTTTTAATTCTGTCACGTTGAATTGTGTAATTATGGATAGCAATTATGTTCTTGTTTATAGAAAAATGATATATTCGTATGAAGGATGGATGGGAGCATAGATTATGAGTGTCTGATCAAATGTAATTTTTTTCCTCTTTGGAAGCAATAGCAATATAATATTTCTGGAAGTCGTTTAGGGTTTTTGATACAAGTTTATCACTAAGCAAGTTACAGTAGCCTACTCCCAAAGAAGACGGGGCCCCCTTCGAGGAAGAAGTGCTACATGTCTAGGTATTAGATTTACATTTCAGCTGCAATTAGTTTTCCTCATGTTTCTGCATTTTCTTTCTCAACAAGTTTATGATTTCTGCATTTTAGTTTTCATCTCAACTGATGGAAACATAGTACATGTATGGTAAATGACCTCAAAGATCCTATTACATTACCACACTCAAGCCAACTAAGCCCCATCTAATATACAAAACTTGAGAGAAGTAATCGTGGTCTCTTTAAATTGTTATGTCAGTGTGATTTCCATATTTCTCCAGTTTTATGTTTTCCAAACCATATATTATTGCTTCAGTTGTACATATATTATGCATGTGCCTCATAAACTTACGAGCCCTCGAGTTGGCAATTAACCGTCGGAATTAATATGTAAATATTTTCCCCTATGTAAGCTTGATTCATTATGCAACCAAATATTACTACGTTGAAAACGTCAAAAACAAATAATATGGAAGTTCAATGAAATTCCATAACGGAACAAGAAATCCATTTAGGTGTTCTAAACAAACATAGGAACAATCTGCAAAACAAATATCCTAACTACAATACAAGTTGAAATTACCACAAGTATAAGAATTTCATAATATTTTAAGTGTTCTTTAAAAAAGTTTAAGTGTTCTCTAGAAATAAATGAAATGTGAAATATCATTAAAGTTATCATAGTGATAAATATTAGTTACATTAATGTTTTAGCTTCAAATAGGAGCATGGTTTAAAATAGTTCAAGTGGTGCATGAGGGAAATTTTGAGGTCAAAATGGGCCTCAAATCAAAAAAATTACCAAATAACATTAACTTTAAGTGAACCAATAAGATTCAAGATATGATGTCATCTTTAGGGGTAAATATTTTTGGAAGGAAAATAAGAAAACTATTTTACTTTATTGTATTTTTGGCTTATTTCCTCTTAGGTTTACTCAAATACCAAGTGTAGGCACTTGTTCGATGTGGAATTGAATTTGATATCTAATGTGTACCCACTTTGCATACTTTTGAGTAGATCCACACCAAAAAAAAAATGAAAATATAATTAAAAAACACATTACCTTCAAAAAACATGTTGTTGTTTTAATTGCATTTTCATTTTTTCAGTATGTTTACTCAGAAGTATGTAGAGTGGGTACTTGTAGGATGTAGAATTCAATTATGCATCCAACGGGTGCTTACACTTGGAATTTAATTAAACTTATAAGGAGACAAGAAAAAAATACAATAAGAAAAATTAGTTTTCTTTCTTTTTGTTTAAAAAATTATCTCTTATTTTTATTATTTTATATTTTCCTTCAGAGGGACATTTTAGACCTCAAAATTCCCCTAATGCTTAGAAAGAAATGGAATGTGAAATATGTTTAAAGCCAGTAAACCAATATATCTTGGTTGCAATAGCCTTTTAGTTATTTGTAGGCATATTTAATGATTTTGGAAATATTGGGCTAGTTGGGCTACTTTGTTGTAGACATATTTAGTTAATTTAGAAGACTACACAATAAATAATGCAAAGTACTTAACTATGATAAGGTATGTTTAGGGTCTTAAGTTTGTTATTAGGTTGTGTATGAATGCCACTTTTGTCTAGTTTTCAAGATTCCATCAATTACATTTCACATATGCACATAATTTCCATTGTGAGAAATCAAAATATATTCACTAACTTGGTGATAAAATAACATATTATATTCTTTGCATAAGCATATTTCTTTGTTTTGTTGGTAGTTAACCATCCTCCATAGATTGACAATTCATCCTCGTTTTGCAATTCATGTATCATATATATAGTTATAGCATATGTCTCACTTATAGTTGAATGTGCTTGGTGGTTACTTTACTAGGTAACTTTATTCTCAAGTTCCATTTACCATGGTTGTTGGAAAAAAATAGGAATTTGTTTGTTTAGTCTCATGTTTGATACAATCTTGTTCAAAAACATATTCACTAACTTAATAATAATTTAGCATATTATATTCTTTGCATAAGCATATCTTTATGTTCCCCATCTTGTAAAAATTGAAAGTTCATCCTCGTTATGCAATTCATGTATTACATATATAATTACATCCTATGTCTTAGTTGTATTTGAACTATAGTTGGTATTTATTTTAATAGATATCTTGATCAACGCGATCCTATTTATCATGATTGTTGAAAAAGATTAGGGATTGGTTTCACTTAATGTCACGTTGTATACAATCTTGTTGGGAATGTGGAAAAATTTTAATTCTATACTTTTAGGATTAGGTGGAAATTTTCTTTGCCAATTATGATATGTGAATGTAGTTATGTTTAGTACAAAATGAGGTGTCCACTCTATATTAAGTTTCCAATTATAACATGATGTAGGGTTACCCTTGCTTTACCCATAATATGCATATACATATGCATAATCACATTTGCCCCAGGAATTTAACTCTCTAAAGAGTCAAATCTTCAACCATCAGTTGCTAAGGCCCTTTTATCAGTTTTAATGTTGAATGATTTGCTAAAACCCAACATAGCCTAACTCTTAGGCAAAATCCACATATCGGGAATTAAATCAACCCTCAAGCCTTCATTAACTTGTTTATTAAAGAGTTCCTCAATATCTCTTATCAGGACTTTTAAAACCCTTCATAACCTTTATAAAACCCATAAGCCCTCACATTAAACCTTCATCTTATAAACTCTGGTTATAACTAGAATTAACCATAAAACCCTTCTATCGACGCTTTAATCCTTTGTAATTCTCTTATAAGAGAATACACGTAAAAGCATGCACCAACATACCTTTTTCGCCAAACATAAGCCTTACAAGACTCGACCCATCCACATTATAGAATACAAAGGAAATACACTAAAGTTTCACCCCGAACCATATAAGTGGATCTCAAAATTTATACATCTGCACTTATATTTATCGTCGGGTTTGCCACGCTTCCGCTGCGTTGCTCCTTCTCCGATTCCCGATCGTCAATGCCTCTGATCTATCGCATCTCTGATCAGCCTCATCACTCATCGACAATATTGCAATATCGTTATCGCTTCGTCCCTCTGCTCCCAACTTTTGCGATATGCGATTACACCTCAATCATTGATCAGACTCGCGATCCGATGGTTGATGATTAATCGCATGATCTCAATCGCTTATTCCCTTCGGCCATCCGACAACACTTGAAGGGTTTCCGCTGATGTGATATCCCTCCATCTCCTCTGCAATTGGATCTTGTCCGTTGATCTTAAAGATCCAACAGTTGTTGTTCAACGATACTTCATTCTTTCGTCCGCCTCTTTACTTGGTTTTCGCCATTTCTTCAATGTTTATCGTGGTTCTTGGGGTTTTCTTCGGGTTCTGATCCCTTGGTTGTTTCACTGCGCACTTCCTCCTGAGCTTTGGCTTTGATCCTTCTAATGGATTCAACGATCCATTATGCTCCTCTGTCTCTTCTCCTCCTCTGTGGATTTTTCTCGACTCTGCCTGCACATATTTGTATTACGCAAATCTCTGATAACACATAATTCATCATCTAACACACGAAATACACATTTATACAGATTCGAATCAATCTCTGGATCTATAAACATAAACAACGATTACAGAATGAAATCTCTGTCTCTCGGGCCTGATTCTTCTTTATAGTGGCCTCTGTTTTCACACTCTGCCTGCAGGCTTACAATCACACTCTCCCTGGCTGGCTGGCTGGCTAGCTAACTTCTCCTAACTATCTTTTTTTTTCTTTTCAATACATTATTAGTAGTTTCTTTATAGTTGAAGAATTGTTCCTCAGTTACTTTTCAGTTGCTCAACAATTTCTTAAAACAAGCTACTAATTAATCCTAACTTGATCTGTTTGCCTAATTTAAAAACTAACAATGGCTAAGTCAGCCTTAATTAGAAATGAACCACTAAATAGACTTCCCTATCTATGCTTGCTAAGAAATAAATATTGTTTTACATGAAATTTTACAATGGCCCCTTCTTGGCTAACGTCTAGACCTTTAGGTCTGACTAGATACTTTGAGCTTGAACTTTGAGAGCCAATGCTCCTGCATTAGACTCCCAAAGTTGAAAACATTCATGATCTCTTGATCATGTGTCTTCATATGTTGTTAGAAAACCTCCAAGATCCCAAAATTTAGTTTGAAACCACCCAAATGCTTTGCTCCTTTGTTGCTGCTGCATGTCTGCTGTCTTTTGCTTTATCTTTCTCTCCTTGTCAATTAGGTTCATAATCTGATTGATCATCCTTCCTGTTGCTGTCAACCTCCTCCATATGGACTACTTCATCATTAACTGCCATAACTCTTCAATCTCCATCTCCAACATCTGCAACTATACCTGCACTCAAAAAATAATTATTAAAATAGAAAACATAAGGCCTATATGCCTCTTCCTTTGGAAACACATCAGTATGCTGCTCTTTTTTCTCCTCCTGTATCAGCATATCAGTCCGCTGATTAGAATTCTCAAAAGAATTCATGAGACTGTCAGCTAGTCTCTCCTCCACATCATCCGTTCCCAAGATGTCTCCTCGCTCGGGTTCACAATAGTGAACTTCTTCTTCTGCAACTTCCACTTGCTGCTCCATATCTTCAAATTTATTGCCTGTCATCTTCATGATTGTATACTCATCCACATTTTCTTCTCTATTATCTAGTACATCAGAATCAACCAATTCGTTAAGCATAAATGTTTCACCATGTTTTCTCTCTTTGCCAACATTTTTGACAACTTATTTTCCACATTTGTCACCCATGACATTCTCATTCAACTCTAATTTTATAGTCTGGACACTTATTCTTTGGTTTTCTAGCCTTTTCTCCAAAATACTTAACTTATGCCACAAATCTGCCATCTCACTTGGAATTTCTCCCAAAAATTCTATACAATCCTCACTATCTTCTTCTTTGTCACAAGTCCAATTTCTTGGTGACACTACTTCTTCAACCTTCATCAGAATAAAAGTTTGATCCTCCATCTGTGTGACAACTTTAGATGTTTGTCCACCAGTCTTTCTTTGGCCACTCAAGAAAGCCAATTTCTCTTTGTCCTTACCAATAATAGGTTCCTCATCGTAAGACATAATTGTCTCATCTCCATCGGAGATACTTCCTTCACTAAGAAAGGAATTTATGAACTCCTTCTGCTACCATAACTCATCTTGATCTTCATTTGAAAGACAATCATCATCATACTTTGCTTGGCACCTTTCAACCTCATTCAAGATAATTCCAAAAGATGGTTTGTCTTCTGCAATACCTGTAATCACACATAGCTGGTCAGGTTTAAAACCACAAGACCTCATGATCTCATTTGATGATTCAATCATCCAGTCCTCTTGTTGTTCCAAGTCCTCGATATGACTCAGAAAATATTCAATAGTCTTCTTCTCAGCCTCTTCAAGCCCTCCACTTGGTTGCTTGATATCCTTCTCAACTTCTTATTTCTTTTGGCCATCATCATAAGCCAAACTTTCTTTACTCTTACCCTTTACGATATGCTGAAAAGCAATACTTTTCCCCAACTGTGTATGGACATTTATATGAGACCTAACTATCCCATCTTATTTTAGAATAGAGTTTAGATTCTACTTATCTTCTTCCTTATTTATGCCAATATCAGAAAATTGTCCTTGTTCATGTGTTCCACTTGCAGCCGTACACAAATCTTTAGATTTAAAATCATGTGACCTTTTGGTCTCACTTGAAGTTTTAGTCTTCAAGTTTTCATCTTCACCCAGAACTTCACCCTGTTCTAGTTCACAAATGGATTCTTCCATTTCCAAATCAACCTCTCTGAGTTCTCCCACCAGGCTCTTCACTTGCCTCTATTGTATTCTTCTATGTAGCTTAGACCACTTCACTGCCTTTTCCCTCAAGGCCCAACCTTGTCTATGGTTTTCCTCAAGTATCATCTTTAATACATTGAGTTGTTCCTTTATCTCTGCAATTTCCTTGTCAAGCTCCTCTTGACTCATCCTCTTGCCATTTGCCTTGGCAACCTCTTTTTTCATCTTTCTTCTACTCTGGTCTTCCTTAGAACTTCTGCTATGACTATCAGTGGTCATCTTCTTCTCCATATCTATGAGTTCCTCATTCATTCACTATGAGATGTATTAAAGCCTCTGCAACAACAAGGCCTCCTTATTGCAACTTACCTCACCAAACTTTCCTCTGTACTTGGTCTTTTGGCAAGTACTTGGTTCTCTATCTCTGGAACCTCCTTTGAGCACTTCTCTCTACTCCTTCTAGGCTTCAACTCACCTGCACCTTTTAAGAACACAACTGTCCTCTTATATTTCAATCACAATGAAATACTTGGTTCTGACCACCTCTTCTTTCATTCAAAAAGTCTTACCAGCTTCTTTCATCCCTTAGCAATTCTACCCACATCTTTTGTGGAATTTCCTTTGTGAGTTACAACACTACCTCTGTAGTAACGAGTCTCCTTCTTGTTAGATATGCCTCACTAAGCTTCTCTCCTCTTGAACCAATTGGGTACTCCTTGCTCTAGATTGCTGCAACCTTCTCAAAAACACACATTCTCCAATCTTCAAATCAATTTAAAACAAAACATGTCATCTCACCTTCAAGATCTCTGCATGATCTTGTTCCACCATTCTCCTGCACTTTGAATGGATTGTTCTCTGTCTTCTTGCATCTGCAAGTTCTGCTACACATCACCTTCTGTGTGCTTACTATTTTTCAGATTAAAATCTGATCTCCCTTACTTGCATAAACATCTTAAAGCATAACTCATTTCTAAGTTTTCTCAAAGAGCTTTAACTTGCTCTGATACCAATTGATGCAGGGTTACCCCTGCTTTACCCACAGTATGCATATACAAATGCATAATCACATTTTCCCCAGGAATTTAACTCTCTAAGGAGTCAAATCTTCAACCATCAGTGGTTAAGGCCCCTTTATCAGTTTTAATGCTGAATGATTTGCTAAAACCCAACATAGCCTAACTCTTAGACAAAATCCACATATCGGGAATTAAATCAACCCTCAAGCCTTCATTAACCCTTTTATTAAAGCCTTCCTCAAATATCTCTTATCGGGACTTTTAAAACCCTTCATAACCTTTATAAAACCCTTAAGCCCTCACATTAAACCTTCATCTTATAAACTTTGGTTATAACTGGACTTAACCGTAAAACCCTTCTATCGACACTTTAATCCTTTGTAATTCTCTTATAAGAGAATACACGTAAAAACATGCACCAACATACCTTTTTGCCAAACATAAGCCTTAAAAGACTCGGCCCATGCACTTTATAGAATACAAAGGAAATACACTAAAGTTCCGCTCCGAACCATATAAGCGGATCTCAAAATTTATACGTCCACACTTATATTTATCGTCGGGTCCACCACGCTTCCACTGTGTTGCTCCTCCTCTGATTCCCAATCGCTGATGCCTCCAATCTATCACATCTCCGATCTGCCCGATCTCTGATCAGCCTCATCACTCATTGGCGATATTGCAATATCGCTATCGCTTTGTCCCTCTGCTCCTAACTTTTGCGATATGCGATTACACCTCAATTGTCGATCAGGCTCGCAATCCGACGGTTGACAATTAATCGCATGATCGCAATCGCTTATTCCCTTCAGCCATCTGACAACACTTGAAGGTTTTCCGCTGATGTGATATTCCTCCGTCTCCTTTGTGATTAGATCTGGTCCATTGATCTTAAAGATCCAACTGTTGCTATTCAACGATACTTCATTCTTTCGTCTGCCTCTTTACTTGGTTTTTGCCACTTCTTTAATGTTCATCGTGGTTCTTCGGGTTTTCTTCGGGTTCTGATGCCTTGGTTGTTTCACTGTGCACTTCCTCCTGAGGTTTGGCTTTGATCCTTCTAATGGATTCAACGATCCATTATGCTCCTTTGTCTCTTCTCCTCCTTTGTGGATTTTTCTCGACTCTGCCTATACATATTTATATTACGCAAATCTCTAATAACACATAATTCATCATCTAACACACGAAATAGACATTTATACAGATTCGAATCAGTCTCTGGATCTATAAATATAAACAACGATTACAGAATGAAATCTCTATCTCTAGGGCCTGATTCTTCTTTAAAGTGGCCTCTGTTTTCACACTCAGCCCGCAGGCTTACAATCACACTCTCCCTGGCTAGTTGGCTGGGTAGCTAACTCCTCCTAACTATCTTTTTTTTTCTTTTCAATACATTATTAGTAGTTTCTTTACAGTTGAGGAATTGTTCCTCAGTTACTTTTCAGTTGCTCAACAGTTTCTTCAAACAAGTTACTAACTAATCCTAACTTGATCTTTCAACTTAGTTACTGGAGAATCCACAGTAAGAACCATTTTTTGCCAACGTTTCAAATCCCAACTAAGATCCATCATCAAGACAACTTGAATGCTTGATAGAAGAAGAGCTTAATTGAGAGATTAAATAGTAATGAAGAGAGTAAAATGAGATGAATGTTGGCTCTCAATTTTTGAATAATAATTTTTGATGAGATGTCGGCTGTCTCTGATTAATTTAATTAATTATTATTATTATTATTATT
Source organism: Pinus tabuliformis (assembly GCA_031772625.1). Classification (NCBI taxonomy): domain Eukaryota; kingdom Viridiplantae; phylum Streptophyta; class Pinopsida; order Pinales; family Pinaceae; genus Pinus; species Pinus tabuliformis. Next base: position 61,260,375 of record CM062813.1, on the reverse strand, counting down.
ATTATTTAATGGAAGAGTTAATTAATTGATTTAAATTAATATAAATTATTATTAAGATTGATCATTATCATAATTAAAAATTAATATTAATATTAATATTAATTAATTAATTATAGTCTTTTAATAATTAGTTACTTTTAATTTAATATGATAGTTATTATTAATATTGATGTAATTATTATTATTATTATTAATATAATAATTAATAATAATTAGTATTAATGATATTATATTGATCATAATTAATGTTAAAAATATTAATCCTAGTATATTGAATTAATATTTAATATTTATAATAAGGTCACAATCGAAAATGGGCTCTAGTAAAATGGGACAAGGTATGTCTTCCGAAGAAAGCCGGGGGCATTGGGCTAAGAGATCCTGAGCATAGTAATAGGACAATGGGAGCTAAAGTCTGGTGGAGATGGCTAGCCAATCCTAATACCCCCTGGGCCTCCCTCTGGACAGCTAAGTATGCAAGCAACTGTCCTATGGAAGAGAGAATTCGAATGACGGAATTAAGCACAGGGTCGGTAATTTGGAACTCGGCTATTCAACATATAAATCTCAAACAAAAGCACAGTTTTTGGGAAGTCAAGAATGGATGCACGGCTAGATTTTGGGAAGACTCCTGGCAGCAATTCCTAAAAATAAGGGACATATTCCCTAACCATCCAATATCAGAGCAGGATATCAATCAGTTAGCCAAGGTCAGTCAGTTCTGGAACCCCTCTGCCACATAGGGACATAGGCAATGGAAGGATGCAAATCAAATTATAACGCACAGCTTTGAGCAAGCTCAGCATTATATTTCCACAGAATTACAAAAGAGGAAAATCCCTATCTCAGAAGAACCGGATATTCTAAGATGGAGATATGAAGAGAAAGGAACATTCACCACAAAGGAAGCGTATAAGATAATAGTCCAAGATCATCTAATCAAAGACACTCTGTGGGACAAAATATGGCACACATCCATCTGGCCGAAGGTATCCACTTTTTTATGGCTCCTATGTCACAATAAAATTCTAACTTGGGATAATCTCCGGAAAAGAAGCTTCTCAGGCCCATCCATATGTCTAAATTGTATGCAAGAAGAGGAAACATCTATACATCTCATGCAAACCTGTCAAATTGGACGAAAGTTGTGGGAGAAGGTAGCCTTCCGTTGCCAAAAAGAGGGCAGAGTGCAAGGAGATCTAAGAGCCACTATTCGCAACTGGAGTCAAACGCCATACCAAAGAAAACTCCTCAACACTCTATGGCATCTTATACCTGGCCTACTGATGTGGAACATATGGAAAGAGCGAAATAGAAGAGTTTTTAAGGATCAATCTATGCCCTTAGAGCAGATATGGACCAAAATACATCATAATATCAAGGAGTCTCTATCAATTAGGGAATGGTACTCAGAATACTTTCCTTCATTACCGCAGGAAAAAACAGTGTGGGATAATTGGAAGATCCAGATAAATCAGCAAACGATCATAAAAAAGAATCCTACCATGAAGGAAACAGAATCAGGTAAATGGACTCCGCCGCCCAGTAACATGTTCCAGCTTAATTTCGATGGGGCCTCAAAGGGGAATCCAGGGAAAGCAGGGTATGGGGGGGTCTTCAGAGATCACCATGGCACTCCTCAGCTTATTTTTATGGGTTCAAAAGGTTGGGACACCAACAATTCTGCCGAATTGGAGGGATTATGGAGAGGTCTCACCCTGGCTCAAGAAAGAAGCTTTTTTCCGCTCATCATAGAAGGGGATTCACAAATCATAATAAGAATGGTTACAAAACTAATGCATGGATCCCCCATTCATAAAGTTAGTAACAGTTGGAGGATGGCCCAAAGGCTTGAGCTAATAGACAGATGGCTTTCTCAGCATCAAGCAATCTCCTTCAGACACACCAGGAGGGAAGGAAACAAGCTCGCTGACTTTCTTTCTAATCTCGGAGTGGAAACTGGGGTAGGATTCTTTGCAGGCACAATCTCCAGCATAGCCTCTGAGGACCAACTCTCTGAGTTCCAGAAAATTGTGATACAGGATAAACTTCAGGAGAATGACACACACCCAGATGTGGGTGGCATTCAATGAAATTAATGGGACGCCGCACAGAGCAGGTAGCTGGCCTGGCACCTGGCTGGCGGACGGCCCTCATGGCATGCGCCTTGGGCTAGCAAACTCATTCAACGGCATGCGAAGTAAATACGTTGTAGAATGGAATGATGGTTTCACAGTGTAGCATTTATGAGTGCCTGGTTCAAGCGCATTCAGGTCAGTTCTTATGTATGGATCCGTTTTTTATCCACGCCATTGTCACTGGCTTTATTCACCTCTGCGCAGAACTCTTCCCTCACTCCTGCCTGGTCCATCGAATTTGGATGCTCGCTTGGTCTTTGAATGTCATTGGGCTCATTTGCGCTCAATTTCTCACCCGCCTACTCCGCTTCAACTCCTTTCTCACTCAATCTGTTCTCCCAAGCATGCCTCGCCGCAGAGGTAGCAACACGGGAAATAGAGGCCGAACCTCTCGTCCTGCTCCATAGAACGTCATTCCTATTGCCTCAGCCTCCCCTTCTTCTCCGCCCTTGGGTCAAGCTGGGTCTCTTCCGCATAACTCTTTTCAGACTTCCAGATTTACTTTCCACAGCAGGCTCAACAGGCCAGTATTGACGGCAAGCATTACAATTATTCTCGCGGAGGAGGAGAATAATCATGTCAGCTCGGCTCAAACCACTTCCTCTCATTCTCAGGAAGACAATGTTCTGCAAGGGGATATGGTAGGGGTGGTGTTTAACGCAGACAATATGCAGGAGGACACCCCTGTCTCTGAAGCGCCTCAGCATCCCGTCGACCTGACTTAGAGCGAGATTTTGGCCTGTGGGCCGTCTCAGCATGCAGGCTGCATTCTCAATTTGGTGACCACTCCTGAAGGCGGCACAGAAGGAAATGAGGACAATGACTTTGTCACCTGGGTAGCTTCTTCCAGCTAGGTGGAGAGGGACATGCCTGATTCCCCGCAACATGCAGACTAAAGCTGGCTCTTCACTGACGGGTGGCATTCTTGCCTATGCGCTGTGCAATTTTGATTTTGGGTCTTCGTTTTCAAGTCTATGGGTCTATGTCTGGTTTATGTTCTCTGTTTATTTTTGTAACTGTGACTATGTTGGGCACCCTTGTGTTTTTTTGGTGAATGGGTGGCATGACAGTGTGAGTCTTAGTAAAATTTCTCAGTGGGTCATGGCCCAAAAAAAATCTTTTGAAGGCTATACTGTGAAATCGACAGAAAGCATGAATTGTAATATCTCTGAACATCTGGCTGGGGAATGGCTTCGGCCTCCTCTGAGGTCTTGACCTCATTGTACATATATTTTCTCTTTTAAATAGAATTAGTATTTACACAGAAAAAAAATAAAAAATATTTAATATTTATAATAAATGTTTGATCATTAATATTTATTATTATTAATATTAATTGTAATTATTATTATTATTATTATTATTAATTATTATTAATATAATAATTAGTATTATAATAATAATTAATGATAATTAGTATTAATGATATTATATTGATCATAATTAATGTTTAAAAATATTAATCCTAGTATATTGTATTAATATTTAATATTTAATCCTAACTTGATCTGTTAACTAACAATGGCTAAGTCAACCTTAATTATAAAGGAACCACTAAATAGACTTCCCTATCTATGCTTGCTAAGAAATAAATATTGTTTTACATGAAATTTTACAATGGCCCCTTCTTGGCTAACATCTAGACCTTTAGGTCCGACTAGATACTTCGAGCTTGACCTTTGAGAGCCAATGCTCCTGCATCATAACATATTTCTTCACAGTAAACGAAATTTTAAAAACATGTGCATAATAAAAAAATACAAAATACAAAACTTTGATTCAAGATATTGTTCAAATGAATTAAGTTGTTGACAAATATTTTAGGCACATGTCACTACTTCATTGTGTCAATCATCACTTTTTATTTAGAAGAACACACACAATCAAAGTAAAAAGATTAACAATCTTATAGATAGTCAATTTTTCATAATTTTCAACTGGATATTGTTTAGATGATTAGGGTACACGAGAATATTACATTTAATGAATAAAATATGGAAAGTTTTGAATTGTGCCAATGTCATAATGAATGAATAAGAGATGTGGCATATATCAAATCATAGTTTGTTTAGAGGTCCTACTATTATGGATTTTTTGAAAATTTAAGATGGGATTTTTTAGGAATAATTTATATTTTCATCGTAATCTTGATAAGCATTAGTTTTAGTGCCTCTTATAATTATTTGGTGGTGATAGCGAAATATCTCTTTATGTCAACTTCCTAGATTCACTTGCAATCAAATAACAATAGAAAACATGACAAATGTGAAGAAAACAAGTGCTTTTATAACATGAGTAGTACCTAGTTGAGTGAAAGCTATTTCAGTACCAAACATGACTAATTTGTTACCAAACCTATACCAACTTAGCTAAGAGCTACTAGATTGCACCAACATGCAAAATTTAGTTTTCTATAAGAAGGCTTGACCAAAAATTATTGTAATTAGTGGCAATGTTTCAAGATGTTTGAAAAAGGTTTGAACCTCATTAGATTTCATATCCCACTCAAAATTGAACATACTTAACCATTTTTAAGATTAGAAAAATTGCAACATTTACATCAAAATCTATCATGTATAGTGATAAGGAATTTGAATTAAATTACGAGCAATAAATCCTCCATGTATATGAATGTTGATGGTATAAAACAAATTTCAACAAGAGACTTCAAACAAAAACGAAAGAACCCACTAATATTAGAGATCACCACATAGACACTTCAAGCACAAAATAAATGACACACAAGTACATTACAATGCTAGCATAATTAGGAAAGAAAGTGAAATAGTAGGATACTAAAACAAAGTTACCAAGCTTAAATGATTTTTTCCACTAACTTGTAGCCACTTTTATTTCTAGACCCTAATCATGGACCCTAATCACAATAATCCCAATTTCATTCTAGACTGATCACCTATGTCATGGACCTTAATCACAATAATCCCAATTCCATTCTAGACTGATCACTGCATTCAAGCACTTCTTCAATAAAATAAATTCACTCTCACTTATATTCCACAATCGCAATTGCCAAAAAACACACAACAAAACACAACTGAGATGCATAATAGTTTAATATCAAAAGAAATCTTACCAATTGACAACTCTACGCGCAATATTTCTTTGGTACATACTCTTTTCTTTTTCCTTTTTTCCAGAGGAAAAAATCATTTACTTTATATTAAGAAAATAAAAGTCAGTTGCATCATTTTTTTCATTTATTGGATTTTTCTTGTTCTTACATCAATATTACTATTTTTCTTTTTATCTTTATGTTTTTTTTTACATAGTTTTAAATATCTAACAAAATACCTTCATAGTAGTGTGACTTACATTTTGGAATGTAACCAAAAACAAAACATTTTTTTTCATCATTTTGACTAGCTTTAGTTTTAAATGTCTAACAAAATACCTTCATAGTAGTGTGAATTACATTTTGGAATGTAACAAAAAACAAAACATTTTTTTTCATCATTTTGACTTGCTTTGTCACTTGTTCTGCCTTCTAATAATAATCTATGCTGCCAGCATTAGTGAGAATATCCTGATCATAAACAACAAAGAAAAACTTGCTTCTAATAATGTCTTTTTTTGATAAATTATTTGCCACCATATTTTATTTTCTATAAATATGCTGGAAAAAAATGTCCCGGAAAAAGCTTACCAGTAACCTGATAGGTATAATCCATCCAATTTGACCTTCCTTATTGGATAGTTGAAATCTGTATATTCCTCTTGTACATACTCACCCTCTCATAATACTTGCTTAAATCTATATATTCCTCTTGTGATCTCTCATATGCACGTGATAAGCAAGTATAAAGGAAACTTACACCTACTCCACCTACTCCTAAGTATGTGTGTGAGAGTTTGAATAGGAATTGGAATTCCCTGAACTATACTTCTGAACATTAAATTACAATGTAAAATCAATGTTTGGGTACTATGTTTTTGAGAGGGAACTCCAGGTTGGTAGTATACTGAAGAGTAGTAGACCTAGCAACTCTTTACCAAGCTCATTTGAGTAGTAGACCTAACAACTCTTTACCAAGCTCATTTGACTAAGGTTGTCAATGATTCAACAAATTTTCTAAACATTGATCAATAAAATAGTAATTGAATATACATGTTGGCTAAAGAATAATTTGCTTGTCAAATACAAATTTGAAAGAACATAGTTGCAAGAGATAGATTTTCTATTCTAAGAAAATAATTGTTATCATTCAAATCACATACCATTTTCAAGATACCATATCTTGGTAGTATTAGTGTATTAAATCATCCCCTTGTAATCTTGAATTGCCTAATGTTGTGCATTTCTTAACTATACTTGTTTCTTTGTCACATGACGTCATTAAAGAATGAATGTGTTATGCTTATCGTGAAGTGATATAAACTAGTGAATTAGAACATATTTGAAATACAATCACTAAAGGTTCAAAGGAAAATTCTATGATGCAAAAGAAAAGCAAAGTATAGATGTAATTATAGAAAAGCATAATCTATTTAATTTAAGCAATTTTGCATATGCTAATAGGAGATTGCATATTTTATGTTATTCATATCCTATTGCGTTCTAGATACATGTGGATAGAATTATGAGAAGGAACAATGTCACATTTTAGAAATTGTTTAGAAAAGCATGATGTTGAAGCAATATTATCTTATTAATATGAATTAAGCATAGAAACATTAATAGAAATGCATGATATCAATGACCTAAATTCTTATTTCGAAATAATGAAAAAATTAGCTTCAACTCTTATGATGCCTAAGCAAAGAGGATTATGGGGAGATATATTTTGCATATATTGGTTAGCAAATTGGATAAAAGTCTTGATTGGTCAAAGATAAAAATGAAGAGTTATTTGTATTTCAGTTCAAACTTAGTTGAAGGCATTTATAAATATTATTTCATGATGAGAATCCATTTTTTTTATATTTCAAACCACTTTTATGCAATAAAAGAAATCCAACATCATTTCATCATCAATATATAATGAATTATTAGTCACAACTGATCACCTTTTCATGCTTTTGAATAGTAGGTATAGCACTCATCATGGGTGATTCTCATAGTGGTGAAGAAGTGGGATTCAGACTAGGGAAATGAATCACATAGCATAAATCATCACCTTCGGGGCTCTCACATGATAACTAAGACTTCTAGGGAGTGGAAACTATTGTGGCTCATGAACTAATCATAAGGCATAATACTATCTAATATTTTGTGAATGTGGTAACAAGTTAAGTGGGTTTGATTGTGGGGAAACATTCATAGTTAAGGGCACTTGAGCTAGAGGAGTCTTGGGAAGAGTGACCTCTTGGAAAGTCCTAGTTACCAGGTGTAATCCACAAAGGTGATGATTGACGCTATGTGATTTTTTGCTAGACTCATCCACTTCTTCACTCTTGAGCATCCCTTGATGCCATACTTATAGGACATGTGTCATAGATTAGTTTCTTACCCTTTGCAAATAATACCAAAAGTGACATCTCATATGTTGGATTGTGAAATACAATTAATACTTAAATACAAGAGTTAAGGGAGATTTAATTGAATAATTAATAAGGCAAAATACTTGCTAATATTTTTCAAATGTCATAGCAAGCTAAGTGGACTTGGTTGTGTCAAAAAATCAATAGTTAAGCACACTTGAGCTAGAGGAGTCTTGGCATGAGCAAGCTCCTAGTCTCAATCATGTTGCTTCAACCTTATAAGTATCACTCAAAGTGACAAGTGATAATGTTATGAAACCAACTCACAAAAAGATAGAAAAGATAGGTCCACGACTTAAAATTAGCCTCTTTGAGGGGGCAACCTCCTTTACATTACACAAATAAAAAATTCTTGGATGATACAAATTACAATACATCCTTTCTATATATAAGAGTCTAAGTGGTCCCAATATAATCAAAGCCTACATAACAATAATATTGTAGGGGCACAAAAATAACAATAGTGGGCTTCTATGGGGCACAATAACAACAACATGGGGTCTACATGGGCACAACAATACAATAAGGGGGTTGCAATAATAACACCAAGTGGCTACACTAGTAGTATGGGGACCTAAAATGACCCTCTCCTTCAAAAAGTGTTGTCCTCAATGCTTGAGTAGTTCTGGATGCTTCTGTATAAAATTCTCATCCTCCCATGTGGAATCTTTAGCGGGTAAGTTCTTTTACTTGATGAGATACTTTGAAATTGATCGATTTCGTAGCTGTCAGGTTCTTGTTTCCATGACTACTTCAGGTTCCAATATGATTTTTCCTTCCTTATCAAGTTCTGACAATACTGTTTGAACTGGGAGCTTGTCACCTATAACCTTCTTTAAGCATGAAACATGGAAAACTAGGGACACTCGGGAAGATGCAGGAAGCTCCAAATTGTATGTCATAGTATCAATATTTTACAGCACTTTGTAAGGACCATAGTGCTTTGGCGATAATTTATTATCCTTCTTAGCTTGCTTGAGGAACATTTGTTTGTATGGTTGTAGTCGTAAAAATACACAATTTCCTATGTCAAAACTTCTTTCTTTGTGATGTTGATCTTCCTGTTGTTTCATTCAATTCTGCGCAAAAGTGAGGTTATCCTTTTTCTTCTTAATATGTCCTTCTATCTTGAGAGTTTGAGGAGTGGTAATTCCTGCCAATGCATTAAAAGATATGGTTAGATTCATTTCTTCTTTCTCTGGGGTTGGTTCCTGGTGTATATCCTCTTCTTTTGACATTTCTTGATCCTTTTCTTCCTCCTCTTCAAAATTAATGTAAAATAATTTCTTCTCAGCACACTTATGACCTTTAGTGTATTTTCTATCACAACTGTAACAAACGTCATTTTCTCCTTTTTCTTCCAATTTTTGTCGTGTCAACCTTGTAGGTTGTGTAAGGCTAGGAGAAAAAAAACTTCCATCTTTATAATTGTGAGTGATAGGATTTCTTGTTGCCATAATTTTTCTTGCCAACCTGAATGCCTTCTCCAATGAATCGTGTTCCCAAAGATGAACCTCATGTTGAATGTTATCCTTTAAAATCCCTATGAAGACATCAATCCTCTACTTCTTTGGAATATCATTAACCATTATATTCAATTTTTGGAAGTCCTTAATGTGCTCTGCCATTGAACCCTTTTGTTTGTGATTTATCAATTGGCTAAAGAAGGTGTTGCTCTTTGTATCCTCATAATGTGCTATCATTTCCTCCATGAAACTTCCTTTACATTACACAAATGAACAATTCTTGGATGATACAAATGGAAATACCTCCTTTCTATATATAGGAGTCTAAGTGGTCCCAATATAATCAGAACCTACATAACGATAATATTGTAGGGGCACAACAATAACAATAGTGAGCTTCTATGGGGCACAATAATAACAACATGGGGACTACATGGGCACAACAATACAATAAGGGGGTTGCACTAATAAAAATAAGGGGCTACACTAGTAGTATAGGGACCTAATAGATAAGAAAACTATTCAAAACCATGAGAAATTAGTTAGTTGTGGCTAATATTCATGGGATATGTATCATGGGTTAATGACTTACTCTGTGTAGATAATCCCAAAATTGATATCTCAATTAGTCTCTATCTTTATCGTCGTCCAACCATTTATTCCAAAAAGTATTTCAATCCTCTATATAGAGTAGAAAAGTTCAGAATTAGATTTCACAATGTTAATTCATTATAATGAAGTCCAAGCACATTTCAGTGCTAGTAACACTAACAAAGTAAGAGAGATAGTGCAATATCTATATGACATTATCAAGCTTACATGGTTTTGGCTAGTCACTTATAGCCACTTTGTCTTAAGTGAGTAACGCTCATTACTTGCAAGTATAAAGCAAACCTACACCTACTCCTAAGTTTTTGTGTGCATGAGTTCGAATAAAAATTAGAATTCCCTAAATTCTACTTCTAAACATTCAATTGCAATGCAAAATCAATGATTTAGTATGACAGAAAGAGAACTTAAGGTTAATAGTATAAATAAAATGTGTAGACCTAGCATTATTTTATCAAGGTCATTCAATTAAATTTTTCAATGATGCAACAAATTTTCTAAAATATGATTACGAAAATAGTAATTGAATATGTATCTAGGATAAAGAATAATTTTATTGTCAATACAATTATAAAAGAACATAGATACAATAGATACATTTTTTATTCTAAGAAAATAATTATTATTGTTCAAATCACATGCCATTTTCAAAGTAACATATCTTGGTAGGAATAGAGTAAGAAATCATCCCTTGTAATTTCAGTTTATCTATATTATTCATTTCTTTACTGTATTCATTTATTTTTCACATGAAGGAATGCTTGTGTTATGCTTATTGTGAAGTGATACAAGTTAGTATATTGGAATGTCTTTCAAATGAAATCATGAAAGGAATATTGGAAAAGTCTAAGTTGCACACATAGAAGGAAACAATAGATGTAATTCTAGAAAAGTATAATTTATTTACCTTAAACAATTTTGGATAAGTTATAAGAGATTGCCTATTTGATGTTATACGGATCCTGTTGAATTCTAGATACATGTTCATAGAATTAAGAGAAGGAATAATAAACATTTTAGAAATTGTTTGGAAAAAATGATGTTGAAACGATATTATCTTATTTACTTGAATTAAACATAGAATCATTGATAGAAATGCATAATATCATTGACCCAAATTCTTATTTGGAAAGAATGGCCAAATCGGCTTTAACTCTTATAATGCTCGAGCAAAGAGGATTATAAGGAGACATATTTTGCACATATTGATTTTTAAATTGGCTAAAAGTACTAATAAAACTTTGGTGAGAGACATAAATGAAGAGTTATCTTATTTTTAATTCAAGCCTAAGCGAAGACACTTAGGACATATTGTTTCATTGCAAGTATCCCATTGTTAGACATTTCAAGCCACTTTTGTGCAAGAAAATAAATTCAATATCATTTCAAAGTGAACATATAATGAATACACCATGATATGAAGAAATAGAACATGAATGGCCAGAAGCACAAAAAACCACGATAGAGAATGGATTTAAGAGAGTTTCCAGATTCGAGACTATTTAGGATGCAATTTGTTTTGAAACAATATGTCATTTGAAAAAAATGAAAATGGTGTACGATATTTACAATGCATAATTTCACAGGCTTTTTGCAACGCAATAATGCATAAGGAATCTTTTGCTACAACATGCATATAAAAATACATGAACAAGTACTGGATGAAAAAATTCACTAGATTAGTAAATTGGCAAGGCTACATTGTACAATTGGCACTACAATATGAAAAAGGGAATGTAGATGGAGGTTTTTTTAGTTTACTATTGGTTATACTATATCTTCAATATGCATATATAACTATGATTGGTTAAGACATCAATTTTTAAACTAAATGTTGCTCATTCAAGAAAGACCCAAAGGTGCTCCTCAATATCCAATATGGAAAAAACATAAATCATTTGTGTTTTCAACCTTTGGAAGAAAGAGCTAAAAGTGTTTACTTAGATCTAGGAAAAAAATTAGGGGTGAAATTTCACTAATTGGTTATTTTCTAGACATTTTCTAGAAAAAATATTCACATGTTTGGTTAATAATTCGCCTATTTTTTACATATATATGATTAAATGGATAATATTTGCCAAATTTTTGTCAATTTTAATAGTAAATTACAATATATTTTATTGAATATTCACCTACATTCTATATGTATGACTTTTCAAACTAGAACAATTTCCAATAATACTATAAATAGGCATAATATTTGAATCCTTAAAAAATACGCTACTTAGATTCAATTCTTTTTTTAAACATACAATACACAAGTAAAAAATTTCAATCTCTACATAGAGTCAAATGACTTATTAGAGACAATTTGATCATGCAAGAAATAACTATAGAACATTATACAAAGCTATGCAACCTAAGGGGTGAGATCATGTTCACAATTGCATAAGATCAATAATGTTATTAAAGATAAGTTCCATGGGAAAGAGGAGTGCATTAGACCTAACAATGAATCAGTTAACAAAGTCCTAGATATATAATATGTGTATAGAAAACATGATGCAAAAAGTATACATAACTTTAAAAATATGAACATTGGTGAATATACCATAAATATTAATAGTAAAATTAGTAATACAAGCGAGAAAGAACACTTATCATTGCTTCAACTACGAAAATACATTAGAAGTAAAGGTCTTGAACAAGTATACCTAAATGAAAGAAAATGACAAAATGTAAAACAATATAAGATGAAAATGGAAACATTTGGTTATTGAAGCAATCAAAACATGACAAAACTACATGCCTTCAAATAAATGTGAAGAATATTTACAAATGTTACATTACATATTTGAAATAGTAGTTTAACAACAATACTAAAGAAAAATACAAGATGTACTTATTTATGATTGTGTCATATGTAATAAAACTCATTTTAGAAAATATATCATAGAAATACACTTAAATAATTATATAAAGCGTAGGTACATATGCAAAAAATGCAAAAAGGAATTAGACAATGACATTTTTCAAGTTTCTGGTTGCAAAACATATTATAAAAGATTAAAAAACACATATAGTAAAAGAGCTATATGAATTAGAAGAAAAACTAATAACCTGAAGATTAATATTTTTACATACATATTCCAAACCATGCTTTTGCTTGATCTACTTTCAACTTGTCTTGCAATTTGGATATTTGTTCCGCAAATTGTTTGGATGCTTGTTTACAATACCTAAATAAATTTCCATTTCTCTTATGGAATGCTTTTGAACTTCTATATTATTTATTTTCTATGTCCTCAACATAATAGTGTTTGGAATGCTTTTGAACTTCTATATTATTTATTTCTATGTCCTCAACATAATAGTGTTTTGTTGCATAATGAATAATGCTTACATAATATTTTAGCAAGCACAAAATTCAACCAAATAGATTTTCATGACTATAGGTAGAGCAGTATTGACAAGACAATTTGATGACTCAACTGCACAATAATTTCAATCATCCAGATATGTTTCATTCACATTTTGAGATATCGTGTATCCCTCTATCATCTCAACTTGGTGCATTTCTTGCCGTTATATTAGTTGATTGGTTTCTTTGGTGGTTAGAAGTTGCAAATTCATGTAACATGAAAATCACAAGATCTATGAGATATTTGATTAGAATTGGTTTTTATTTCATATCTCTATCCTCCAGTAGAAAAATTGATGGAATGATGAGGTAAATTTAAGATTTTCCTTAGGCTTTCAAAATATTTAAAAGATCATAATCATATGGTGAAGCAAGGATCTTAGCAAATATGGAAAAAGCACTTTAATTGATATGATTGGGTTATGTTTGATTGGTATTCATTTTGAAACCCTAACTGCATGCAATCCTGATTTGCAAGATTGGAGGATGATGATAATTTTTTGTAGTTTCTTAAAGGATAAGAGTGTTAAACCTCTTGGTCTAATGCTTGAGTGAGAGAGGACATAATATGTGTTGAATCGATGTGATGGTTTGTTGGAAATAATATTGGGGGGGGGGGGGGTGAATCAGTATTATTAAATCACTAACTTTTTCATTTCCTTACCTAGATTCATATACGCTACTTCAGTTAAGGGAACCTGCATGTACACGCAACTATGTTTAATGCAACTAGCGTATATCCAGTAAACTTATAATTCAGTTAGTTGATCTTCAATGAGTGCATCAGAACATTATTAACCATATAACCAGTAAACAGGTACAGTAAAATAGAATAGATCATCACACATAAGAAGCACACATGAAAACCATGATATAAGGCCCAATGTGGATGAAAACCACCTACTGTAATTCATCACTATCTTCTTTTAATAAGAAACTTCTTTTTACAATATTTATGTACCAGTGTAGTCTTATACTAGTACGGAGGCTTCTACCTGCAGAAGGCTACAACCTTCTCTCATTCTCTAGCTTCTTCTGGAAGGGAGCTACAACCCCCTTAGCTCTTGTACTAGCTAATGTACTAGTACGTAGGTGCTGACCTACAGAAGGCAACAACCTTCTCTTTTCTTCCAGGGACCACGTTTCATAAATTTTCAGACTGGATCCATAAATACAAAAAAATCACCACTGCGATACAATCATTAACTCTGAATCACCCAACAATGGAATCACTGAAACTGTGTCATCAAAACATAGTCACCATAACATAGAGCAGAGCCCAGAACTCTACAACAACCACTATAACCAACTGCAACCTCAAATATCAAATCTCATAACGTATATGCTACTTGACTCTGTCGAACTAGCATGTATATGCACTTTCACTAGAGAGAACCCGCGTACAGATTTGAAAATAATTACTTATACCTTCGCTGCAATTTTCAACTTCAGATATACCCAGAACATAAGATAGAAAGGATAAGACATGCGTCAGTATTCATATCTATTCATGATCATACCATATAATGATAATGCATTTTAGTCTTCATGATCCCGGTCCATCAACCTTTATCAACTGTATAGGTGCCTTCTTGGTTCAGATCAAGCAAAACATCACAAACCCATAACCAGCATACTAGATCTCACACTTCATCAGATATTCATCACTGCCTCACTTGCCCATCTTGGCCTAATGATCTTCTCCTTATATAGGTTTAGGCCTTTCTCAATACCATGGTCCAAAACCACGTAGAACCAATACCTTGGACCCAATACCTGGGGTCAACACTTCGGAACAAATACCATGGACCAATACCCAAATACCATGGACCAAATACCACAGACCAAATACCACGGACCAAAACTTAGTTTTCCAACATGTACGCGCCTTTCCTTCTGTGAACCTATGTGTGTACGTATACGCGCCTTTTGTTCTGCTAACCCACGTGTATATGCACTTTCATCAAGGTTAACCTGTGTATACCTCTCTCTTGACCTGCTGCACTATGATCTGTCATCTGAGTGAGTTGCCATAAAGGAAAACACCTATATCATACCTCTGAGTGAGTTGCCATCAAGGACGACACCTATATCATAATGCCAACAATATCCCCCTTTGGACTTGATCACAACCACCACACCAAGTCACTCTCCCCCTTTGACATCAAGGGCAAAGGGTAGACCAAGAAGTTCTCTCCCTTGGTATACCTTCTGTTGTCCATACTCCCCCTGAGTACCTGCTGAAATCTTTGATTGAGCTCCCCCTTTGTATATGCCAAGATGTACCAATCTGTCCATGCTCCCCCTAAGCACATGCAAGGTCTACAAAAGCATAACATGACTCTATACATACATCAATCTCCCAACCAAGTGGGAATACACCATTTTTTACTCATCCACCCAACCAAGTGGGGATATACCAAATGTTTATACATGACTCAAAAACAAGAAACATTACATCATCCATCCCATGCATAGTGGGGTAACAAAATACATCATATGACTCACAAAGACCAAGGACCTAAACACGACCATGATAGTTATCAGCAACTATCATACACCATATGATCTACACCATAAGCATTTGTCACTAGCATCCAGACCTGTAACCTGCAATCCATTCTCTTGGTCAATCAAAAATAAGTAGCAAGATGTGTCAATAAGCATCATCACCAAGGACTTCTAACCATAATTCCAACAATGCATTATTTGAAGCATATGCTCCCCCATAAGTCTGTGCCAACCATCATATACCATGACCGAACCATTTCCTGAGTCTGTTCTACTGCTTTTTCTTCAAAGCTCCATATACGTGACTATGCAGCCTATAACTTGTGTATATACACGACTTATCTTTATAATATCTGCATATTCAAATTGGAATACTGAAGGTCTACACTTTCAGTTTCCCTGGTGTCTGTTATGTCACACCTTTCTATCTCTAATTCTATCTTCTTCAATACCTGGAATTGTGATGATGTATGATCCTCTTGCTCTGGAGTTCAAATTTTTCTCCTGCATTCCCTTGCTTTATGTCCAAACTTGTTACATGCATAACATCTTACATTTTTCATATTCCTCCTATAGCAGTCAATGGCTTTGTGACCAAACATATCGCAAGCAAAACAATATCCCTTGAAGTACCTGGAGCAAGATGATCTTTCTGTGTGATGGTCTTGACCCATTTTTCTTCTGCATCTAGCTGCAATATGTCCAAAGTTATGACATACATAACATTCAACATTATTCATTTGAGGAAATAACCGAATATCACTTCCACAGTTAGGAGGAAAAGATCTTCTTAGAAGAATTTCTTTCCTTGGTCGTTGTTGGGGTTGACCACTTATCTCTTCGTTGATCATTTCATATTTTGCATTAGAATTCCTTTCCTCACCCTATGAGCTAGATTCACCTTTGACAGTTTCATAAAAACCAAGACCAGTTTTGATAGCAGGGGATCTTTGACTACTAAGAATATCATCCAAAATCTTAGTAATGCCTTGAAATCGTAAAAGCTTATCCTTTTCTTCTAATTTAACTTTTAAGATATTTACCTCAACCTGATGTTGTTCTTCCTTTTCCAGATATTGCCTCATGTTTTCTTCAACTTTTCTTCCTTATTCCACTTGTTGCCTTAATTCGAGCACTTCATGTTCTTGTTATTCAAGAGCTTCTTTATTCTGCTTCTTTGATTCTTTAAGATCTTCTTTTAGAGAGAGGATCTTAGATTCAAGTCTTTTGAATTTTTATGCTTTGATCTTTTACTACATCCTGTAGCTGCTCCCTTACTCTGGTTACTGTCTACAACTGTTCTTTTAATCTGGTAACTTCTTTTGTTTCTACGTCCTTATTTTCATATGCCATGAGAAGTCTAATGTCTTCATCACTATTGGATGAGTCATTACTTTTATCATGTGTATAATAACTTCTATTACCTTCTTCAGACATCTTTCCATTGTTATGAGGGCATCTAGCAGCGTAGTGACCAACTCTACCACATGAAAAGCATTTGAAAGGTAGCTTACCTTTGAACCTTCTAGATCCTCGTTCAAGATTCTTGACAAAATTTACCTCATATTATTCTTCTAAAATGTATCCTAATTCATTGAGTTTTTCCTTTCCATTTGCTGATACTTTGAATGCAGCTTCTCTCATATCTGATGGTCATCCTTTTCTCATCTCAAAAGTAGTTAAGATTCCGTGAAGCTTTGTCATAGTGATTTTCTGCAGATCCTCCTTTTCTTCTATGGTAGACACTTTGGATTCAAATTTAGCATACAAGGATCTCAAAACTTTCTCAACTAAGACAACTTCCTTAATTTCTTCAGCCAAATTCCTCATACAATTGACAATCTCATCTATACGTAGGAAGTAATTAGATATGCTTTCATTACTATGCATCCTAAGAGTTTCATACCATATTCTGAGAGTTTGAAGCTTAGCACGTTTTACCTGATCATCTCCTTCATAGCTTAGAATGATTTTGTCCCATATTTCTTTGGCTGATTTGAACTGCATGACCTTAACAAATTTTGATTGTGACAAACTTCCTAATAAGATAGTAAAAACTTTGGCATTGAGTTCATAATGCTTTCTATCTATCGTATCTGTAGGAGTTTCTAATGGATATGTGTATCCTCCTTCCACTATTCCCCAAACATTTGTTCCAAGTTATTGTAGATATGTTGTGGTTCTTATCTTCCAGTAGACAAAATTTCTCCCATCGAAGATTGGTGGTCTGATGGATCCCTCTCTTTCGTGATTACTCATCCTGATGGATCTTCCTTCAAGCGATCAAGCTTCTTCTGAAGGACCTGCTCTGATACCAATTGTTGGAAATAATACTGAGGGGGGGGGGGGGGTGAATCAATATTATTGAATCAGTAACTTTTTCATTTCCATACCTAGATTCATATACGCTAATTTAGTTAAGGGAACCTGCGTGTACACACAACTATGTTTAATGCAACTAGCGTATATCCAGTAAACTTATAATTCAGTTAGTTGATCTTCAATGAGTGCATCAGAACATTATTAACCATATAACCAGTAAAAAGGTGCAGTAAAACAGAACAGATCATCACACATAAGAAGCACACATGAGCACCATGATATAAGGTGGAAACCCAATGTGGGTGAAAACCACCTGCTGCAATTCATCTCTATCTTCTTTTAATAAGAAACTTCTTTTTACAATATTTATGTACTGGTGCAGTCTTAGTACACAGGCTTCTACCTGTAGAAGGCTACAATCTTCTCTCATTCTATAACTTCTTTTGTAAGGGAGCTACAACCCCCTTAGCTCTTGTACTAGCTGATGTACTAGTACGTAGGTGCTGACCTACAGAAGGCTACAACCTTCTCTTTTCTTCCAGGGACTACGTTTCATAATTTTCATACTAGATCCATAAATACAAAACAATCACCACTACAATAAAATCATTAACTCTGAATCACCCAACAACTGAATCACTGAAACCCTGTCATCAAAACACAGAGCAGAGCCCAAAACTCTACAACAACCACTAGAACCAAGTGCAACCTCAAATATCAAATGTCATAACGTATACGCTACTTGACTGTGTCGAACTAGCGTGTATACACACTTTCACCAGAGAGAACCCGCGTATAGATCTAAAAATAATTACTTATACCTTCACTACAATTTTCAACTTTAGATATACCCAGAACATAAGATAGAAAGGATAATACATGCGTCAGTATTCAGATCTATTCATGATCATACCATCTAATGATAATGCATTTTAGTCTTCATGATCCCGGTCCATCAACCTTTATCAACCGCATAGGTGCCTCCTTGGTTCAGATCGAGCAAAGCATCACAAACCCATAACTAGCATACTAGATCTCACAGTTCATCAGATATTCATCACTTGCTCACTTGCCCCTCTTGGCCTAATGATCTTCTCCTTATATAGGTTTAGGCATTCTCAACCATGGTCCAAAACCACATAGAACCAATACCTTGGACCCAATACCTGGGGTCAACACTTCGGACCAAATACCATGGACCAATACCAAAATACGATGGACCAAATACCACGGACCAAAACTTAGTTTTCCAACATGTACTTCCTTCTGTGAACCTGCGTGTGTACGTATACGTGCCTTTTGTTTTGCTAACCCATGTGTATACGCACTTTCATCAAGGTTACCCTGCGTATACTTCTCTGTTTACCTGCTGCACTATGATCTATCATTTGAGTGAGTTGCCATCAAGGACAACACTTGTATCATACCTCTGAGTGAGTTGCCATCAAGGACAACAATCATATCATAATGCCAACATGGTTAAACTAGATGATAGGTAAAGAGAGGTTACTCTCAAATATTCTTGATCCTTGTTGCATGATTGTTTGTTGGAGATGTCATGAACTCAAGAAAGCCCTTGGTTAATATAAATCCTATGCCAAATGACAAAATTACTCAAAAAAATAAAAATTGGAACTATAGTTTTCAATGTTGCAAAACTAGGCTTAATTCCTAAGACAATAAATAGTTGTAAGATATTTACATTTTTTGTACCTACCTACTTTTACTTAGTAAGAAGTGACCTTTTATGTATCTAGGTAGCGATTTTAATCCATTATGCATGGATATTGATTCATATCAAATATTTTAATGATCCAAATAATTAAATTCTTAATTTCATTCTAAGGACACATGTTGGTGGACTCGGGATTTATAACTACCTCCTCCCACATTTACCCACATTCACCGGCTTGCTTGGGGTAAAAATGAGCTAAGGGTTACTATGATAAGACTCAACCTACTATATGACCTTAAGGAAATGGAATCAAAAGCTTGAGACCTTACTTACTTCCCTCAGGTGCTATAGGACCTCTAGGAGCAACCCAACCCCTCCAGGTGTCCAACCCCTGAGATAACTCACTTTTTCAATGATATAGAACCTCAGTCACTCCCTTTCCAAGGCGTGCAAGTGTTTTTAAGCCTCCAGTTTCTCCCATAGGCCTGCTTTCCAGCTAGTGTGGACTTCTCCAGTCAGTTCTATGCCAACAACCTGAATCTTAAGCCAATTTTTCAAGGTCGGGACTTAGACCTCTGCCCAGAACTCAATGAAACTTACAAAAATGATAAATGACATAGAAACAAAGCTTATAAACAAAAATTTGAACCGGGACTTGACCTAACCCCTCCCAACCGGGACTGACATTTCGTCAAACACATGTTAAACATGCAACCTACAGGTCATGAAGGCAATTCTGAACATAGGGATTTGAAACTTATCTAAGGCTAAAAAAGAAGGACCAATGCCTTCTCACTACAGTTTTCATAACACCAATTAGGCCATGCATTCATTAACCTGGTGCTCATTAATGGAAATGTGATAAGAGCCATACTTAGAACTGTTAATTAACCATTCTTATAACCAACACATAACCAAATAAATAACAATGATAGAACAACCATTAAAGAAACATAATAAAAGGTACATTTACTCATCAAAATCAAGAGGAACATAGCTCTTATTAACCATATGAAAAATCCAACCAAGTTAGGGAATTCCATGTACCACTCGACCAAAGATTAGGTTGAACTAAATATTTCTTTCAGCCAATCACCCCCATGCCATATTCCAAGACTGAATGTGGGATCTCATGGGATAAATGAATCTATAAACAACCAAGGGAATCCAAAAGTTAAACCACCTTCCCCCTCACCATACCGTGAACTCACCTAAATTGGTCCCGAGATTACAAAACCAAACCAAACTTGGATTTTTCATAATTTTTTCACCATCCCTTGAGGATTTTTCTTGTCCCCACCCACCTATTGAGGGAATCCTAGAGAAAACCATCTCCACCCCCAACCCTTGGGATTTTCATGTGACCACCTCACCTGGATCCAAAACCTTCCGGCAATCCAAAGCTCAACCTTGAAAGAATCCCATCACACCATGGCTATCCAGAAATGGCAAGGCAAGGCTGAAACCATTGTCAAAACTTGGTAAAGTCCATGCCACCAACGACAAAGAAACCAAAATACACACATGCATATGCCATGCATGCCAAAACCAACCAGGAAATCATACATGCAATCTATTACCTTCAAGTATTCTTGTTGAAGCTAAATCCAACCTTTCATTGCTTGATCCTTGCATCATTTTCCTTCTATGTCCTTCCTTTACTTTCGTTGTCCTTGCTTTACTTGCTTTCTTTCCTTCTCCTCTTGGTGTTCTTTTCCTCTATGAGACTAGATTGAAAACTAAACTGACCAAAAAGTTACCAATTGATGCTCTGATGTCTTTTTATTCTTGATGCCTCTAATTTCTTCATTTTCCCTTATTTTTGTTTATTTTCCTCCTCACATACAACCTGTGACCTTTCACCTCCCTTTTCTCTTAACTTCCTTTAGTTTCATAAATAATATTTCAATTAATGCCTCTTTTCCTTTTCAAAGCCTTCATTTTGCCAATTTCCCCTTAGCCATAAACACAACAAATGATTCCCACTAGGATATTTTTCCCAATATTCAGCTTGGAATACGTGTCCCCTGGCCTTGGTCTTATTTTTACTTTAATTACTTTATTACATGAACGTTTAACCCAAGGTTGTTATAGACCCATCCCCCTTAGGGTAAAATCGTCCTCGGTATTCTATGGAACCTATAACCAGCAAAACCACTGGAAAGCATAAGATATTTCCCATGGAGCTTTATAAGTTAGCTTGTTCTGGTATTTACAATGAACACCCTGCTCAAAATAAAAATCATCATGACAAACATGATGACATGACAACCATATCAATTATTGTAGGTTTGTAATATATCTCATTGTGGTATTTATAATAACAATCATACATGAATATGTACATATACCAAAACTACTTTGCCTCAACCAGAAAACAATGAAGGACACATAACCCGCATCTAATCAACCATCTCCCATGTAGCTTCATCAGGCCCAACGTGCTTCCACTACACTTTAACTTGCTCGATTTCTCTTTTCCAGAGCACGATTTGTTTACGTTGCAATATGCATTGAGGTTCCGGTTGGAATTCTCCTCCTGGTTTTACCCATAATACAGACCAATCAATAACATGATCAACATTATTTACATATCTCTTAAGCAATGAAACATGGAAAACATCACGAAATTTCACTGTGTGAGGCAGTGCAAGTCTGTAGGCCACTAGTCTAATCCTCTCAAGGATCTCGAAAGGCGCACAATACCATGGTGCCAAATTTTCCCATGATCCAATCCTCAACGATTTCTTCTTGTGCCTGATGCACAAATACACATGATCCCCAACCTAAAACTCCTTAAATTCCCTATGTTGGTCTGCATAACTCTTATTCATGTCATGTGATTCCTTTAGATTCATCTTTATAACTTGCATTTCCTGTTCCATGTCTATCAACATGTCTGGTCCTATCAATATCTTGTTCACTAGATCAATGCAGCTGATGGGATTATTACAACTTCGCCTATACAGTGCCTCAAACATACTCATCCTCAGTGACTCTTGATAACCATTGTTGCAAGAAAAATCTACCAATGGAAGGTAGTCCTCCTATCTCCTCTAGTGATGCATCACATACATCCTTAGCATATCCTCTAGAATCTTGTTGACCCTCTCTGTCTCTCCATTTGTATGTGGATGATAAGTTTTATGGAGCGACAACTCTGTCCCAACACCTGCAAACAACTCCTTCTAAAACTTGGAAGTGAACTTATGTTGTAGGGAAAAGTATCCGACTCGGATGACCCTATCCCACTCTAAGGGTGATAGTACCTTAGCAACAACTGTAAAACAAACTACTTAAGGTTTACTTCTTTATGAAAGCAAAAGAGAATGGAGAAATGCGCTAACCGTTGCCTTGCGCTTAATGTCGAATCCAAACTCTTCTCTTTGGCTGCTTGCTCCCAGCTCCTTGCTCTTTTGCTAGCCCAACTACAATGAGATCCTGCAAAATAACAAAGAAGGGAACTACAAGAAGCATGCAATCATAACTGGTTCAAGGATTAGTGTAAACCAAACATGCAATTATCACAATATATTATTGAAACAAGAGCGCATAGAAGAACCTCAATAGCTTTTATTAATGAAGAAGTAAAGGTTCTGAGAGTATTACAACCATTGAAGGCTCCAATCCAGCAACACCTCCCAGCAGAAAGAATTTCTCCTCTTCACCTCTCTCAAACAATGACCTAATAGCTCTATAGTGAAACCAACAGCATATCATTACTTTGCACCAAATTCCAGCCTCCTGAGCTCATAGGAGAGAGCTCAATATATAGATGAATTGAGAAAGGATGAGTCAGCTTGCAACTGATGTGTAGCTGCCTTGTGTCCTCTCTCTCTTCAGTTAATCTTTAGTTGATCTTCAGTTCTTGAGTCCACTTGGAGAACCTTGCTTCCACTTGGAGAAACAGAGCCTCTGACTCATCACAAGGCGAAATCCCTGATCCAAGTGTCATTTTTGGAAGATTCCAGAGCAATGACTCAGTGTGCCACTTGTCCCATCTCGCTCAGCGCAGGTGGCCTTTGTCCCACTTGCTTTGCAACGCAGGTACACCATGGAGCAACTGAGTTTCAGCGCAGAAACCTAGTGGAGCACCTGCTTTGATTTCAGGATTGCTTGTTTTTGAGTATTTTCAGGTGGAGAACTGATCTGAGAGTTGTTGGTTTGCTGACCTTGTTCCTCTAGGGGTAGGAACATCATGTTTAGGGAACTTTGGATCCCTTGGATTATTGACAATTCATGTCTGTTGCTGTAAGGCACAAAATTGTCTATAACAGATGCCCCCTAAAGTATGAGGTCGTTTATCGGGTGAAATGCTTTATTGAGAGGATCCGAAGTTCATTCAATCTGCTGAGAAGTGTCCTGTAATAAGATACAGTACAATACATTATTTTTCATACATTTTCATGATCTAGCTGAGGCGAGCATTCCCATGCTCAGCTTTATAAATACATTTTGGTACATAGAACAGACGATCGTCTGATTGTAGACTGATAATTCTCTGCTGAAATTATCATCCTTTGAGAAGGATGATCATCTGCTGTAATGATGTACATATCAAATGTCTTTATGTCCTGAATATATATCGCAGCCCGGATGGATGAAACTAGATCCGGGGTCTTCAATCTCTTTCGATCTTCACTCGATGTACAAGTCGATCCATGTGAGAATTTTTTGAAGTCGAACATGGAAAGACATCGCTTGATTACCGGTCAATGATGTAAACCGTTAACAAGCGCGAGAGGAATCACCGATAAGGATGATGACCCTCAAGGTACGGCAGTACAATTCACATGGCGGGAATAAAGGACTTGGCGTCGACCACCATGCAAAATCTTCTGGTCGAAGGTCATTGATGTATACCTGTCGCCGGAAGTGAGAAACTCGCCATTGAGGCATGCAAGCTTCAAAGTACTGAAGGGGGTGTTCCTAGATCAACTCCTTGGATAATGAGCTGATGTCGACAAGGAGCGATCCGTCAAAGGAGGGCCTTAATGAATCCCACATCAGTGACACGGAACGGAGCTAGTGATTGTGATGAGGTGAAAACAAACTGTGATGTATGATTCAGGGTGGCGGTCATGAAGTGGATGAAGGATAATGTATGGCAGTGGATGGGACACGGTTGACTCTTTACAGAACCACATCTCTTGAACATATAACGACACTGATGTGATGGATTGGTAGCATTACCCCAATTGTGGATGGTGTGGCGAGGACCATGGTTATGAGACCGGTGAATGAAACAACCCAACCCGATGTGATACAGAGGACAAAGTGTCATGTTCAAGAGCGACTTGCTACCATTAATGCTGTGAGGTTCTCCCAATTTTTCCCCAGTCATTGCTGACCAGTACCTCTTTATTTTTGTCAAGCTTGAGGAGGATAACATATGCTTGTTCTATAACCTGCCCTTCGGGCAAGCCCATCGCTATGTTTTAACGAGCCTAGCGATAGGGAAACTCGTTCTCGTCTAAAGACAAGTTTGTCGCTATTTAATCATTTTAACGAGTCTAACGACAAGGAAAACTCGGTCCTTTTCATTTTTAGAGAGTCTGAAAAGGTACGGAAAGTTAACTCCAAAATTCCTTTTTCGTCTTCTAATCCCTTAAGTCCGAAAAAGTATAAAACCATACAGAAGGGATGAATTTTCGATTTCTTTAACGAGCCGATCAAAACAAGCGCTCGATCTTTTTGTGCAATAATCCCTCAGGTCCAAAAAGATTAAAATCTAGAGGAGGGATAGCTCTTCCGGTCCTTTTAACGAGCTGGAAGGCCAAAACTCGGCAAACTTTTCATATTTTACGAGTCAGTGAAAAGAGCTCAAAGAAGACTCGTCTTTTGAGGAACGAGTGATAAACGGGGATAGCAGCAGATTCCAGGTACAGGTTGGAATTTTCCAATCACGGCAGTGTCACAAGGATGGCTAAGTGAAATCACTCTTCGCAGCTATTCCTCAAAATAGGTAAACAAACATATGGAGATGAACGATTGGCCAAATGAACGGATGGAGGTGATGGCATATAAACACGACCAAGGGTTTTAATATGGCTTTCGAAGGTTACTTTTCTCAATGGTTATTTACCGGTTCATTTTTTCTGAGTGAGCTTGAACTGCTAGGGAAAGATTGCTCACAATTTATGTTTATTTTTTAACGAGCATGAACCCTGCTAAAACTGCTCAATTCTTGCGTTTATTTTTTTTTAACGAGCATGAACATTGCTAAAACTGCTCAATTCTTGCGTTTATTTTTTAACGAGCATGAACATTGCTAAAACTGCTCAATTTATACCAGTCTTAATACAAGGAATGCTTTAGGTGAGGTAATCTTATTTAAGGAGCGATACCTCACTAATTACTCCAATTTGGCAGGTTTTAACTTTTTCCTTTCATCCTTTCTTTATGCAAGCTGGAAACGGCTAATCCTACGAGTTTAACGGGTTAGACCTACGGGTTTAAAGGGAGGACCTAAAAATTTAAAAAATAAATAGTCGTCCCGCGCTTGCACTCCAAAAGGTTTGCATGCCCCCAGGTATAAAGTATAATTTCGAGATTCTGTCCTCTTACTTATTATCCGAAAAATGGTTTTGTTTGCTGCCGCAAACTAAACTCTCTTTTCGGCGATGTCTATCATTAGGTTGCTAAGGATGGTGACTACTTGTTGCAGAAATTTCCTCTCTTTCTTTGAAGACTGCCCCTACTCTCTTTCAAAACATATTGTTTTAATGGGTGAGGCTTGGCATTCAAAGATGGTGCCTACTTGCTGCCACAAATAGATCTCCTCCTTAGGAGAGCCTACTTTTTTAGACAAAGGGAGCGATTCTTCCGCTTCACATAACTTTGACAAAAGAATTTTATCCTAGAACAACCCTCTTTTCCTTTTTCGGACGGGGTACGGACTAGTCCATTCTTCTGCGGAAATTAACTTTATACCCAAGGTTTTCTCTGCCCAAGGCAGGCCAGGGTGCATGCCCCCTGGGTCCGAGTTCTTTCTTTCCGAATTACTCGCATTCATCGGGAAGTAGAACCGGGGGTGGTGGCATTCCTTGAGTGAATAAACCGTTAAGGGATGGTATTTGACTATTTGCGATGCGTGATCCTGGAAATGAAAGTTGGTCTACGAGCTTGACCATTCTTCCTTCGTGCGGAAAACACATGATTCTAAAGAGCGAGGACACTATTGCCTCCATGCAATATATATAGTCTCGTCCAAGGAGTAAGTTATAAACCAAGGGTCCCTGGACGACCATGATGTTCATATGAACTGTCTTCCCTTTCAATGTAACTGGAACATTGGGGAGAATCCCTAACGGGTGACTGGTTCCTTTATCAAAACCTGATAGATTTCTCATCTCAGGTAAAAGCGTCGGGCAACCCAGTGCTTTCCAAGCAATAGAGGAAAGGATACTCACAGATGCCCCTTCATCAATGATAGTTCCAGCCATCACCATTCTGTAGATTTGGACTATGATTCTGAATGGGATACTGGCTGGTAACCGGGGTCTGCCTAGTTGATTCCAATCAAAGGATACGACTAGGTTGCTTGGTGGTGGGACCGAATATACGGCTGGATACGTCCCTGACAATGTTCCTTCCTGCGATAAAGGAATGGGCGCATTGCCCTGATGCTCATCAGAGTCTGTGTTGATGAAAAGAATATGGACGGTGTCATCCTTATCCTCTTCAGTGAGGGTGTCATTTGAAGATGGGTCTTCAATGACGGAGTCATTGGAGGATGAAACCTCTGAAGGAAGAACCGGGTCAACTGCCGTTTCGACCTTTAGACTTTCGTCTGGTCTGGATTCAGTAGGTTCATTCTCAATGACCGACACTTCAGCCGACCACTTGAGCGGGTCAGCTGGATTTTCAACTATTGAGGGATTAGGCACGAGTTTTTGGTATCCAGGAGGAAGTCGTAACGGTGAAACCGGACGATCTTCCAAAACTCTCTTTGCCTCATCTAAGAATGGACATTGGTGGATGGCATGATCGCCTTCACACAACATACAGGGTGATCTTGGTCTCCCTCTTCGTCCTTCACTCTCGCTAGTTGACGGACTGCAATCAACATGACTACCAAAGGTTGATGCTACCGGATTGTGCAACCTTGGGGACCAGTCCCTTAGTATCCGGGGAATACAAGGACAATCACGATGGAAGTGGGCCCCTTTGCAAATGACACATGGCGATTTAGGCCCGGTCGGTGCAGTGTGTGGGTTTTTGTCAGCTGTCTTTTGCTTGCCCCCAGTCGCCTTCGCCATAGGCCCCTTCTGCTTCTTTTCTCTTTTCTTCTTTTCCTTCTTCTCCATGGGAGGCTGACTTTTGCCGGCTCTACCTTGTGAAGATGAAGGATCAGAGGAAGAATTATAAGAAGTGGAAGGCTGGTGGGTAACTCTAGACTATTCTGACTGTTGATTCGACTGCTCAGGATTAGTGGCGATCTGGACTACATTAGTTGAAAAAAGCCATATAGGTAGGCCGATTGTCAATCCTGGAAGTGACAATGTGGCCATATGAGGCGCACCAACATCTCCCCAAGAGGAGAAGGGATTTGGACTTCCGCCAAGGTTACCTCCTTGGTTGGTGGGCTCCATACTTTTCAATTGAAAGATCAACGTGGGAATAACAGGTGATTATGTTCCGTTTAAAATAAATTTTATTAACGACGCTTTTAGACACAAACTTGCTTTTTCATGTTTTAAGAGTCGAGAAAAAGCTAAAGATGACTCTAGTCGCCTTCGATGTTTTAACGAGCCCGAAGTGACAAATGCTCGGATGGACTTTTTCAGTTATAGAGTTTGAAAAAGGCCAAAAGAAACTTCTCTGGAGTTCTAGGCAGAGGGTGTGCCAAACTTTTCGCGAAACCACAGAATACGTTTTACGGTACGGGTGGTCGATCTTCGTGAATGCTGTGTTCACTGCATCGCGATCAGTAGGGCGGCCGACACGGCTTCCTATGGATAAAGGATAATTGCCTATAGGGGTCTCCCAATATATACTCGACGGTACGTGGGAGCACAAGTCCGTAATAGTGCCACCGACTCTCAGGAGGAATCACCCACCTTCGTAGAGATCGACAGTCACTATGCTTAACGACGCCGGAACATGTCTCTACCTAGACCTCTATGTGTTTGCGTTATGTTACAAAGCGTTGTTATGTAAATTGGATTTATTTTAATGTTGATCTTGCTTAGCAGTTTGCCTTTAAGGATCACCACGAGATGTATATAACAAATTCCTGAATGCAGTCTAAGATGAGAAGCAAACTTTTCAATCTTTCAACTTTGAAAACCTTAACTACTGAGGGAAGAGAAAGGCAAATCTTTTCTCACAGATCATAGAGCACACACTAAATGCAAATTTTTTCTAAATCGTCAAGCAAACAGTCAAATGCAAAATGCACAATGCATGTATTTTCTTTTCCCTTTCTTAATGTGGATGGGTTACAAAAAGAAAGTCGTTATATAACTTTGATTTCGATTTAAAGCGAAAGTAAACAAGCTTGTCCAAAATCAAAAGACACCTTAAGATTCACTTGCTTAATCACTGGAAATACATGAAATCAAACCATACTGACGAAAGTAAAAATGACTAATCAGCTATGGACAGCAAACAAGCTAACTCTTTAGACCAGCAAAATGCCTAACACAGGTTCAGATCTAAGAGGCCAAAAGCAAGACTAGTTTACTCTTCGTTATGGGAAATTGTAAATGAGTAAGAAATACAAAGAACAAGTACAATTTCGTTATATAACAGAGGCAGAATGATGGCAAGTAATATTGGTTTCAGAACAGGTGCAAGACTGGTAACTGGCAGCCAAATCAATGGTGAAAACAGGCAAGAGAAAAGGAGGAAACCCCAACAGCACTAGGCAAAATTGGGCCAACGCAGGTGCTGCACAGCCAGTCTGGCTCTCAGTGCAGGTAGCCCCTTCGGGACCTGCGTTGCAAAGCAGGTAGCCTGTGTACTACCTGCTTTGGAAAACGAGAATTGCGTTTTCACAGTTTCCGGGTCATAATTTTCTCAAAAATGCACAGTTTTTGCTCAAATCAGAAACAATCAGTCAAGCACACTCAAAGGGATGATTAGGAAGGTGAAAAGCTATCACAAAGAGCTTACAAGGATCCTTGTAGATCAGCTCTTCAAATCATGAACTTGCTCAGAAATGAGCTAGAGTAGCTGCCCTCTACTTCGCTTTTGATATAGTCAAAAGCTTTTCGATTTGGTACTTTTTTGTTCAGGAAATGAATAGAAAAATACTACAAACACAATCAAACGGATACGATCCCCAGCGGAGTCGCCAGTTTGTTGTAGGGAAAAGTATCCGACTCGGATGACCCTATCCCACTCTAAGGGTGATAGTACCTTAGCAACAACTGTAAAACAAACTACTTAAGGTTTACTTCTTTATGAAAGCAAAAGAGAATGGAGAAATGCGCTAACCGTTGCCTTGCGCTTAATGTCGAATCCAAACTCTTCTCTTTGGCTGCTTGCTCCCAGCTCCTTGCTCTTTTGCTAGCCCAGCTACAATGAGATCCTGCAAAATAACAAAGAAGGGAACTACAAGAAGCATGCAATCATAACTGGTTCAAGGATTAGTGTAAACCAAACATGCAATTATCACAATATATTATTGAAACAAGAGCGCATAGAAGAACCTCAATAGCTTTTATTAATGAAGAAGTAAAGGTTCTGAGAGTATTACAACCATTGAAGGCTCCAATCCAGCAACACCTCCCAGCAGAAAGAATTTCTCCTCTTCACCTCTCTCAAACAATCACCCAATAGCTCTATAGTGAAACCAACAGCATATCATTACTTTGCACCAAATTCCAGCCTCCTGAGCTCATAGGAGAGAGCTCAATATATAGATGAATTGAGAAAGGATGAGTCAGCTTGCAACTGATGTGTAGCTGCCTTGTGTCCTCTCTCTCTTCAGTTAATCTTTAGTTGATCTTCAGTTCTTGAGTCCACTTGGAGAACCTTGCTTCCACTTGGAGAAACAGAGCCTCTGACTCATCACAAGGCGAAATCCCTGATCCAAGTGTCATTTTTGGAAGATTCCAGAGCAATGACTCAGTGTGCCACTTGTCCCATCTCGCTCAGTGCAGGTGGCCTTTGTCCCACTTGCTTTGCAACGCAGGTACACCATGGAGCAACTGAGTTTCAGCGCAGAAACCTAGTGGAGCACCTGCTTTGATTTCAGGATTGCTTGTTTTTGAGTATTTTCAGGTGGAGAACTGATCTGAGAGCTGTTGGTTTGCTGACCTTGTTCCTCTAGGGGTAGGAACATCATGTTTAGGGAACTTTGGATCCCTTGGATTATTGACAATTCATGTCTGTTGCTGTAAGGCACAAAATTGTCTATAACAACTTAGCATCCATGTACGACACAATATTCTTTGGAACACCATGCAATCTCACGATCTCCCTTACAAAGACCTGTGCCACCTCACTAGCTGAATAAGTAGTCTTCACTAGAATGAAGTGAGCTACCTTGTTCAACATGTCGACCATAACCATGATAGAATCATGTTTCCTTGATTTCCTCGAAAGACCTATAAGTCCATGGAAATGACCTCCCATTTCCATTTTGGAATCACAATAGGCTTAAGCAATCCACCTAGATGCTTACACTCTACTTTCACCTTCTGACAATCCAAACATCTAGCCACAAAATTTTCCACTTCTTCAGGCTTAGCCAATAGTAGAACTTATTCATTGTTGTAAACATCTTTTAGTATCCTAGGTGACCTAAATATGGCTTGACATGAAACTCCCTCAAGGTAAGCTTATTGATCCCACTCTCATTTGGCACATAGATCCTGTCCCCGAATCCCAGCAAACCCTCTATCGTGACATCATATTCCACATCCTATTCACATGTACCATGATGTTGTAACTTGTGCCTAAGCTCCCTATACATGTCATCATGTTGTCCTTCCTGTAAGATATAATCCTGTAAATATGTCTCATATGAGCTCACTACTACAACATGGTTCATTTGCACTCTCCTGCTGAGAGCATCTGCAACCCTGTTCTCCTTACCCTTGATGTATCTAATCTCAAATTCAAATTTGTTGAGGCTGGCCAACCATCTAGCCTGCTTGGCATTCAAATTCGGTTGGTCAAATAGATGTCTCAACCCACTGTGGTTGCTCATCAATATGAACCTTCTTCCAAGAAGATAGCGTCTCCACATATTCAATGCATGTATAATAGCTTCCAACTCAAGATCATGAGTCACATAGTTCTACTTGTGCTCATTCAGTTTCCTGGACTCATAGCATACCATTTGTCCCTCTTGCATCAAGACTACGCCAATTCATCTCTTGCAGACATTTGTACACACCACAAACTCTTTATCTAGATTTTCAATCTTAAGAATTGGAGCATTTGTCAACAATTGCCTCAACTACTCAAAATTTGCTGCACATTGCTCTATCCATTCAAATTTCTTACCTTTCCTTTGCAATGATGTAATATGATATGCAACGCGTGATAAGTTCCTGATAAAACTCCTGTAGTAACATGCTAACCCCATGAACGATCTGACTTCATCCACATTCTTAGGAGATTCCCACTCCGTGACAGCCCTTATCTTTTTTGGATCCACTGTTATTCCTTCCTTGGAGACAAAATGATCCAAGTTGACACAACTCCCAAATTTAACCAAGATATTTTGCTTTTGTGATGTGATTATAATTTCATTTAAAATATCATAAAGGAACATAAATGCATGCTGTAAAGAAGAATGAACATGACAAGGGTCAGCAACATAAAACATAAGACGTTGATAACGGAGTTTGTCCAGGAGGGACTACGTCTCCGGGCCCCGGTGTCAAGATGGTGTAGGCCGCTGCATTAAGTGCTATCAACAATGATGATGTACATAGGTGGTGACGTCGCTATCATACAAGGAAAATGCCCTCATGCAGGAGTGGCTCCAAGAGATGTTCCACTACATGAACTCTCATTCAAAAAGGACTCCTATCAGTATGACCTAAACTCATGCATGATGATAATGAGCATCCCGCCAACATGACATAAAAGGGATCTCAATGCAAACATACATGGCGACACATGAGTATCCCATCAACATAACAACAAAGGGATCTCAAACAAAACATGACGAATCATGACAACAAGTACATCCCACAAATGATTCCACATCAGATCAAGCAGGAATCATGAGACAAGAAAACAAGATCCCACATTGAACATCAAACAGGGATCTATGCAACACAATGCATCTCATAGCAAAAGAAGTACATGAACACACTGCATATACCTCACATCTTAGGGCCATCTGAAGAAAAGGATGTCAAACTACTGAAGTTGGCCATACCATCAATCTCATGGTGTCGAATCTCATGGAATCACTTCTCACACTTTGAATGTTGACACCTCCACTCCACTTTGAAAAGTGGCCAAAAAATGAAATGATCAAATGGAAAATCTGAATGCACCATCAGATTTGTGGTGTCGAATAGGGTAAAATCGACTGTCAAATTTCTAAATTCTAACAAAGTGAGAATCTGGGGCTTAAGGAATCTTTTAGATTCCCCCTAGATTCCTCAAATATTCCCTCCTCTGGGTCATTTGAAGATCTGTTGCTCAGATCAGGAAACTGACTATGCCATCGGGTTCGTGTCACCGAGAGGTGTAAGATCGGCATAAATTTTGTCCAATTTAGACAATGGCAAAATTTCTCCCTCTTGAGAATTTTGCTCAATCATGGTTCCACTTTTGCTTTTTCCAGAATCATGGTTCCACCTGCAAAAAAATTTAAAAAAATTGGTGTCTCGAAAAACGCGTTAGTCTTTGGCCTCCGTTTCGTTCTACATCATGTGGCTCTGTTCCATTCCCATCCGACCTCCTCGTGCAAATGAAAGTGAGGTTATATATATAAATGTGTGGCGGAGATTTCAAAAACCAACCACGTAGTGCATTGGTTGGTCTGCCTAACCATATGTCGTTAGGCCCACTCGCAGGTCACGGGTTCAAATTCCTTATTCACATTCTTTTTTAATGTTACGGTTTGGGCGCATCATAAATGTTTGTTGATTAAACATGGGTTGGTTGGAGTAATGGCCCTGGTTGGTTGGGCATTAATGGTTGGTGTGTTAATGTGGGTTGTACATGGGGCCGCCTGGTGGGGGCTGACCCATGTGGGCCGGGCGGGTTCAATCCCCACCGACTTCGCATTTTCTTAATGGGCAATATGTGAATGGTAATGCATTTGGGGTGTTGGGGTGTGGGCCAGGTCCACTGGAGGTGGCCCACCCACCCCTTTACATAGTTTAAATATACATGCGATTGGTTGGTTGGGGGTCTGACAAGGTCATGGCCGTCGACCTATTTTAAACATAAGTTTATGTGATGCGGTTGGGCCGGTGGGGGTGATGTCCCGTCAGCCCTTTAATAATTTTGTTTTTTTTTCATAATATAGTTTGGGGGTGGCAGGGGTGGTGGCCCACCACCTCATTTATATTTTATTTTTATTTTTATTTTATAAAACACATTTTTTGAATTTGTCTAATATAGGGGATATTAGACAAATTAACAATCCAAAAAATTCACCCACTTTTGGGAGCTAGGTTTCATGCCCTAGGGTCAATCAAATTGTAGGACACTTAAACATGGCCCACAACCCCACTTTGACCAAAACTTTTACTGGCTCGTTCTCCCTCATACAAGCTCAGATTGATGAACTGTTCACATCGTTACGATCAAGACAACAAGATCTACGCTCTAGTCCTAGTTCAAAATAATTCTGATCACTTTGATTTTCGAGCTTCCATAAGCCCTCTTTGTCCTGTGTGTGTCTCTGGAGCCACCTGGATCAATCCTCCCCATTGAGGAGCTTTTGGTCTTCCAAAGGCATGAAAAATAATCTGCAACTTCTCTGTATGTTGTCTACATCACAAGCGTCTTGAAAAGGTCTCGCTTCCATCTCCTTCACCTTTGTTGTTGAGAGCCTTAAGCGATGAGCCGACACCTGCAACCTCCCAACCTGTAGTACATTGTTTTTGCAAATTACATGCCTCAATTTCATGACCAACTAATGACCCAAGCATCCCATACTTGCCACGAGTTTATAACACATACTCGGTGGTCAAGTTTTCATCAAAATGGAAACAATACCCCAGCGACCAAAAACAAGGCCAACATATCACCGTTGCTTCAACAAGTGATGGAAAACACATCATCACTGCAATACATGATTTACAAAAATAAGGCCAAACACTATTGTTTCTTTGACAATTGTTGGAAACACGTCATCACTTTCACAGTTTTATCATGCAACTCAAAATAAGACCAGACATCATTGTTGCTTAACAAATGATGGAAACATGTCATCACTTTTACATTTTGAAATGAAACAAATGATTTACAAAAGCACAACCATGACAAGCTAACATATCTAGAAACCATTTTCACTTATCGAGGTGAATGGGTCATCCCCCTGTGGTGGTTTTGCTTGTCGAACAACTGGTTCATCTGGTTCATTCATCGACACTTTGTCTTGAAGGCGCTGCTCTAGATGGAGCTTCCAACAAGTGGCTCTTTGATGGCCACCTTTGTTGCAATGACTGCAATACATCTTCTTCCTCCATATTTGCTTAACATGTTCCTTTTCCTACTATTGAGAGGGTATTTCACACCTCATGCTTTTGTGTGCTACTATTCATTTCCAACATTAGAAAATGTATGGTTATGTAATCCACAAAAGGTACATGTTTTTCGATGCCTTGATTTATGTCCATATTTAACAACATGATTATAATTGAAATGAACATTCAAATGTCGAGATTGGTTATACCTTTCATTGTCATCTCTGGTGTAAGTATGGCGATGAGAGCTTGCCTCGACTCTTTCCCTACCATGGCAACTGCCATGGGATGATGGGGATGTGTTCCCATCATTCTCTTTCCTCGACAATTTCAACGATGTCTCAGAAGCATCTGACACCTTCGATCATTCTCCCTTAGTGTATCTCAAACCTGCAAATTGAGGTCTCTACACAACCTCCAATGGTTGAGTTATGCCTTGGTTATTAACACCAAGTTCTTTTTACTCCTTCTACCTCGTCCTAGTAAGGAACCTCATGTTTGTCCCTATAATTGGGATCTCCAAATATCCAACAGAAATCATACTATGTGAAGACGAAACCGAAAGGAAATCAACATCTTTTACCTCCTCTATCGATTTTGAAAGAACTGATGAGGGCTTCTCATCATCTGTTGTTGGTGGTTCGCTAGCTATCTCGGCACATTCCCCAACTTATTTCCTGACATACCCAAGTCCTACCTGACGTGGTAATTCTTCTACTTTGATGGGGTTGACAATGCCTTGGCCTTTAATTCCCAAGCCTTTTCCGTCGTGCCACATTCTCTTCAACAGTTTGGAGCCAATTCTTGTGGTATGATTTTCAAAAACAACGAAATCATCATGAGGACACATACATGAATTTAGAGAATGAATTTTTACCTCACATGGGTCATGCTGCAGATTTTCTAAGGCCTCATCCTTAGCTTGCAGTTGTTGTAACAAACTCTGTTTTTCCTCTTTCTCTTCATGTAGAAGCATCTTCAATTTAGCGTTCTCTGTTTGAATATTCTGTTTGTTGTGCTTCAGTTCTTCTAAGGCCTCTTCTGTGGCTCACAACTGAAGCTGCAATCACTTCTTTTCCTCTGTCTCTTTTTGTAGTGCTTCATACATTATTTCCACCCTTTGGGAAATTTTGAGCATGGTCTCATACATCGCTTTTTCATCCTCTGTCGCTGCAC
The DNA here is from genome assembly GCA_031772625.1 of Pinus tabuliformis. Taxonomy (NCBI): domain Eukaryota; kingdom Viridiplantae; phylum Streptophyta; class Pinopsida; order Pinales; family Pinaceae; genus Pinus; species Pinus tabuliformis. The sequence goes on along the minus strand of CM062813.1, from coordinate 61,224,001 downwards.
GTTCCATTGTTCATGCTTTCAATTCACATCCATGCAAAGATCGCTCTGATATCAAACTTGATCCAAGTTGACTCAACTCCCAGATTTAACCAATATCTTTTTCTTTCTTGATGTGATTAGAATTGCATTTAAAATAGCATAAAGGAACATAAATGCATGTTGTAAAGAAGAATGAACATGACAAGAGTCAGCAACATAAAACACAAGACATTGATAACGAAGTTTGTCCAGGAGGGACTACGTCTCCGGGCCCCAGTGTCAAGATGGTGTAGGCTACTGCATTAAGTGTTGTCAACAGTGATGATGTACATAGGTAGTGACGTCGCTATCATACAAGGAAAATGCCCTCACGCAAGAGTGGCTCCAAGAGATGTTCCCCTGCAAGAACTCTCATTCAAAAAGGACTCCTATCAGTATGACCTAAACTCATGCATGATGATAATGAGCATCCTGCCAACATGGCATAAAAGGGATCTTAATGCAAACATACATGGCGACACATGAGTATCCCATCAACATAAGAACAAATGGATCTCAAACAAAACATGACGAATCATGAAAACAACTACATCCCACAAATGATTATGCATCACATCAAGAAGGAATCATGAGACAAGTAAGAAAACAAGATCCCACATCAAACATCAAACAGGGATCTATGCAGCACAATGCATCTCATAGAAAAATAAGTACATGAACACACTAAATATGCCTCACATCATGGGGCCATTTGAAGAAAAGGATGTCAAACTGCTAAAGCTGGCCGTACCATCAATCTTGCAGCGTCGAATATCATGGAACGACTGCTCGCACGTTGAATGCTGACACCTGTACTCCACTTTGAAAAGTGGCCAAAAAATGAAATGATCAAATGGAAAATCTAAATGCACCAATCAAGTTTGTGGCGTTGAATAGGGTAAAATTGACTGTCAAAATTCTGAATTCTGACAAAGTGAGAATCTGGGGCTTAAGGAATATTTTAGATTCCCCCTAGATTCCTCAGATTCCCTCCTCTGGGTAATCTGAAGATCTGCTACTCATATTAGGAAACCGACTGTGCCAACAGGTTCGTGTCACCGAGAGGTGTAATATTGACATAAAGTTTGTCCAATTTAGACAATGGCAAAATTTCGCCCTCCTGAGAATTTCGCTCAATCATGGTTCCACCTGAAAAACAAATAAAAAATGGGTGTCTCAAAAAACACCCTAGGCTTTGGCCTCCATTCTGTTCTGCATCAAGTGAGGTTATATATATATATATATATATATATATATATATATATATATATATATATATATATATATATATATATATTTCTTTATATATGTGTGTGTGTGGGGGGGGCAGAGATTTCAAAAACCAACCACGTGGTGCATTGGTTGGTCCACCTGACCGTATGTCGTTAGGCCCACCTACAAGTCACAGGTTCGAATTCCTTAACCACATTCTTTTTTAATGTTAAGGTTTGGGTGCATCATAACCGTTTGTTGTTTAAACGTGGGTTGGTTGGAGTAATGGCGCTGGTTGGTTGGGCATTAATGATTGGCGCGTTAACGTGGGATGTACATGGGGCTGCTTGGTGGGGGCCGGCCCACGTGGGCGGGTTGGGTTCGATCCCCGCCGGCCTTGCATTTTCTTAATGGGCAATATGTTAATGGTAATGTGTTTGGGGTGTTGGGGTGTGGGCCGAGTCCACCGGAGGTGCCCTGCCCACCCCTTTGCATAGTTTAAATATACATGCAGTTGGTTGGTTGGGGTTCCAGCGGGGTCATGGCCGTCGACCCATTTTAATCATACTTTTATGTGATGCGGTTGGGCCGACGGGGGCCATGGCCCGTCAACCCTATAATAATTTTGTTTTTCTTTCCGCAATATAGTTTGGGGGCGGCGGGGCCGGTGGCATCCTGCCACCTCATCTATCTATCTATCTATCTATCTATCTATCTATCTATCTATATATATATATATATATATATATATATATATATATATATATATATATATATATATATATTATTTTATAAAACACATTTTTCGAATTTGTCTAATATAGGGGATACTAGACAAATTAACAATCCAACAAATTCGCTCGCTTTCTGGAGCTAGGTTTCATGCCTCAGGGTCAGTCAAATTGTAGGACACTTAAACCTAGCCCACAACCCAACTTTGACCAAAACTTTGACTGGCTCATTCTCCCTCATACGAGCTCATATTAACGAATCGTTCACACCGTTACGATTAGGACGACAAGATCTACGCTCTAGTCCTAGTTTGAAATAATTCTGATCACTTTGATTTTTGAGCTTCCATTATCCCTCTTTGTCCTGTGTGTTTCTCTGGAGCCACCTGGATCAAAAAATGTCCCAAGTAATGTACCTATGTCTAAAATAAGCTGCAATTGCTAAGCTTAGGATACAACTGATTATCTCTTAGAAATATCAATATTGGTGCTAAGTGTTTAGCATGCTCTTCTTCATTCTTAGAATATATTGATATATCATCAATGAATACAATCACAAACTTGTCGAGATAAGGATGCAATACAATATTCATCAAGCACAGAAAAGTAGCTAGGGAATTAGTCAAACCAAAAGGAACCACAACAAACTGATAGTTCCCATACCTTATCCTAAAGGCAGTCTTGTAGATGTCCTCTTCTTTGATGTGTACCTAATGGTATCTTAATCTCAAATCAATCTTCGAGAACACTATAGATCCCTTCAATTGATCAAACAAGTCATCAATCCTCGACACTGGGTACCCGTTCTTGATCATCACCTTGTTCAACTACCTGCAATCAGTGCACAATCTAAGAGTACCATCCTTCTTCTTCACGAACAACACTGGTGCACCCCAAGGCGATACACTTGGCCTAATGTATCCCTTATCAAGCATTTCCTTCAGTTGTAACTTCAACTCTACTAACTATGGTGTGCCCATCCTATAAGATTCCTTTGATTTTGGTGTTTCCCCTGATACCAACTCAATAGAAAAGTCCACTTCCCTTTGGAGAGGAAACTCTGTAATCTCTATTGGAAACACATACTAAAACTAATGTAATACGGAGTATCTTTTGAATATTTTTGTATCCTCAACATCCTTACCCTTCTCACTAAAAATATGGACTACAAAGAGTACACACCCCTTCCTATAATTGTGTTTTTCCTGCATAGCAGTGACCATCCTCATTGATGTAGGTTTCTTCTTTCCTTGCAAGATTCTCTCTTCTCCATTATCATCCAGGAAATCAATAGCCTTGTCATAACAATCTACTTTGGTCCTTTGAAGATACAACCAATCCATACCCAAAAGCATACTGTATGATCCTAGTGGCAATACATTCAAATGTGTTTTTGTATGCATACCATTCATCTCAAATGCACAAGCTCTTACCCAATGATGAACTCTCTTCTTAGTACTTGTAGCTAGCCACACCAGACAAGACTCTACATGCAATTCTTTCCTCTAACCATAGTTATCCACCAAGTCAGGATTAACATAACTATAATTAGATCCAGGATCAATTAGAATAGAAACAACTTAGCCATAGAGCTTATCTTCCATCTCAATAATGGATTCCTGATCATTTGCCTACTTGTTGTACACAGTTGCATAAATCCGAGGAATGTTATGATCAACATCCCCAATTATATATGCCTCCTGAGCACTATAGATATGAAGCCTACCATCTTGCTACAATGGAAAATCATTCTTGCAATGATCTTTGCCACAAATCCAACACTACAACGATCCCCTACCATCACCTTTGTTCTGCTACTCTCTAGGTTGCGACCCATGTCCCTTCTCAACTGCATTAAACTTCTTATAAGGAACCACATTTTCTTTTTCACCTGCATCATGAGGTCTTCTCGCTTCGGTGGCTACTTCCCTTTAATTTTCTCATTCCCTTTCATGTCACTCTTAGGATCATCTTTTCGCTTTGCCTGCTCATAGCAATTATTTAGCTTCTTGATGGCTTCCTCCAATGATCTAGGCTCATCAAACTCAATTCGGTCTCTATATGATGTTGGAATCCCACTAATGAATCTCTAGATCTTAGCTGGCTCATCCTTGAGATAAGACACATACCTCAATAACTCTAGGAACCTACTATTATACTCATCATCTATCATAGAACCCATTCGAAGCTCATAAAACTTCTTAGCCATGTCATCATAGTACCTCTCATACAAGTACTTCTTCTTGAAGAGTCTCTCAAACTCATCCAAATCAACTCTTCTTCCCGAATTCCCTTGAAATTGTTCACTTCTTCCCACCAAATATATGTTTTCTCTTTGAGACTGAATGATCCAGGTGGATGTTGGTGGCCACCCACCTATCCCATTTGGACCCCCACAACTGTCTCTTTCAGCTTTCTCGATTTCCTCAATTGTAGAACAATTTACTATTTTTAGTAGTTTTTTCAGGTCCTGAACTTCCAGAGCCGTTTTGAGGCCTTAAACGACGTTTTTTTTGGAATCTAGGGCAACATGGGTCCATGGACCGATGTTGCCTCCCAAAGTGGTAGTACTCGGATAGATCTTTCTAACGAGCTATCGTACGCGTCAAATGGAGATCGTATGCCAAAGTTACGACCCCGGGAAATTGATGTACCAATTTACCCAAACGGGGCCCACAATTTGGTGTTTCATCTTCTAGGGTTAGGTTTCGGGATTTGAAGGGTTTCCATTGTTTCTCAACAATAAATAGGCCTCCAAGCCTCATTGTAACACAGTTCGGAACAGTTCAGAGGCATGTAGCCGCCACATCTCTTCTCAGAGATAAGCTACCATCGCCCTAGCTGGTTTCTTTCCATTTCTGTTTGTAAGCATATTTCAGTATTTTACAGTAATGAAATGAAGTATTATTTCCGCGGCATCTTTGTGTATATGGTTATCTCTGTGTTTTATTGCGTTCCTGTTTAAATCCGGATCAGTGGTATCAGAGCGGTCTGCTTTTTTTCTCTCTTTTTCTTTGCATGTCCCCAACGAGGTCGGGATATAAGGAGTTAGGGCTTGAACTGGTCGAACCTTTGCAAGACCAGCCTCGCAAATCCCGACGGCCTCCCATGGCGGATGAGAAGAAAGACGAGGGGGCAGGAGATCCTATCAAAATCTTTCTCGAAGAAGCCCTCGAGCGACAACGGAACGCGATGATGGACAGCTTTGCCCAGATCCTTCAGCGGCTACCCGGAAGCGACGCATCGGCTTCCAGCAGTTACTATGGAAACGCCACGCCCTTCAAGGTACAAGTTAATTTTGAAATCCCCATATTCGAGGGTCAAATAGACGCAGATGCCGTAGATAAATGGTTAAATCTACTAGCGGGTTATTTTTCCATTCATGAATTTTCGAGTCGAGAAAAGATTGTTTTCGCTCTTCTCAAAGTAGCCCCCCACATTAAGGATTGGTCGGAAACCTACTGCGAGCAGAAGGATGAAAGTACAGGCTCACTATTTTCAGCTGCACCCACTTGGAATGACTTCCGGGATGCCATCAAGGAGCAGTACTACCCTGTCGGAAGCTATGAGGACAAATACATCAAATGAACCACATTGCGGCAGGGACGAGACCAAGATGTGCCGGAGTTCACAAACATTTTTCATACCCTTCGCACACAGTTGGGTATCAAAGATTCTGAGCTGCATCTGGTACTCAAATACCGTGGCTGCCTACACAAATACATCCAGGAAGAGATGGGGTTCTTGAACATCCCCTCACTCGGCACAGCATACCGATACACTGTCAAAATTGAGCAAAAGTTCAAACAAAAGAAGCGAGACTTTGGATCTGCAAATCCGAAGCCCAAAGGACAATGCCAAGGTGGGGTGACCCAAGACAACCCGTTGAAGCCGCAAGAAAAGAACAACACCACGAAGCCGAAGAAGGACACAGGAAAGTGGTGTGAGTTCCATAAGAGTCCCACTCATAACGCAAGTGAGTGTCAGACCAAGCAGTCATTGGTGGCTGAGTTGAAGGCTTCCGAATTAGATGCATGTTCTGACCCTGAGCCAGAACCCGACAAGGGGAATGGCAAAGGGAAGCAGATCATTGATGCGGATCCCAGCGCCATTGTTGCCACTGCCAAGATCCAGAAAGATGAGCCCGAAAATCCAAAGGAAGGGGAGCATCTTTTCCACTCACAGATGTGGGTGAAGGGTTCGCCGCTACAATTCATTGTCGACAGTGGCAGCCAAAAGAACCTCATTTCAGCAGAGGTCGTGAAGCGGTTGGGCCTACCGACTACACCACACCCGCAGCCGTACAGTATCGAGTGGCTTCATGAAGGACGAGATATAAAAGTTCGTCAGCAGTGCTGCCTTCCCTACAGTATCAAACCCTTCACAGACGAGGTATTGTGTGATGTTACACCTCTAGATGTTTGTGATGTATTATTAGGCCAGCCATACTTGTGGAGGCGACATGCTGTGTATGAGTCCAGGCCTCGTGCTGCCATTATTTCTTTGAATAATTCATTATACAGGATACCGGAGATAGCCCCACCTACCGCCACATCTTTGATAACTACCAAAAAAAGCAGCAAGCTCATACCACAGACCAGGAAATTCATCTGTCTGGTTCACTCCCAAAGTAAGGGGAAGATCGTTGCTACATCCATGACCCTTGCAAAGGGTTCCTCCACGCAGCAGCAGCAGCAAAGGGATACGGTCATGACAAAACACAGGAACAACTTCTCCTCACCCACATGGGTACCACACAAGTTTCAGGTGGGCAACAAAGTCTGGTTACATCGTCAGAAAGAACGCCTTACCAGAACCCATCAGAAACTCAGACCACTCCGACATGGTCCTTACACCAGTACCAAGGCTATGGGAAACAATGCTTTGAAGCACAACATTTCTCCATTCCTTCACCTGCACCAAGTGTTCAATATGGACCATCATCGACCATGCTTCTCACCATTACTGGACACATCAGAGATTGCAGGACAAGTTCAACAGATGGAGGAACTCAACGCAATGGGGACCATTGCTTCCTAAGGGGGGAGGAATGATCCAGGTGGATGTTGGTGGCCACCCACCTATCCCATTTGGACCCCCACAACTGTCTCTTTCAGCTTTTTCAATTTCCTAAATTGTAGCACAGTTTACTATTTTTAGCAGTTTTTCGGGTCCTGAACTTCCAGAACCATTTTGAGGCCCTAAACGACGTTTTTTGGGGAATCTGGGGCAACATGGGTCCATGGACCGATGTTGCCTCCCAAAGTGGTAGTACTCGGATAGATCTTTCTAACGAGCTATCGTACGCGTCAAACGGAGATCGTATGCCAAAGTTACGACCCCGGGAATTTGATGTACCAATTTACCCAAATGGGGCCCACAATTTGGCGTTTCATCTTCTAGGGTTAGGTTTCGGGATTTGAAGGGTTTCCATTATTTCTCAACAATAAATAGGCCTCCGAGCCTCATTGTAACACAGTTCGGAATAGTTCAGAGGCATGTAGCTGCCACATCTCTTCTCAGAGATAAGCTACCATCGCTCTAGCTGGTTTCTTTCCATTTCTGTTTGTAAGCATATTTCAGTATTTTACAGTAATGAAATGAAGTATTATTTCCACTGCATCTTTGTGTATATGGTTATCTCTGTGTTTTATTGTGTTCCTGTTTAAATCCGGATCACTGAAGGTGTCTATCTTGGCTTTCATGTTCTCTAAATAGCTATGAAATCTGAATAATTTCTTCATCCCAAGAAACCATGCCTTTACATCTTATGACTTCTTCATCTCTCCATCGAACGTAGGTGGCTTGACTTTCTTGAAATCCTCAGGCAAGTACTTACCCCTCCTATAAGGATGATGACGATGATGACTATGATGATGTCTCCTAGATGAGGAACTAGAATGATGCCCATACACACTAGTCCTCATGTCAGGTGTAACTAGTGATCTGCCACCTCTAACTATATCGCCTTTATCCAACCTATATCCAGATCGAGACCTGCTACCATAGGCTCCATTAGTTTTCTCTTATTTCTCTTGATTGATCATCAACTATCCCTGTCTCTGTAAATCTTACAATCTTTGAAGAATCACTGCATTAACTTATGTCTTCTTTTATTAAGCCCTTGCAATCGTTCCTGAGCCTCAACCAACCTTTCATTATATTTTTCGCAACTTTTGATCTCTACCCTCAAACTCCTCAATGTATCTACTATACCAAGATAATTCTCTCCTCCTTGTCACCCAATTGATCTGTAGGGAGAGACATGGGAACTATAGTCTACCATTTTCTTGACATCTTTGATTATCTTCTTCCTACAAGTAGGCCATGTCAGATAAACCAAATAGATACCAAAATCAAAACCATACCTAATTGATGTTTAGGGGAGGTTTATCTCATCTACAATATTAGTCCACATTAATGTGATACATATATAATCATAATCACATCAATATAACAACATAATACATAACCATCCCAATTGTACACCATGAACCCAAGCATGAAAACCATAACCATGACAACATCATACTTTACCTCAAGAGAGCGTAACTTCTCTCGTATACCACGCTGTAACCTCCTCCTCTCACAATTACCCACTTTCACCAGCTGTCCCGGGGTAAACATGAGCTTAGGGTCATGTTGAAGCCTCAAAAATCGCTGCATCAACATCGAGGATAACCACCCGGTCCGGACCTTAGTACAACTCCTTTTCCGTTTGGAATCGTGGCTCCGACTGGGGATAATGGGACCAGTTTCCCAAAAGTGAATAAACGGGATGAATGGATGATTTTATAAAATAGACTAACGGTGAGCGAATAACTAAACTATAGACAAGAATACAAAAATTATGAACTATCCCGGGAATCTATTGAGCTTTAAAGTGTAGCGTTTGATGGTCTGTGTCTAAAGACAGGCATATAGATGACTCCATCTAACAGACATAGATATTAATTCATTCAAGATTACTGTGCCTAAATAGTTAAGCAAAGCGATTGAAGCGATATTACCACACTCATCATTTATATTATCGACATATACATGATTAAAAGGAAAGCATATCATAAAACATCCAATAGTGGAAAGAATGTAGAATTGCTGTTAAAGTGCATGCATATAATCAACAATAGCAAGGATAATCAAATAACAATTCACATAACAAGAATGAATTCAGACATAGATAGAAATACCATATGAGTTGCTTTGACACTCCCGATATCAATCGCTACTTGTAATTCTTTCTTCAACGCAGAAACATTCTCAACAAAGACAATAGTGCACAATTGCATGAAAAGCCTCCTTGTTGAATTAAGAACAACTGGTCCAGTTTCATAAAAAAAAATATTGACTGAAGCACAATAGTGCAAACTTCAGTCTTTAAGTCTGGTACAAAACTTTACGACCCTTTCCAAAACAATGAAAGGGTCTATAAATACTAAATTAATCTAAATATCTACTAAACTGAAATCCTACTAAATCGGTATCAATAAATCTTGATCCTATTTTCCTCATTGATCTGGCAATTGGCGGCATGATTCATCAAGTAGGCTGCTTGCCTTTAAATCTGAGTTGACTTATCGCAAGCATTGGCTCTACTTCAGGAGGTTTTTTGAGGCACGAATTGAGCTGGGCGGCATAGGTGGCATCTTGGATATCGGGAATTATATACCTGATCGCATCTGTTAGGCACTTAAGGGCGGCTCTCTGTGTATGCGGCTTTACCAGGAAGAGCCAATATGCTTCCATGGTTAAACTGTTAATCCCAGCGATTAATCTCCCCTTTTCCTCTAAATCAGGATAACATGATTGCTCCAATGTGTTTGTTGTTGTCAACCTTCCTGGTGTACATTGGGAAATCATATTTGACAAGTAGAGAGTGTTGTTAACTAGTTTAACCAGGTTGTTGGAAGTTGATTTACATCTCGAAGCTGCCCTCTCTGCTTTCATCATCTGAGATTGCCATTCTGTGAAGAGTATATCTTTATGTGTTTCTAAGATTCTGGGCAAATTTGCTGCTCTCCCTTGTTCAGAATCTTGCCAATCAAGAAATGCAGCTATGATTTCTTCGGCTTGATCCAATTCATTCCTTGCCTTCTCTACCTGCTGATTTATTGATGTCGTTAATTCACAGAGTGGCTCTACCTGAGCGATTTGTTGACACAGAAGCCTAATTTGAGATATTAATGCATTGTTTATTTGTAATGCTTCTACTCTGAATTCAGCCACTTGTGGAGCGCCCTTTATTATTTCGAGCTGCGATGAAAATTGAGCGATTTGCTCATCCTTTGTTTTCATCATTTGCTCGTTTGTTGCCTTCAGTTGTGCCAGTGCCTCTGATAATTCCTTCTGTTTCTGGATCACGTTTTGGTCGATCCTTTTCTTTTCTTCCTGCAATTGCTGAGTTAGTTGACTGTTCATTTGCTGTTGTGTCAACAATTGCTTCTCTGCCTACTCTGCCTTCTGCTTTGTCTCAGCCAATTCTGCCTGTAATGCGAAAATTTCTTGATCCTTGGTTTTCAATAGAAGACTTACCTCTGATGCCTTATCAATTGTCGCTGCCGAATAGGCTCCCGCATACTACGACAGTTTTGTCAGATCATCGGAGGGGTCGAATTCCTCCTTCCAAACCACACTGCCCGTAACAGTTTGTTCTGGGAAAAGGGGAGGTTGATCAATCTTCCTTCTTTTCCTTTGTCGTTTTACCACTGCTTTATGCCTTGGGCTGTAGAAGACATCCAGGGGAGGAATATCTTCTACCTGGAGAATGATTTGGTCGGAGGGTTCGAATTCCTCCTTCCAAACCACACTGCCCGTAACAGTTTGTTCTGGGAAAAGGGGAGGTTGATCAATCTTCCTTCTTTTCCTTTGTCGTTTTACCACTGCTTTATGCCTTGGGCTGTAGAAGACATCCAGGGGAGGAATATCTTCTACCTGGAGAATGATTTGGTCGGAGGGGTCTTTTGGTATTACTTCAACATCCTTAGAAATGGGTGGGCCGCTGGTTCCACTTAGAACCTGAGATGAAGTGATGTCCTGTGTATCGTTTGTCTTGGAAGTGTCTGTATCCTTGGAACATTCCAATCCACTGATGATAGAGTCAAATTGCTTCCATTCCTGGAGCAATTTAGGGTCAATATGAGCATCTATATTGACATCAATGGTGGTTTGTTTTTGCTTTTCGGCTTGGGACTCCTTCCGTACTTCTTCCTGCTTTTTCTTCTATTGCTCCTCTTGTTCTTTCTTTTGTCTTTCCTCGTGCTCTTTCATTTGCTGTTCCTCTTTCTCTTTCCTCTGTTTCTCCTCCTGTGCTCTCTTCTGCCTTTCTTCTTTTTCTTTTCTCTGCCTTTCCTCCTGTTCCTTCTTATGATCCTTTGTTATAACCGGAGGTTCCTTTGACCGTTGCCGACCAGGCTCACTTGATGATGTCGCCGAGGTTGTTGCTAGTAAATCTAGAGGCAGAGTTTGCAACCTCTGTTCTCTAAGTTTATGAAACTCACTCAACCCTTCATCATTATATTTCATTCTAGCGAATTCTTTAGCCTGACCTATTGATTCGGCTGCAATGAACAGGTCGTCAAACATATCTTCCTTATGCTCAAATTTTGTCAATTTGGCCTGTTCTAGTGCATTATAGGCAACTTTTCTTGGATCAAATGGCCTATTTGGGATAGTAGCCAGAGTTAAAGATTGAATCTTTGTGGCTTCCTTTTCTGCATGTTTGAGATCATGCAGAGTATAGACACCACATCTCAGGGGAAAAGAGGGCCAACCCCTCTTCTTTTCTTTCTTGAGAGTCTGTGTAACACTCTCAGCCGTAATCTGATAAGCGATTTATCTTGCTAGCAGTTTATCTGGTATGTACAAAGGGAGAACATGTGGCTTGGCTTGGCTGCCGAAAACTCTTATGTAGGTAAATCTCTCCTCTCCAAACCAACTCCCTACTGTTGTTAAATCAAATGAAGCTTGATAGGAAATCTTGGGAATGGGTTTATCAAAAATAGAATAATAAATAGGCACCATAAAGCCATTGCAGATTTGGTACAGATGGTGCTTGTAAGAGGACTTCCATAATTTCTGATGGTAAATGTGGATAGCTGTGGGGTCTTGTGGCGTCCACCTCCAGCCGAGCACGGGAAATTCAGAATTAAAACATAATGTATCTAAAATATATGCACTGTAATATAATGGGGGAATTTTCCTTTCAGAGACGACAGTCTGATTTCTAAAATCAAGAACAGCTATGGCTAGTTTATCTGAGAGAATAGTGGCCCAATCCATTATTTGACTATTCATTGTAGATTCCATTAAAGGAACCATCTCTATGGTGAAATTAGAGGAGTCATGCAATCCCCACAATCTACACATCATTATTCCAGCGTAGCAATAAGGAGAAGCCAGGGAATCAACTGAGTACTTACCGGAAGATTCATGTTTGTGCTTGGCCGGATTTTGTCTCCAATCCCGGATGGGTTCGGATTCAACTTCATTTTCACTTGCGAATTTCTCCAGGAATGCCTTATTGTATATCTTCTCTGGCTTAGGCAAATGGTACATTTGCCTTAAGTCCTCAGCTTTGAACGACCCGAAAATCCTTCCGTCTCTGGTGTTGAAGGTTCTATCCAAGATTGGGATTTCTTCAATCGCCCACCGCACTACATCTGTGTATGGGAGAATTTGCTCCCTGGCTGCTATCCTATGAAGGAAAGAGTTAGCTAAATCCTTAAGAGTGCACTCAGATTTCCGAGTGGAATCAGCAGTGGCTTCTACTGTTGTCACAGTAGGTTCTTCAATTTCAATCAAGTTGTAGGTACCCTGCCATGTAGTTCTGCCGAGACCTGAACATGTTGTATCCGAAATTAATCCTTTCTTTTTGTCAGTGAGAATCTGTCCTGCAGCTGGCGTAGTGGAAGCGCCTGTGGTCTTCTTGGATTTCTTCCCCATTTTGCTTGAGCTTTCTCCTTTGGATGAATTCTGCACAGAGGCGCAAATATACGTAATACAGAGAAATAGCAATGAAAACTTACAAGTGATGAGAAATATTGATAGATGCGTAATAAGGGATTAGCTGTTAAAATGGGCGCAGACACAATCCATGCGAGGATTTTAGGACTTACGATCACATTAAATGGCCGTTTAAAACCTGCCAATCTTAAATTCTCATTATATCGTTAATCGATCGAATGATTCGTTTAAGCGTGCTGTGGGCGTTTTGGCGGTTGTGCGCAGGAGAATCATTGCTTAAAAGATCAAGCTTTAAATATGAATGAATCATAATATCCCTCCATTTAACGGCTTTTTTGAAATCCGCGCTATATCTTAATCGAGCGTCGGGAACACTTAAATCCTTACGTTGACAATTTTGAAATCCGATCGTCGATAGCGAAATCGCATCGCATCGGGGTGAATGGGCATTATAATGTGCATAAATAGTGTATCGCCGATTGCCGATTGCGATATCGCATCGCATCGGGGGTATGACCTGGATGCCTTATTATTGTGCATGGGATACTGCCGATTGCCGATTGCGATATTCCATAGCATCGGGGCTGAAAGGGTTGGGATGTTTTAAGACCGTGTAAAGATTACCGCCGATAGCTGATCGCCGATTTCGCGTTGGCGGAGACCAATGTGCCACTTACTTATGCCCCCTTATGTCATTGCGATATGCGATCTTGTGATCGCTTTATCGCAATGAAAAAGGATTGTTTTATTTGATCACATGGGTTTTTCAAAAGGTTTTTATATAATGTATTCATTTGGTTTTCGGACCATTTTGGAAGACACAATGTTGATACCAATTAAACTCTAAGGGACCCATTTCATATGATAATTTTGGGAATAAAAATGTTATGAAATGGGGGGTTGTTGTGGAGCACAACAGGTCAATATGATAAAACTCAACCTCTTATATGACCTTAAGGAAATGGAGTCGGAAACTTGAGACCTTACTAACTTCCCCCAGGTGCTATAGGACCTCCAGGAGCAACCCAACCCCTCCAGGTGTCCAACCACTAAGAGATAACTCTCCTTTTCACTAGCCTAGAGCCTCAGTCGCTCCCTTTCCAAGGCATGCAAGCGAATATAAGCCTACATTCACTCCCATAGGCCTACCTGCCAGCGAATGTGGACTTTTCCAGTCAGTTCTATGCCAGCGACCTTGAATTCTCAGCCACTTTTTCAGGACGAGAACTCAAAAATCTGCCCAAAACTCAGTGAAACTTCTAGAAAAGATAAATGACATAGAAACAAAGCTTATAAACCAAAACTTGAATCAGGACTTGATCTGACACCTTCCAACCGAGACTGGCATTCCTTCAAACACATGGTAAAAATTCAACCTACAAGTCATGAACACAAATATGAACATAGGGATCTGAAAATTATATGAGGTTAAACAATAAGGACCAATTCCTTCTCACTATAGCTATCATAATGAAAATTAGGTCATGCATTCATTAACAAGATATTTATTAATGGAAATGTGATCAGATCCATACTTAGAATTGTCGATTAACCATGCTTATGATTGGGCTAAACCAAACCTTTCTTTCAGTCAATCACCCCGGTGCCATATTCCAAACATGAATGTGGAATCTCATGGGATAAATCAATCCATAAAAAACTACAAAAATCCATAGGTTAAACCACCTCCACCCTCACCATACTGTGATCTCACCTAAACCTGTCCCGAGATCACAAAACCAAACCAATCTTGGATGCCTCAGAGTTTCTTCACCATCCCTTGAGGAAATTTTCCTCTCTCCACCCACTTGTTGAAGGCTTCCCAAAGAAAACCATCTTCACCCCCAACCCTTGGGATTTTCCTGAGACCACCTCACCCAGATCTAAAACCTTTCGAAAATCCAAAGCTCAACCGAGAAAGAATCCCATCACACCATGGCTATCCGGAAATGGCAAGGCAAGACTAAAAACACCGTCAAAACTTGGCAAAGTTCATGCCAGTGATGGAAAAGAAACCAAGATACACACATGCATATGTCATGCATTCCAGAACAAGCTATCAAATCATACATATAATCTATTACATGTAAGTGTTCATGTTGAAGTTGTCTGATCCAACCTTTCCTTGTTTGATCCTTGCTTTCTTTTTCTTCATTGTAATTTCTTTGCTTTTCTTGTCCTTCCTTTGCTTGCTTGATTTCCTTCTCCTCTTGGTGCTCTTTTCCTCTCTGAGACTAACTCTAAAACTAAACTGACCAAAAAGCTACCAATTGATGCTCTGATGTCCTTTTATTCTTGATGCCTCTAATTTCTTCATTATCCCTTATTTTCCTCCTCATATGCAACCTGTGACCTTTCACCTCCATTTTCTCCTAATTTCCTTTATTTTCATAAATAATATGCCAATTAATGCCTCTTTGCCTTTTCAAATCCTTTTCCATTTCCTTTGTCAATTTACCCTTAGATGTAAAGACAACAAGTGGTGCCCACTAGGATATTTTGCCCAACATTCAGCTTGGAATATGTGTTCCATGACATCAGTCTTATTTTTCCTTTATTAACTTTATTACATGAACTTTTAACTCGGGGTGTTATAGGATTAATATTAATACTACAGATACTTGCATCATTTATGACAAAATGACTGAGTAGGAAAATTATTACTAGTATGCAATAGTTTGCAACATCATAGGCTTCGTGCTAAAAATTGTTGTATACTTAGACTTGGTTTGGTTTGCATCAACATAAATTTTGTGCACGAAGTGGAACCTATTTTTATGAGTTATATTTTCTAATGTCTTACATTGTACAATCCCCTTCGAGAAGTTGAAGCTATAGTATGTTGTGATTAAGAAAGGATAGTTTCACCAAAAATGACAAAAGTTAGTTTCTTAAAGGTGTAGACATTTTCTTTTTACATAGTTGATATGTCTATTAACTTTGTTAATTTGGTTTTTTTGCTAAAATCATCTTATTGTATTTAAACAAACAACTATTATTTGAATAGGCAATATATCGATTTATAAATCAACATTGAATGGATAATTGGGCAATAGAATGTGATTTTAAAGTAAACAATTTCATGCTAGAACATGAACTTTTAGTTTTACTTCAACAAGAAAGAGATGTAGAAGATTTCATTCAAAGTGATGAGATTAGTGAATCAAATATGTTAGCACATTGAGCTCTCTTTGACTATCAAAGGAATAAAATTGTAGTCAATAGATTATGAGTAGCCAAAAGGGTTTGAAATAGAAATAAGGGGTACATGATAGAACATAATGAATAGTGTTGAGAAACTCCATGATGTAGTTGGTTGAAAGACTTCATTATGGTTTTGATACATCATGTCTCTCTCTAGGGCATGCTTACACTTCAAATGGATTAAGAGAAGTCATGATTTGTTGTCTTCCATTGAAGGATAAAAACAATATGATGGCAAGTTCATATGAAGCAAAAATAGTAACCAAAGGAAAGTATGACTTTAGCTCCTTTTGAACTTCTAAATTTACTTTCCATAGACTTTTTCTAGTTACACCACAAAAACATTCACTACAACCTGTCTTATATGCAACATATATGTTGCATTTTCATGTTTAGTACAAATGTTATTTGCAATGTTCCATGTAAATATATGATCCCAAATGAATGCCTTCCACATTTATTTTAATAGACCTTTCATATTTCATATATAGTAACACAACAAAAAAAGATACATCGTATTGAAGAAAATAATTTGTTCCACTATTTTTCATCCTTCATATAAAAATTTGGTCATTTTCTATGACCTCTACATCAGAATATAATAATTAAATACTAAAATTTTGGAAATAGAGAGAGTATGGGGCCATATTATCACCATAAGGCACACAAAACCATAATAATAAAAAGACAAGGTAGCATAACTAGCATTCCCTACTGCTTAGTTTAATTATTGAATTTTTTTAAAGGAATGAACCAACTCACACATTTGAAGAAGGGCTAGAGTAGCTACTCTTGCGTAGTTCAAACATAGTTGAATTAGAGTAAAAAACAACAAAGACACAACTTTATGTTAATAAAAAATACAATTAAAATTACAATATAATTCATGATATAGAGATAATAACAATTTTATTTGTGGATGGTTTTCTATAAACATTAATACCATATTTGTTCATTTTATTTTGTTATCAAAATTGTTTTACTAAATTGTTGTAGGGGAAAATTGAATAGAATTGTAATCCATTTATCATAACATATCCATTTTTCAATATAAATAAAGATGTCTGTATCATTTCTTTTAAATATAATCATGAAATTTATTAACAACCATTAACATTACTTTATTTTTCACTTTCAATAATAACAGTGAAAATGTTTCAGTGTTTTTTGTGAAAGTTGACTACTAAAATATTAGAAAAGAAAATTGAAATATATTGTATTATTTATTGAAAATGTTATTAAAGTTAATTTTCATTTCATTTTCAATAATTATATTGAAAATGTTATATAATTTATAAAAAAAAAATATCATTATAATATATACCAATTTATTATAATATATGAATTTCCCAACATATATGTTTTTCCATGAGATTTATTCACAACTAATAAAATATATTACCCTATCATTTAATTTCAATAATTATACTTAAAATTAAAATATAATATATTATAAATAAAACAATTACATCAATATATATTTATTCTATGTAATATTTCAATAAACGAAGAATTTATGAAAAGGACAATGTACAACGAGCTTTTAGGGAAAAAGAAACCATGATTAATAAGTATAAACTTTCAACATTTATTCATAACTTAGTGTTTGATTTATTTTAACACTCAATATATCTAATAAGTTAAAGATTAATTGGTTGTCAACCCTCATGCATTGAATTTTATTATTTAATGAACCTTCTTGCATGAATGGATATTTTAACAAAGAGTTGAAAGCGTATGAAAAGTACATAAATTTTACGAATATTCACATTTTTTTGGAAAAAAGGCTAAGAAAAAAGAAAAAAGAAAAGTAGGGGAGGTCTTACTTTCCTTTTGATTTCTAAGTAGCTCATAATTATTAAATATTATCTTTTAACTAACTATTAATACTAATTATAATTACTTTTATCCATTATAATTTATTTTGACCATAGTCCTTATATTAGCCATTGGTCAATTTATACATATTATTTTAATTAAATAATTTTATTTTATTAAATATATATACATAATTTAAATAAATATAAGAATTACTAACCATTAATTTGTTTATTTGTACCTAATTCACCTTAGTTATATGAAATTAAAATAGTAAATATTAATGATAATTAATATATATTAATTTAATATATAACAATTAAATTAACTTTTATACTAACCTAGTATTTAATTTATTAATCCTAACCTTTTCTTATCATTCGATTATTATTATTTTAATTAAAATTTATATATATATATATATATATATATATATATATATATATATATATAAGTAATAATTTTAAATACTAACCGTTAATTCATTTTTACTTGGTTATAAATAATAATATTAAATTAATAAAATAATAATTAAACCTGGGTTCTAGAGTCAGAAATTAGCCGTTAATCTTTTGTAGCCATTGGAGTCTCTGCTTGGACTATTTATCTTGCTAGACTGGATCTGTTTCTTCAACTTGTCCTGACGATGAACCACACTAGTTGGTTCGAAACGCGTCGACAAATGAGATTCCATGTGATTTTCGCGGAAAAATCTTCTCTAAAACTGATATGGATCACAAAAGCCTTAACTCTATTAAGAAAAGTAGAAATCACATTTTTTTCAAGTATACACCTAATTTTGTTGAAAATTCATTAAATTATTTTGTGCTTAAAACATGGTGGTTAGTTGTTGATTGAAAAAAATGGTCTAATTTAGTTATATTTTTGTAAAATGATAATGAAATAATTTTTTTATCGTTAAAATTATTTTATTGGTCAAAAATCATGGTACCTTTTACTACTCGAGCATTGTTACTCGGTTCCTAAAATATATCCAACCATTGTTGGTGAAATATATTTCCCAACAATTGCTTGTGAAATATATTTCCTTCAACTTTTTTTCTAGTTTCCATTGTTTGTTCATGATTAGGAATAACGTTTACTTTGCATTTACCTTTTTATGGTGGTAAAATATAACTTTATGTTATAATGTTAACAAATACTGATATCTTGTACTACCCATATGCAATACATTAAATTCCCCACATAATTGACATCAAGTAATTAGTCTAAGATTTATCTCATAAATTGAATTATCAAATCATCAGTCGAGGTCTAATCTTCTATTTAGCTTGATCGATATACTTTCAAAAAAGTCTAAATACTCTATTTAAGTGAAATAAATTTTTGATGAAGCGTTTAAAAATTAAGAATTTTGGGGCTCTTTTTTTGTACAGTTGTAATTAGATATGAATTTTCAAATATATTAAATAGAAAATTTGATGCACATAGATTTATGATATATAATTTATGAGGAAGTGTTTCTTAATCATTAATGTGGTGTCATATTAATATTATAAAATTGTATTTCATATATGTTAATAGTTTAGAACGTGATTTAAGATTATGTATTTTTCTAATTTATTAGTGTGATTTTTAAGACATAATGGTTAATTTAATAAGGATAACGATGTGAAGAATTTGTACCATATATAATTTATTATTTTGATTTTTAAAAATTATAGTTGGTTGTTATTAATTTTGATTTGAAATTTATTAATATTTTATTATAAAATTTCTTGCAGCATAATAATTATGAAAGGTGTGTCTTATTTTATGTCATGTTAATTCTGTAATGCCACTCAATCCCTCAAGTTACCATTAAAGGAATGGGGTAAAATTTTTTTGGTCACGTTAATAGTTCCATCTTTATAGATATAAATGCGCACACACACATATATATTTATACATATTTTTTGTGCCCGTCGAAAACCCAATGGGCCTCTGCTCTCCACATTAATCAATCACCTTTTAGTTAAGTCCCACTAGACACGTCACCCCACTCACTCTCTCCCAATGGTTCCCAAACTGCGCGCTTGGTTACTTGTTGGGTTCTCTGCTTTGATTTTACATGGACAGCGGGCCCCTCTCTACTGCCTCCTCATAGGCCCTAAGTATGTCTGCCAGTTGATGTCACCACCGGCTTATGTCATCTCAGTCATACTAACCCGACGTCTTTCCTTACAATGTCTCTTATTTCCTCCAGAGGCACAACATTGGTTTGACATGGCTATGAGTCCTCCCTTCGCTAATGGTATGACCACCGGGCTTGCATGGATGGTGGGACCATACCGTCCCTTCTCCCATTGACTTGTTACCAAAACTCTTATTGTCAACACTTGTCTTCCCACATCATCCTGCTTCTTTTACCCTGGAGCCTCCCTTATGGCTCCTACTTATTGTTCTGGGGTCATGTCGTTGAGCTGACATGGTTGACGGGACCCTTCTCCACCAATCGGATGTGTGTGTATTTCCCTTGTTGCATGATTTATGTCATCCCTACAGCTTCCTGCCGACGTTTTTCATTTGACTCCCACTTTAAGCTCTGGGGGTGGACTCATTGGGTTGACTTAGCAAGTGGGTTAGTCCTTGACTAATAATACCTCATCAACGTTGTGGGCCCGACCACTCACCCATTTGCATCATCTTTCCAGGATTTTCCCGACATCTTCCATTGTGCCTTCCTTTTGTGCTTCCAGCTTACGATGGTTATGGGCCTCACCTCTTGCATGACCTTCGCTCCCAATTAGAACATGTGGTGGCATTGCAACATCATCCCGCACTGCTCATTACACATATGCCCCATGCAAATAATCTAGGTGGACCTAATGGGGTGATTTGCTAGGTAGGTCCAACCCCAACCAATAGCAAAATTGTCGAGGTTACATGGCTGCCAACATGTCTATGATGATGTCACCCTATTTCCTTAACTATCTCTCC
Source organism: Pinus tabuliformis (assembly GCA_031772625.1). Taxonomy (NCBI): domain Eukaryota; kingdom Viridiplantae; phylum Streptophyta; class Pinopsida; order Pinales; family Pinaceae; genus Pinus; species Pinus tabuliformis. The sequence goes on along the minus strand of CM062813.1, from coordinate 61,203,116 downwards.
CTTACTTGCACCCTTGGGAACATTGTCGACAAAATTCTTTAGGGCCCCCACCTTTGGGCCATGTCAGATCCCTCTCCACCAATCACATTAGAAGGGGATCGAGCCATGCCAATGGAAGGTCTTCACTGTTAGGGATTTAATTAGTGTAGGGTTGAGGTTCCCTATTCCTTCTTATAGGATCAAGACTCAGCTATCTTGTGTTGCATCAAATCCTCCTTCTATATCTTCCATGGTGTGACTAAGGGATTTTATCCTTTATTTTTGTGATGAAGCAAATGGAGATCTCTACGATCACCCCAAAGACAACCTCTACTATTGTGCAGACTTCCTTCAACTAGTATTTTCAACCATAAATTTGTCTTAGAGGTACGGAAAACCTCTGAATCAATTCTAGGGCTTTGTGTCAACATCAATTGTTTGCTAAGGAATCTTAGGGTTCTACCCTACCTGAGCTTGAGCCAATCCAACTCCAAGGAGTTCTTGGCCCACCTGCATTCCCTATTCTCGGACAAGGAATTCCATGCATGCTGATGTAAGCACTCTTTCATTCCTTACCTATCATGGGCTTGGTGTGAGATCCTTAAAGTTATCCACCTCGCCTGCCACACACCGGCAGTGCCATAATCCATGTCAAGCCTGTAATCACCTCCATGGCTCTATGAAAAACCTTCTAGGGTTTAACTAGCTACGCCTTGATTCCAGTGGAAGATATCTAGGGTAGTGAAAATGAATGGATGATGAAGCCTTACTACATTTGTTTTAGTTATCCCTACACTTAAGGGAAATATCCCTTCCAACATTAGCATAACACCCTTTGCATAGGTTCAAGGACATATAGACTAGCGAACAAAATTCCATGAATGTCTAAAAACCCTTCCTAGCGGGCAGTCTCTTCGTAATCTATTTATATAAATAAAAGGGGTCTATGAGCCCAAATTTTAAGTTTTCATTCCAAGTTCTTATGGATTTTTCTACAACCTATATCATGACCTGCCATTTCGTTGTTATTTTTCTTACATGTGGTTTGCAACACAATGAAACATTCATTCAGAGTAAGGTTTAGCTCAACATTATAGTTTAGTCATTTTTATCATGTGGTTCATTACACATTTGATGCATCAAATGTTTTGTGTTTACATCAGCAAGCTATGCACACAACATTTTATTTTCAGTAAGTGGATCATGATTACTTAGTTTATTTATCAGTGTCATTCATTTCAGATCAACAACACACACATACAAATTCAGCATGTCCATCAGTGTCATGTATGCATAAGGATGCATCCACATTTTCATACATTGGCAACACAATTGCAATCCCAAAATCCATAACTATTACAATAAAAATAATCATGACTCATCAATAGATAAACAAGTATAATTAGATACTCATCTTTGAATTTGTAGGGCAACTGAGTCTGTGGCAAGGAATCTCCTCCCAACCATATAAATTTGTAGCCACACATACTTGTAGCTATCACCCCCAAGCCAGATTCCAGAGTCTTAGGGGGGATGCTTGATTAAGGGATTAAATCACAAGCTTCCAACTGAAATGGGGACTTTGGAGGACCAAATACTACCTATTTGTCAACACAGGGGGTCCAGAGGTACTCTATCTCACCCCAAGTGCACATACAATGATTCACCCCCTCCTAGGGAGTCCAGAATCCACTGCAACAATTATGCAATAACCAAAAGTCTTCAATTAGGTCTTCCTTTGATGTTGATTTAGGATGGCCTCTTCCCAAGCTATTATAGGGCTCCAGAGTATGTTATCTCAACCCACAACATCTATAGGGCTCAATCTATTATAGGGCTCCAGAGTCTGTTATCTCAACCCACAACCTCTAGGGGACCCAAGCTATTATATGGCTCCAAATATTCCATCCCAACCCACAACCTCCAAGGACCAAATTTGTTACAGGGCTCCATAGACATATGTCTCAACCCATATCCTCAAGGAACCCAAGCTATTATAGGGCTTCAAGGATCCCATCTCAACCCATAGCCTCCAAGCACCCTAAGTTGTTGTAGGGCTCTAGAGACTAGCAGCTCAACCCACAACCTCCATGGAACCAGAGAACCAATCTCCTTCTCTTATCTTCTCTTCTCTTTAGTGTTGCTTGTTGATTACTCTAGCTAGATGTTCGATTCCATTGCCTTCTCTATCTACCTCTTGCATACATGAGTTCGAATGGGCGTATTCCCCTTATTGACGTCTATCTTTCCATCGAATGAATGAATGTATCCATGAATCTGTCTTTTGTTGTCCTTTCCTCCTTTTACAAGGATTATCCCCCTCATTCTTGTTGCTTCATCCTCTTTCTCAGCTGACATTTACTATTGCGTCCTTGCTTCCTTGAAATTCGCAATCCTCTTCCTAAATCTTTGTCCTCTTTTCCTGTTACTATTTTTTCAAGCAACACGAGCCTGAGTACTTTCTCTTTCATCTCATTTAATTTCAATAACCATTCCATTGACTTCATGGACCAACCATCATTTAATGGTTGTCCTGCAATTCAAGTTTTTCTCTCTACACAAGAAACCACAACATCCAAAGCAAGAAATCCTCCTTCCCAGCTTTGGAATTTTTGTCCTTATTACTCAACCCCCTGCTTTTCAAACTTCACATATAGAAAATATATTTACAATGTATTTTATGAGATGAACATGGGTGGGGTTGTCACAGTCCCCTCCCCCTTGAGGGAACACTGCCCTCGGTGTTTGTCTACACATATGCAACACCATAAATGAAACATAACACATATTGTTCCATGGAGTTTTATATACACAATTATGTATAGTATTTACAATCATATACACACTTTCTTTAACCAGCAAACAAGAATGGATAATTATCTTTCACGGCATAACTCATTTCCCACATGGCCTCTCTGGCCCAAAGTGCTTCCACTACACCTTGACTTGGTCAATGGATGGATTCTGAAGCATGAGACTCCTATGGTCTAAAATTCACATTGGCTCTGGCTGGAACACTCTCTCTGGTTCCACCTATAGCACTGACCAATCAATCACAAGATTAGAATCATGTACATATATTTTAAGTAAACAAACATGTAAAACATCATGAACTCTAATTGGTGGCGGTAAATCCAACCTACATGCTACTTGTCCAATCCTCTAAAGGATCTCAAAAGGTCCACAATATTGTGGTTCCAACTTAGTGCATGTACCAATTCTTATGGAACTATTCTTGGGTTTAATTCTCAGATAGACATGCTCCCTAACTTGGAACTCTTCATCCACCCTATGCTAATTTGCATAACTTTTCTACCTATCCTGTGCCATTTTTAATTAATTTTTTTATGATCTTAACTTGCTACTCCATATCCTTGAGCATATCAAGTCCTACATGGGCATTGATAACTGTATCACTCTAGCTAACGAGAGTTTTGTAACTCCCACCATACAATACCTCAAATGAGATCATCTTTATGGATTCTCGGTATCTATTGTTGTAAGCCAGTTCCACAAGTGGAAGATATTCTTCCCACTTCTTAGGTTAATGCACCACATACATCCTTAGCATGTCATCAAGATTTTGTTAATCCTCTCTGTTTTCCCATTTGTATGTGGATGATATGTTGTATTGAATGTCAATTATGTTCCCAACCATGCAAACAAGTCCTTCTAAAACTTGGAAGTGAACCTAGCATCTTTACCTGAGACAATATTCTTGGGGATGCCAAGTAGCCTCACAATTTCCTTTATGAAAATTTGTGCTATGTCACTAGCAGAGTGAGTGGAATTCACTGCTACAAAATGAGTTACCTTGATCAACTTATCAACCACCACCATGATTACATCATGCTTCTTGGATGTTCTAGGAAATTCCGTAATTAAATCCATATAAATAGCTTCCCATTTCCATTCCCAAAGGGGATAGGCTGGAATAGTCTTGCCAGATGTTTGCACTCAACCTTTACTTGCTAGAATTCTATACATATTGCCATGAAATCAACCACTTCCTTCTTCAAATTCAGTTAGCAATAGTACCTTTTGATGGTCGTAAGGGTATTTTGATACCCTGCATGGCCTAAACAATCCTTAACATGAAACTCTCTTTTTATTAGTCTTTTCATTTCATCATTGTTAAGAACATACTTTCTATTTTTAAACCTGAGTAGGCCATCCTACGTGAGGTGATACTCTTCATCCTTGCCACTTTGCAGCAATTTTTCTTTCACTTGTTGATATTTTTCATCTTGCATTCTAACACTTTTGACTCTTTCTATCAGATCTATTGTATAAGATATTATGGTTGCCTAGTGATTTACCTGAACTCTTCTGCTCAAAGCATCAACAACATTGATTTATTTACCTTTTATGTACCTAATTTCAAATTCAAATTCATTGAGCATTGCTAGCCATCTTTATTTCCTAGCATTCAACTTAGGTTTTCCAAACAAATACTTGAGCCCACTATGGTCTATCATTACCTTAAATTTTCTGCCAAGGAGGTAATGCCTACATATTTTAAAAGTTTGAATAATAGCAACCAACTCAAAATCATATGTTAGAGAATTCACCTCATGCTCATTTAACTTTATAGACTCATAGCATATGACTTTCTCTTCCTGCATTAAGACTATTGAGTCCCTATTTGTAGGCATATGTACACACCACGTGTAAGTTTTAACCCTGTACAGAAATTCCCTGCATATGAATTCTAAAACACAGAAAATAAACAATGCGAGAGCATAACACATAAAACACATATACACAGAGATTTTCCCCTGGATCCCAAAACCGAGACTACCAGCTTGATTTTTCATTATTTTCCTTTCATTGTTACAATACATATTTATACATGCCAAAGCATCCAATACCATGGACTGAAAACCATCGCATCCAAAACCATGGACTGAAAACCATCGGTAGGTCCGCCAAACCTAATATAGGGTCCAAAAAAATTTTCCCATAGAGGGAGGGTACCCACCCCCCTCTAACCCCCCAGTTCACTACATGGGCTAGCCGTGGAAAGAATATAACATAACTCAACATTCTCCCACTTGTTGTTTTCTTTCCACAGGGGGCCACAGGAGAGCTTAGTCATTTATCCAGGCATGAAATGCCCATTGTTTCTCTACACCAAGAGAACTTCTCAGAGCTCACAGATTTTGTCAATGCATCTGCAGTATTCTTCAAAGTGTCCACCTTTACCAACAACACCTTTTTTTCTTCTATCATATCCCTCACAAATTGATACTAAACATCAATGTGCTTTGTCTTTGAATGATAAGTAGGGTTCTTTGCCATGAAAATTGCACTTTGGCTGTCACAGTCTATCCTTATAGCTCCCTGTACTAACCCCATACTCAAACACAATCTCTGCAACCAAACTGCTTCCTTGCTTGCATGAGTGGTTGCCATGTATTCTGCCTCTGTAGTTGATAGTGCCACTACCGATTGCTTCTTACTCATCCAACTGACTGCACCTCCAAATAGGTTAAACACATACCCACTTGTAGATCTTCTCTGATCCAAATCTCTAGCCCAGTCTGCATCAACAAAGCCACGAATATCCAAAACTTTTTCCAATCCTGGTCTTCCTTGGTAGCACAAACCATAATCACTAGTGCCATGCAAATACCTGAAAACCCGCTTCACTGTTGTCCAATGCTCCTTCCCTCGTTTTGACATAAACCTGCTCAATACTCCCACTGCATGTGCAATGTCTGGTCTAGTATAGACCATTTCATACATCAGGATACTGACTGCACTTGCATACGGAACACGGGACACATCCTCTTCCTCTTCTTGTGTCTTGGGACACTGTTCAGTAGATAACTTTACACCCACAGGAATAGGAACCTTCATTGGTTTACTATCCTGCATATTAAACCTCTCCAGTATTGTCTCAACATACTTCCACTAGTTTAACTAGAGCTTCCTCTTCGCCCAATCTCTTTTAATTTCCATGCCCAAAATATAGTTTGCAGCACCAAGACCTTTCATGTCAAATTTGGAGGACAATTGGGTCTTCAAATCCTCGATAATTTCTTTGTCATTTCCAACTAACAACATATCATCCACATACAAGACCAGATAAATAACACGGTCACCAATTAATTTAAAATACACACAGTGATCTGCTTTGCTTCTGGTGAATCCAAGTCCTTGTATAAATGTATCAAATTTCTGATACCACATCCTTGGTGACTGTTTTAACCCATACGGAGACTTCTTTAACTTGCATACCAATTCTTTCTTACCCTTCACCACAAAGCCTTCAGGTTTCTTCATGTAGATCTCCTCTTCCAGATCCTCATGAAGAAATGATGTCTTCACATCCATCTATTCTACCTCAAAATCAAAAGCGGTAGCAACAGATAAAAGTAATCTAATAGAAGTTACCTTGGCAATAGTAGAAAAAATATCACCAAAATCAATTCCCGGCACCTAGGAATAACCTTTTGTTACCAACCGAGCTTTGTATTTCTCCACCTTTCCTTTTGCATTTGTTTTCTTCTTGAACACCCACTTGTTTCCAATGGGTTTCCTTTCAGCCAGCAACTCCACCAGATCCCAAGCATCATTTTTGTGCAAAGATGCCATTTCATCAACCATGGCCTCTTTCAATAGTTTTCCATCCTCTGAATCTACTGCTTCCTTCACAGTTCTAGTATCATCATCAGCAATAGATAAAACAAAATTTGAACAAAAAGAAGATGGACTATACATTTTTGGCTGCCTTCTTTCTCGAACTGATCTTCTTACACCCGGAGTTTGTGGCTCTTCATCTTCTGATACCTCCTCTGCTATAGAGTCTGATTCTTCCACCTTTAGCTCAAACTCTATCTTCTCAAGTTCCTTTGGTTGGACTTCATGTTTAATAACATCTTTCACCTCTCTGAACACCACATCTCAGTTGTACACAACCTTCCTTGTTACTGGGTTCCAAAGCTTATAACCCTTTAAACCATCCTTATACCCAATAAAGATGCACTTTTCATATTTACTATCCAACTTGGTTTGTTTCTCCTTTGGAACATGTACATATGCATCACATCCAAATACCCTCAGATGTAACAGAGATGGTTTCTTACCAGTCCATACCTCTTGTGGAGTCTTATCCTCCAATGCTGCTGAAGGTGATCTGTTGACTAGGTAACATGTTGTCTCCACTACCTCTGCCCAGAATTCTTGTCCTAACTCGGCACCACAGAGCATGCTTCTTGCCCTTTTCATCAATGTCTTGTTCATTCTTTCTGCAACTCCATTTTGTTGAGGTGTATATGGAGTAGTCTTCTGTCGTGCTATACCACACTTCTTACAGAATTCTTCAAATTCCTTACTGCAAAACTCTCCACCGTTATCTGTTCTCAACACCTTTATCTTCTTCTCTGTCTGGTTTTCTACCAAAGCCTTAAATTCTTTAAACCTGTCAAAGACTTCAGATTTCTTCTTAAGGAAATATATCCATGTATTCCTTGAGAAGTTATCTATAAATGATACATAGTACACAAAATTACCCAGTGATGAAACCTTCACAGGTCCAAAGTGTTGAAAAATGTGCAACAAGAAATGCTAAATTTAGAATGTGCTAAAAATATACCTGCTAAAAATAGCATGTCTAAAAATAGCAGTTTGGCCAGTGAGGTCATTGGCCACATTGGGTGAGAGGTGAAACTGCTAAAAATAGCATTTCTGGGTCCCTTCCTATTTATAGCAGTCCCTAGTCTATCTATAGGAGGTAAAATTAATTTTGGTCTTAACAGCAGTTGGAAATATTAATTAATTAATTCAGTTGAGTTAATTAGTTAAGGGAATTCGAATTTGAAGTCTTTGTGAGCATGCACATGAGTTGTCCCACTGATTGAGGAATTTATCCTTAATTTCCTCCATTGATTGAGGGAATAAGTATGAGTTCTATAATGGGAGAATCAGTTGACTTAGTTCTAACTAGTCAAGTGCAGTTAGATTATTTTAACAAGTTATTAAAATAATAAAATATTGTTTGTTAATGCTTGCATGCATGTGACAACTATTATTTTAGATAACTGAGAATTCACTCATGGATAACTGTTGCATGTCAGTTCTGTTAGAGACCAAGTTGAGATTAGATGTGGGACAGTGTACTATCAGATGCTTGGTTATTTCTAGTAAGTAGTTTTTGCATGGTTGAGGAACTAGTGTCCTCAAGGATTGCGTAATTGGACCATTGGGTAACTTGGTATGTTTGGAATTAATTGCATATTCTTTTTCTATTATTTCCTAAGCAAACTGTGCAAGGAAATAGGGATTGGACCATAGGTAAAGCCTTTATATACAGGGCTTGGTTGGCTCATGAGATATATCTTCATATCTTCATAGTTCATTGATAACTGAATAGCTTGAGAGCTAATTCTTTTTGTATTGTGAAGAGGATTTCCACTTGATTGATAATACATGGTTTGGGTTTTATGATGGTGCTTTCCCCTGGATATATCTTGTGTTATGTGTGATTATTTCTCTTGATCAGTTATGCATGTTTCTACTTGATGTTGCTCATGAATTCGATTATGCTTCTGCTTAATGTTTTGTAGAAGTAGAACAAGTATTATGCTTTACGACATTGCATATATCGGTTTGTTCTACAGGTGAAATTTCTACATGGTATCAGAGCATAGGTGATTAAGCAAGAACAGTATACTAGCAGGAGAAATTCGAAGTTTATTATTCGGGATATAGATCTCAAGTTCTTATCACATCTATTTCATTGATGGCATTCTATGGTTTGAGGCTTGAGTATGCCCTTGATGGCAGCTCAAACTATATAGCTTGGAAGGATCACATGGAGGTAGTTTTGGAAGATAATGGCCTTAAGGATTTCATTGATCAAGAAATTCGTAAGCCTACTGACAAGATTGAGCAGGTGGAATGGAGGAAGTGTGTGGCTAGAGCTAGGAGAATTCTCTTGGAGGGAGTGCGAGATCACATTGTCTCGAGCCTCCATGGGAAGGAGACTTCGCATGCAATGTGGAAAACATTGAAATATTTATATCAGAATAGAAATGATCAAAGGAAGTTGGCACTAAAGGACAAACTTCGAAAGATCAAGTGTGAAAGGGATGAGACAATCTCTATGTATTTGACCAAGCTCATCACATGCAGGGATGAGCTTGCAAGTGTAGGGTTCGTGACATCGGATGAGGATATGGTGAGTCTAGCACTCCTTGGCCTTCCTAAGAGCTGGCATAGCTACCAGGACTCGATGAATGGAAGGGAGAGACTGCCAGATTGGGAATGACTATGGTCAGATTTGATGCAGGAGGAGATCAGATGGAGCACTAGAGACAGTTCTTCATCCATGCATGATGAAGAGAACTGTGCCTTAGCAAGTAAGGCGAAGAAGGGGAAGGAGAAGGTTTTTCTTTCTGAATCTAGTTCTTCCAATGATGGGAAGGAGGTTGACAAATCAAAAGTGTGATGCTTTCATTGTCATGAGGTGGGCCATTATGCTGCAAATTGTCCACGAAGGAAATCCAAGAAGGGATCCGGGGAAGGATCTGAAGGTGAGGCACTTGCTTCACAGTTTGAGTTGGATTTCACACTCTTCGCATGCATGGTTTCATCCATGGTGGGAAGTGGTTGGTTTCTTGACTGTGGAGCTTCTTTCCACATGATCAGAGACAAGAGTTTGTTCAGTACTTTGGAGGAGAAAGATCTCCAGATACTCATAATGATGGGTAATGATGAGAAGTATAGTGTCTCAGGTGTAGGCACGGTTATTTTTCAGAGGGAGCATGGATCTCGCCTTGCCTTGACCGATGTCAAGTATGTACCAGGACTGAAGAGAAACTTGGTGTCGATCATGATGCTGGAAAACAGAGGCTATGATGTAGTCTTCAGTAAGGGAAAGGTTTTCCTTAGACACATCATCATTAGACAGGTGAAGCAGATTGGTTCACAGGTCAAGAACTTGTATGCTCTTGAGGTTCAAGATGCATGCAAAGCCTTGAGTAGCAAGGCAACTGATGGAGACTTGGTGGTTGAGAGGGAGGGTATATTACCTCTCAACATGCAAAGCCAGAAGAAGTCTCAGACGATTGTGGAGGAGCCACGATTGGTGCAGCAGCTTCAGGAGGTTGTGGAGAAGCCAAAACAAGGGAAGCTGAGAGGAGATCGAGTAGAGACATCTACTCATGCAGAGACCTCCAGTAGGGGGAAACTTCGAGCCAGGTGGGCTGAGGGATCCAATGCAGCCATACCTCCAAGTAGGAGGTGGGGCGATATAGAGTGATCGTCCAAGGAGGAGGGGCATGATCCTTGAGGTACCCAACCTCTTGGATGAGACCTTACTACACGAGCCCTGATCTAGAGTAGCAGGAACTGACTGATTGGGTAGAGGCAAATGTGGATGGAGTGGCAGAGAGAGCGACAATGTAGGGAATCCCAAGACAGCGCATAGCTAGCAGGCTGCAACAATGCGAGAGGCAAAAGTGTTTTGCACAGTGCTAGGTGGCACAGAGAGGTGTGCAATGGTGCGAGATGCATGGAGATGTTGCAGTAGTGCAGATGTCAAAGAGGGAGCACTTGTCAGCAGCAGGTAGAGATTTAGCATCAGAGTATGTTCCTAGCCCAACATAGTGGTCAGTTGGGAGTGTTTTTGTTCCAAGTGTTGTTGGAGAAAGTGGACTCGGTAGATGTGTTACATGCAGAACATTCCAGAGTTATAGGATCAGGTTTGAGAGAAAACCTTTCTTGTTGAGAGGGAGTGTTGAAAAATGAGCAACAAGAAATGCTAAACTTAGAATGTGCTAAAAATAGACCTGCTAAAAATAGCATGTATAAAAATAGCAGTTTGGCCAGTGAGGTCATTGTCCACATTGGGTGAGAGGTGAAACTGCTAAAAATAGAAATTTCTAAAAATAGCATTTCTGGGTCCCTTCCTATTTATAGCAGTCCCTAGTCTATCTATAGGAAGTAAAATTAATTTTGGTCTTAACAGCAGCTGGAAATATTAATTAATTAATTCAGTTGAGTTAATTAGTTAAGGAAATTTGAATTTGAAGTCTTTGTGAGCATGCACATGAGTTGTCCCACTGATTGAGGAATTTATCCTTAATTTCCTCCACTGATTGAGGGAATAAGTATGAGTTCTATAATGAGAGAATCAGTTGACTTAGTTCTAACTAGTCAAGTCCAGTTAGATTATTTTAACAAGTTGTTAAAATAATAAAATATAGTTTGTTAATGCTTGCATGCATGTGACAACTATTATTTTAGATAACTGATAATTCACTCATGGATAGCTGTTGCATGTCAGTTCTGTTAGAGACCTAGTTGAGATCAGATGTGGGACAGTGTACTATCAGATGCTTGACTATTTCTAGTAAGTAGTTTTTGCATGGTTGAGGAACTAGTGTCCTCAAGGATTACGTAGTTGGACCATTGGTTAACTTGGTATGTTTGGAATTAACTGCATATGCTTTTGCTATTATTTCCTAAGAAAACTACACAAGGAAATAGGGATTGGACAATAGGTAAAGCCTTTATATACAGGGCTTGGTTGGTTCATGAGATATATCTTCATATCTTCATAGTTCATTGAGAACTGAATAGCTTGAGAGCTAATTCTTTTTGTATTGTGAAGAGGATTTCCACTTGATTGATAATACATGGTTGGGGTTTTATGCTGGTGCTTTCCCCTAGATACATCTTGTGTTATGTGTGATTATTTTTCTTGATCAATTATGCATGTTTCTACTTGATTTTGCTCATGAATTCGATTATGCTTCCGCTTAATGTTTTGTAGAAGTAGAACAAGTATTATGCTTTAGGAAATTGCATATATCGGCTTGTTCTACAGGTGAAATTTCTACACAAACACATCACTGTGCACAAGCTCTAATATCTATTTCGCCCTCTTACCACCAGAGGGGAAACTCACCCGATTCTGCTTCCCATATACACAATTTTCACAAAAATCAAAATCCAGAGAGCTATTACTCATACCTTCTACCATACCTTTACCATGAAGTATTCGAAGGCCCTTCTCTCCAATATGTCCAAGCCTTTGATGCCACAACATGGTCTTCTCTCTAGAGACCACTAGATTTTCTACTCCACTTTCAGGAACCACAGAACTGTTGCACCCATCATCAACAGTGCTACCTTGCAGCTTGTACAGAGTTCCAGTCTGAACTCCCTGCATCAATTCCAATGCTCCGCGAACCATCTTGCAGGTATCCTTCTCAAACACTATTTTTACACCTACATCATCCAGCTTGCTTACAGAAATCAGATTTCTGGCTAATGCAGGAATGTGCAGAACACCCGAAAGTGTTCTAACCCTTCCACCTTGCAACTTCAACTTTACTTTTCCGCGAACAATGATTCTGGCCTTCCTATCATCCCCTAAGAAGACATCACCACCATCATCTTTATCATATTCACAGAACCACTCTCTATGGGGAGTGAAGTGAAAGGATGCACCTGAGTCAATCAACCATACCTCATGATCTACATGTGTACTTGAAGAAGCCAAGTACACATCCCCACCTTCGTCTGAGGTGGTTTTCGCCTCTACAGAAGAAGCATCATCAAATCCCTTTCCTTTGATAGGAGCTTTAAATTTACAGTCCCTTTTGTAGTTCCCTTCCTTTCCACATTTCCAGCACACCACCTTTACAGGTTTTCCTGGAGATTTAGATCTCCCACTCAATGACTTATTTTTGTTTCTATTCTGGGACCGTCCTTGTATAGACAAGGCATCACCATTCTAGCTCTCCATATTTTTCCAACTCATCTCCTTCGTCAGCAAAGATGAGACTATTTCATCAAACTGCAAGGCAGTTGCATTGCTACCTATTGCAATAACCAGACTATCCCACGAATCTGGTAGAGAACACAACAAACTGATGCACTTATCTTCATCTGAAATTTTAATATCAACAGATAATAACTAACTTACCACAATATTAAATGCGTTCAGATGCTCTGTCACTGAGTCTCCATCTTTCATCCTCAGGTTATACAACTTTTTCCGTAGGAACAGTTTATTCACCAGAGACTTAGATTGGTATAAAGTCCCTAACTTGTCCCACAAAGCCTTCACCGTAGCTTCCCTTGATACATTCAGCAATACTGAATCTGAGACACACAATCGTATTGTGCTCTTTGCCTTCCGATCCAACTTCTTCCATTCTTCATCGGACACTCCCATTGGTTTAGTACCTGGATCTATCGCAATCCACTAATCTTTATCCACCAACAGATCCTCCATCTTGAGTTTCCATAACTCAAAAATCTGACCATTAAATTTCTCAATCTCTATATTTCCACTGCTCGCCATCTTCTTTGACCGTCAGAATCGATCCCGTAAATCTCCCACTGAACGAGCGAAACCCCTCAGCAACAAAAGTGTCCCCTTGAAGCCAAAACAACTCTGATACCAAATGATTAAATTTCTCAATCTCTATATTTCCACTGCTCGCCATCTTCTTTGACCGTCAGAATCGATCCCGCAGATCTCCCACTGAACGAGCGAAACCCCTCAGCAACAAAGGTGTCCCCTTGAAGCCAAAACAACTCTGATACCAAATGTAGGTTTTAACCCCGTACATAAATTACCTGCATATGAATTCTAAAACACAGAAAATAAACAATGCGAGAGTATAACACATAAAACACATATACACAAAGATTTTCCCTTGGATCCCAAAACCAGGACTACCAGCTTGATTTTTCATTATGTTCCTTTCAATGTTACAATACATATTTATACATGCCAAAGCATCCAATACCATGGACCGAAAACCATTTCATCACCAAAAACCATCACATCCAAAACCATGGACCGAAAACCATAGGTAGGTCCGCCCAACCTAATATAGGGTCCAAAAAAAAATTTCCCAAGGCGCTGCCCCGGACCTCGTAGAGGGGGGCTACCTGCCCCCCTCAAACCCCCCCATTTTGCAATAGGTGCAATGAAGGGGGGGACTCCGCTGTGGAAAGAATATAACACAACCCAACACCACAAAATCCTTGTCAGGATCTACAATTCTCAACATTGGTGCATTGGCAAGAAATTATTTTAACTGCTCAAAGCTTTCTGGACATTGTGTAGTCCACTCAAATCTTCTTCGTTTTCTCTACAAGGTTGTAATGAGATGGCCTATCTTAGAGAAATTCCAAATAAATCTTGTATAAAATCCTGCCAATCCCATTAATGATCTAACCTCATCCACATTCTTTGGAGTTGGTCACTCCATTATGGATTTGATCTATTTAGCGTGACCTAAGATACCTTCCTTGGAGACCATATGCCCCAAGTAATGTATTTTTAACTAGAAGAAGGAACACTTACTAATATTTTCATAGAGCTTATTCTCCATCAACAGTTGTAACATTGTGGGTAGATGGCTTTCATCCTCTTCTTTTGTCCTTAAATAAACCAATATGTCATCAAAAAATATAATGAAAAACTTGTCCAAATAAGGACATAACACATTATTCATTAGGCACATGAATGTGGCACATGCATTGGTAAGCCCAAAGGGTACCACTACAAACTCATAGTGCCCATATCTTTTCTTGAAATAAATTTTATGAATGTCTTCCTCCTTGATTCTTACTTTATTGTAGCCAAACCTCAATTCAATCTTGCATAAAATTATTGCTCCCCTCAACTAATCAAAGAGATCATTAATCCTTGGTAATTTGTACTTATTCTTGATGGTCACATTATTTAGCTAGCTATAATCAATTCATAATATAAGGGTTCCATCTTTCTTCTTTAAAAAAATTATTGGTGCTCCCCATGGGGACACACTTGGCATTATGTAGCCCTTGTCAAGCATTTCCTTCAACTGCAATTTCAGCTCAAGTAACTATGGGGTGCTCATCCTATACGGAACCTTGGATGTTGGTGATGTTCTAGGTACCATCTCAATAAATAAATTTATCTCTATGTGAGGAGACAATCTAGAAACCTCCACTAGTAATACATCTGCTACCGCTGCAAAACAAGGTAATTTTGTAGCAGTTCGATTTCATCGACTTCTATTTCTCTCGCAACTTTCTTTTCTTTAGAAACTTGTACTACAAATAGTGTGCATCCCTTTTTTCTGTTATGTTAGGCTTGCATAATAGTGATTATCCTTACCAAAATGGGGATTTTCCTTCTCTACAACACTCTCTTTTCTCCTTTCTAATTCAAGCATTTGATTGCTTTTTCATAGCAATCTACCTTCATCCAGTGTAAATACAACCAATCCATGTCCAACAATATGTCATACACAACTAATGGAAACACATTCAAGTGGGTTCTTGTGTGCATAGCACTGAGCTCAAATGCACAGGACTTTACCCAATTACAAATTCTTCTTTTTCTTCCAGTTGCTAGCTAAACTAACCATGGTTTTTCATGCAATTCTCGGATTAGATTGCATTTGTCAGCAAGTTCTCGGTTGACATAAATATAATTATAACCTAGACCAATTAAAATATAAAAAAATTCTCGTGCAACTTACCTTCCATCTCAATTATGGATGCCTGGTGATCTGCTTGGCGGTTGTCCACTACTACGTAAATTATTGGCATACTCCGAGTTATTTCATCCATCGTGCTCACTTATAGGGAAATGTAAATATTTTTCCCAACATCCTGCTAATGTGGACAGTCTCTCCTCCTGTGCTTCCCACTACAAGTCCAAAACTTGAGCGGCTCTTAGCCTTCAAACATGGGTTGTGCTGACGTGGGTTACTGCACATTTTTCTTAACAAAAACATTGGCTTCCTACTAAAATCGTCTTGTGTGTGTTGAGTTACCTTCTTTCATTTCTAATATTTTCTTGGGCCAATTCTTCTTATGTCCAACATTGCTTTTGGCCTGTCAGTTATTTTTAATATCAGGTCTACATTTTGCTTGCTCGTAGTAATGATCTAGATTTTTAATGGCATCTTTCAGCATTTGGGGTTTCAGAAACTCAATTTTATTTATGAATTCCATAGGAAACCCACTAATAAATATCTGAATTATGGATTTTTCATCCTTGATGTATTGCACATACTTCAACAATTCTATAAACTTGGTGACCTACTCAGTGACTAGTTAACTGACCCATTTTGAGTTCATAGAACTATTTTTCCTTACTATCATAATAACATTCAAACAAGTATTTCTCTTTGAAGAGCTTCTCAATCTCATCCCAGGTCAATTCTTTCTCAAAAATGGCTATAACATTCTTCAAGTCTTCCCACCATATGTCAACTTTTCCTGTTAAACGTAGGTGGTGACTCTAGCTTTCATATTCTCTGAATAGTAATGTACCCTAAAAAATTTCTTCATTCCCAGCAGCCAAGCTTTTGCGTTCTTTGATTTATTCATATCCCCATTAAGTGTGGGTGGCTTAGCCTTCTTAAATTCTTCATGCATGTGATCATTTTCTTTTCTCCTTGAATGATGAAGATGGTGATGGTGAGAATGGTGGTTGTGCCTTCAGGCAACAGAACTAGATGGTCTCCTCAAGGTGTCTATCCAATCTAGGGAGTGATTCCCTCCCCCTTGGCCAACTGATCTCTCTTCTTCATTATCTTTGACCCCATCATTTCCATGTTATGATTGATCGGAACTGTACTCAACCATTGTGGTCCTCATTGTTGTAACTTATCTATTCTATGTTGCTAGTGACATTTTTTCAACCACATATATTGCTAGACATTTCAAAATAAATAGTTAAACATATAATCATGACCATGAGCTTGCATTCATGGTTCTACCATGGAGGCTTTTTTTGTGACAAAACAACCATGTTAGAGTGAAACAAATTTATAAATCATATGCATCAATCATTCAATCCTACAATTTTTTCATGATAATTAGCAATAAAAAACATATTTATGGCCATGATCATGTTCTCACCAAGTCATTGTCAACCAAAACGTTCACACTAGTATAGCTTATCATCAAGGAAACAATACCTAGTTTAGACTAGATTTTAACACCTAAACAGTCACTTAGTAAATTTTTCAAAAGCATCACTCGCTCGTGATGAAGCCCATCCAGTCCAAGTATTGAACCTAGATGCTCTGATACCACTTTGTAATATCACTTGAGCCCTTAAGTTACTGTTAGAGGAATGGGATAATTATTATTTTTTTTTCCCATTAGTACTTCCACCTTTATAGATGTAAGCACATATATATAAATACATATTCATTGTGCCTGTCAAAAACGAAACAAGCCTCCGCTCTCTGCATTAGTCAATCGCCTTCCAAGTGGGTCCCACTGGACACATCACCCTGCTTACTCTCTCCCATCAGTTCCCAAACTAACCGATTGGTTGCCTACCTGGGTCTCTACTCTTGGTTTACATGGACAACGATCCCCTCTCTTCCACCTCCTCATAGGCCCTAATTTTTTCCCCCAGTCGCTGTAGCCACTATATTATGGCTCATACTAACACGATGCCTTTCTTTACAATGCCTCTTCATTCCTCTAGAGGCATAGTGTCAGGATGACATGGCTTTGGGTCCTTGCTCTACTAATGGTATCACCACCGAGCTTGCGTGGATGGTGGGACCATATGGCCCCAAATTTTACTTTCAATGCTTTTCATCCTACATCATCCCACTTATTTTACCCAAGAGCCTCCCTTTTAGCTCCTATTTATTATTCCAAGGTCATGTCGTCAAGCTAATATGGCTGGTGGGACCCTTCTCCACCAATTGGATGTGTGTGTACTGCCCGCTTGGCATGATTTATGTCATCCTGTGAGCTTCCTCCCTACATTTTCCAATTTCCTCCCACTTTAATCTTTCAGGGTGGACTCATTGGGCTAACTCGATAAGTGGGCCATTCCCCGACCAGTAATGCCTCATCAACGTTGCAGACATGGCCACTCACCCCCTTGCCTCATCCAGCCAGGATTTTCCCGACGTCTTCCATTACGCCTTCCTTTTGTGCTTCTAGCTTACAATGATTGTGGGCCTCACCTATTGCATGACCCTCGCTCCTAATTGGAACATGTGGTGGAATTTTCACATCATCCCACATTGCTCATCATGCTTGTACCTCATGTGAATACTCTAGGTGGACCTAACAGTATGATTTGTTAGGTAAGTATAACCCCAACCAATAGCATAACTTTTGGGGTTACATGGGCACCAACATGTCTAGGCTAATGTCACCCTATTGCCTCAATCATTTCTCTCTTACTTGCACCCTTGGGAACATTCCCAGGAAAATCCTCTAAGCCCCCCGCCTCCGAGCCACATTGATTCCCTCTCAACCAATCACATTAGAGGGGGATCAAGAATCACCAATGGAAGGCATCTGCAGCTAGGTATTTGATCAGTGTTAGGGTAAGGTTCCATATTCCTTCTTATAGGATCAGGGCTTGGCCCATCCCGTGCCACATCGAATCCTCCTTCTATCTCTGCCATGGCACGACTAAGGGATTTCAACCATTCCTTTTTCGATGAAGTAGATGGGGTTCTCCACGATCACCAAAAAGACAAGCTCTACTACTGCACATAATTCCTTGATCAAGTATTTTCGACCATAACTCTTTCTACGAGGTCCAGAAGATCTCCAAATGAACGCTAGGGATTTGAACCAACATCAATGGTTTGATAAGGCATCTTAGGGTGCTACCCATCCTGAGCTTGAGCCAATGCAACTCCAAGGAGTTTCTGGTCCATTTTCATTCCCCATTCTCGGACAGAGAATTCCATGCATGTCAGCATATGCACTCCTATGGCCCTTACCTACCATGGACTTGGTGTGAGCTCTTGAAAGGTATCTACCTCACCTACCACACACAAATAATGCCAAAATCCATGTCAATCTTGTAAGAAGCTCCATGGCTCTATGCAAAATCTTCCAAGGCTGAACTAGCTATGCCTTGGTGCTAGCAAAAGATATCTAGGGTACTGATAATGAATGGATAGTGAAGTCTCCCTGCATTGTTTTTATCTATCCCTACACTTAAAGGGAAATATCCCTTCCAGTGATTAGCATAATTCCCTTTGCACAGTCTCAAGGGCTTATGTCCCAGGGAAGGAATTTCCATAAATATGTACAGACCTTGACCAAAAATTAGTCTCTTAGGTAAGATCTTTATATTAAAAAAGGGATCTCTGAGCCCAACGCCTATAATTTTTCATTACAAGTTCTTATGGATTTTTCTATGACCTGTAGCATGACATGCCATTTCTCTATTATTTTTCTTACATGTGGTTTGCAACACAATGAAACATTCATTCAGAGTAAGGTTTAGCTCTTCATTATAGCTTAGTCCTTTTTACCCTCTGGTTCGTTACACATTTTATGCATCATATGTTCTATGTTTACATCAGTAAGTTATTCACACAAAATTTTGTTTTCAGTGGGCAACTCATACTCTCTTATTTTATTTATTAGTGTCATTCATTTCATAGAAACAACACATGCACAGATATATTTAGCATGCGCATCAGTTTCATGTTTGCATAAGGATGCATCCACATTTTCATACATTAACATCAAAATTGCAATCCCAAAATCTAGAACTATTACAATCAGAAAAGCAACATGATTCATCAATAAATAAATAAGTATAAGTAGATACTCATCTTTGAATTTGCAGGGAAATTGATTTTGGGATGAGGACTCTCCACCCAACCATAGATAGCTACAACCAAACTTATTTGCAGTTGTCACCCCCGAGCTAGATTCTAGAGTTTGAGGGGGATGCTTGATTAAGGGATTAATGCACCATCTACTGACTAAAATGGAGACTCCATAGGACCTACTTCCTCAATACCACTAGCTGACTACTACCTCTTTATGAACATAGAGGGTCCACAGGTACTCTACCTCACTGCAAGTGCACACATAGTGATTCACCCCCTCCTAAGTAGTCCAAAATCCAATGTAACAATATGTAGTAACCACAAGTCTTCAATCTGGTCTTCCTTTTATGCTACTTCAGGATGGCATCCTCCCAATTTGTTATAGGGCTCCAGAGTTTCCTATCTCATCCCACAACCTCTAGGGTAATCAAGCTATTATAGGGCTCCAGAGATTCCATCCCAACCCATAGCATCTAGGGACCCAAGTTGTTATAGGGCTTTAGAGACCTCTGTCTCAACCAACAGCCTCGAGGGCCCCAAGTTGTTACAGGGCTCCATAGATCCTAACCCAAAACATAGCCTCCGAAGACCCTAAGTTGTTACAAGGATCTAGACACTAGCAACTCAATCCACATCCTCCAGGGAAGTAGAGAACCAATTTTCTTCTCTTCTCTTCAATGTTGCGTGTTGATTACTCCCATTGTATGTTTGATTCCCTTGCCTTCTATGTATACCTCTTGCATACATGAGTTCGAATGGGTGTCTTCCCCCTATCGGCCTCTAGCTTGTTGTCGAATCAATGGATGTATCCATGAATCTATCTTTTGTTTTCTTTCCCTTGTTTTACAGAGATTCTCCCCCTTTTCCCGCGCTTCGACGTCTTTCTCATCCAACATTTACTGTTGTGTCCTTGCTGCCTTGAAATTCACAGTCCCCTTGATAAATCTATATCCTATTTTCTTTTTGTTGTTTTTTCAAGCAACATGGGCATGAATAATTTCTTTTGTATCCCATTTAATTTCAAGAACCAATCCCTTGGCTTCATGCACCAACCAAACTTTAATGCTTGTCCTAATGTAGGAAAGTTCCTCTCTCTACACAAGAAACCACAACATCCCAAGCAAGAAATCCTCCTCCACAGCTCTTGAATTCGTGTCCCCATTGTTGAGAAATATATAGGGCTATAGTTCAGATGATTTCTCTTAAACCTGATAATTTCTTGTGATGTCTTTTCACTTTTTATTACTTATTAGATTCTTCTCTTATTATTATGTTATTCTTATCATAAACTAGTGATCCAGGTCCGGGTGTGACAAAGGACCCTTCCAAGACCTTTTACTTCCGTGATGTGTTAGATTTCGTTTTTAAAAGAACATAAATGAATACATCTGCATGATGTAAAGAATAGGAACATGAGATTCATCAACACATGAAAACATAAGTCGTTGATAACGAAGTTCGTCCAGGAGGGACTACATCTCCAGGCCTCGACGTCAAGATAGTGTAGGCCACTGCATTGAGTGTTGTCAATAGTGATGATGTACATAAGAGATGATGTTGCTATCATACAAGGAAAATGTGCTCACGCAAGAGTGGCTCCAAGAGAGGATCCACTACAGGAACTCTTATTCAAAAAGGACTCCTATCAGTATGACCTAAACTCATGCATGATGATAATGAGAATCCTGCCAACATGGCATAAATGGCATCTCAATGCAAACATACATGGAGACACATGAGTATCCCATCAACATAATGACAAAGGGATCTCAAATAAAACATGACAAATCATGACAACAAGTACATCGCACAAATGATTCCACATCATATCAAGAAGGAATCATGAAAACAAGTAAGAAACAAGATCCCTCATCAAACATCAAACAGGGATTTTTGTAGCACAATGCATAGCAAAAGAAGTACATGAACACACTGCATATACCTCACATATTGAGGCCATCCGAAGAAAAGGATGTCAAACTGCTGAAGTTGGCCGTACCATCAATCTCATGGTGTCGAATCTCATGGAATAACTGCTTGCATGTCGAATGCTGACACCTGCACTCCACTTATAAAAGTGGCCGAAAAATGAAATGAGAAAATGGAAAATCTAAATGCACCATCAGATTTGTGGCGTCTAGTGTAAAATCGACTGTCAAAATTTCTGAATTCTGAGAAAATGAAAATATGGGGCTCAAGGAATCTTTTATATTCTCCCTAGTTTCCTCAAAGATTCCCTCCTCTGGGTCCTTTGCAAATCTACTTCTCATATTGAAATTCTGACTGTGCCATCAAGTTCGTGTCGCGAGAGGTGTAGGATCGACATAAATTTTTTCCAATTTGGACACTGCAAAAATTTCACCCTCCTGAGAATTTCACTCAATCATGGTTCCACCTACAATAAATTAATTAAAAAAAATTATTTCTTGATTTCCGTGCCTGCTCCTGGTTCCTCCATGTCTTCCCCCTAAACACAAACAAAAGGATAGGTTTATAAAGCTTCATGCATGGATTTCTCCTCAAAAGGACCGTTTGGTGTAGTGGTTAAAAATCCAAATTTGGTGGAGGAGGTCAGGTGGTCAAACCCCGCCTCCTCCATGTTTAAAATTTTCTTGTTTTTTTAAAAAATTGCATGCCTTTAATTTTGGGGGTCGGGTTCGCATTGGGTGGTCGGGCCCATAACTTCCGCAACTTTTTTAAATGGGGGCACATTTATGCGTTGTTTGTTGGCGCATTAAATGGAGGGTACACAGTTTGGTGTTTGGTGGTTCATGGGGCCATGGCGTGAGCGAGGCCGACACTCCCGCCAGCCGTGGGTTCACCTCCCACCAGCCTCGTTATACGCGATGGCATTTATGTGTAAAGGTTGGGTGTGGGAGGGGTCCACCAGAGGTGGCCCGCGCCCACCCTGTATAAAGTTATAATATGGTTAACAGTGGGTTTGTTGGAGGGTCTGGTGGGGTCATGGATGCCAACCCATATTTAAACATTAAATTTGTGGTTTATGGTTGCGGTTGAGCCGATGAGGCTCATGGCCCATTGAACCCTTTAATAAAAAAAAATATGTATAAAATTTTGGGGGTGGCGGGGGTGGTGGCTCGCCACCTCGTATCTATATATATATATATATATATATATATATATATATATATATATATATATATACAATAGGGGTGTTTTTTCAAATCTTTAGAAAATAAGGGATATTGGGGAATTTAACAAAGCCACAATTTTGACCACTTTCGGGACCTAGGTTTTATGCCCTAGGGCCGGTCAAATTGTAGGACACTTAAACCTAGCCCACAGTCCAACTTTGACCAAGACTTTGACTGCTCCTAACTTTTGCATACAAACTCATTTTGACGAACCATTCACACCATTATGATCAAGATGACAAGATCTACGCTTTGGCCCTAATTTGAAAGCATTTCAATCACTTTGATTTTCGAGCTTCTATAAACCCTCTTTGTCCTGTGTGTGTCTCTGGAGCCACCTGGATCAACTAGCTACCAAAAAAATAAGATCAAGAGTACACAGGAACACAAGATATAGGTTGCAAGCCAGGGCAAAAACCTCTCCACTTGAGAGGAAAACCCACAAATCTCCTTTTCTTAGAGATTCTTCAAATGACAAATTCCAATACATCTAGACCAAGACTAATACCCTTCCAAGATCAAGTTTGACCTTCCATTTGATGTGCTTCCTTTGCCCAAGTCAAACCCAGTAAAATTTCTTCCATCTTCACAACTTCGACCCCCAACTACATAATTTCAACCTCTACTGCAAGTCTAAAATTTTCGGCCCTTGCAACAGTTGTTGCCTCTACACATGTGAACAAAACTAGGGATTCCAAGGCTTCCTTTGACCTTCGCTTGAGTTTATCCTTCGTATATGGCTTCAGTATGACCTAATAGACC
This sequence comes from Pinus tabuliformis, assembly GCA_031772625.1. Lineage (NCBI taxonomy): Eukaryota > Viridiplantae > Streptophyta > Pinopsida > Pinales > Pinaceae > Pinus > Pinus tabuliformis. Next base: position 61,179,637 of record CM062813.1, on the reverse strand, counting down.
TTCCTTCAACCTTCTTTCTATAATTTCTCCAACTTCAATCTTGTGGGAGAAAAACCATAGCCTTATTCCTTCGTATATGTGAAAAGAGAGAGCGAAATAAACCAAAACATGTGTCCTTCATCTTTCTTCCTTCTTTTATTTCCTTATTATTCTTCTCCTTTGCTTGGATGATATGGAGATGAATGATGTCCATAGGAGGTTTAGTTCCCTCCTATATATATGCTTCCAAGGTGGATGGAATGCCCTAATTTAGGTTCACTTCTTAGCTTCTAGGTTGACTTGGTCTTCGAGGGTATTTTGAATCTTTAAAATACAATAAATAGCTCTTTTTACAAGTCACAATGTGCCCGATGGGCTCTTCCTCATATGACAATGACTATTTTGACTTCTTGATCCTAGGACAAACCCTAGAAGCACTCAATGGTTTCTTGACCTCTAAAATATAAGATCTTGAGCATGAAACCCATGCTTCAAAAATAACAATAATAATTTTTCTTTCATTTTACAATATACAAGAATCAAAAGCACATTTCATATTTATGAAGACCCAACCTAGTCACACATTTTTTAACACTCCCTCTTAACTAGGGAGGTATTCTTAAATGGTACATGGACATTCTCAAACTAAAGAGGTCTCATAAGAAGAGTCAAATTGGTAAGCCATATTTTTACATCATTCCAACCAGCATTGTCACATATAAAGGCCTTGCTAAAAGCTTTATCTCTCCACAATATTAGAGAAGAATGTTAGAGAGACCAATGACTGATAGACACCATCACCATTATCTCTCAAGGAACATACCCCAAGGACGTATTCTTAAATCGTACATGGACATTCTTAAACTAAAGATGTCTCATAAGAAGAGTCAAATTGGTAAGCCATATTTTTCCATCATTCCAACCAGCATTGTCACATATAAAGGCCTTGACTAAAATCTTTATCTCTCCACAATATTAGAGAAGAATGTTGGCGAGACCAATGACTGATAGATACCATCACCATTATCTCTCAAGGCAGATACCCCACCTCGGTGTTCATAGGGTATATTCTTCAAGGACAATTCCTATATTTTAATACCACATCCTCAATGAATTTCCTCCATGAGTACTCTTATCTTGTATGCCCTATCTCATCCTCAAAGAGTATCGGATGCCATATGCTTACCCAATCCTCCATTATTTATTCACGAAGTGAAGACAACAATGATGTGTATATCTCTCCCTCTCAACCAGGGATGATATATCAACCAGTCCAAGCTTGTCTCTTAAATACACAAGCTTCTTATTAGGAATAGATTTTATCAAGATGTCAGCTACATGTTCGCCAATGGAGATATATCATAGTTGTAACACTCCATCCTGCACCAGCTTTCGATTGTAGTGGTACTTGTTATTTATGTGCTTTGTCTTTCCATTAAACAATGGGTCTTCAAACAACCTTATATAGCTAGTTTTGTCACAATGTATCATCGTAGGGTTCATCGATCCTTCAAACAACTCGGATAACAACCTCCTCAACCGACAACTTTTATGCTTACTTCATAGGCTGGAATATATCTAGCATCAACACTACACAAAGCAATTAATTCTTGCTTTCTACTCATCCAGAACATCATGGAGGATTCCAAACTAAAACATCCTCCAGTAGTGCTTCTCCTATCCATCTCACTTCCTCCCCAGTCAGAATCTATATATTCAATCAAGAGTACATCATTCCTCTTATCATACTTTGGGAAATAGTGGATTGTTCATTGCAGATATCTCATTATATGCTTGCCTGTTATCCAATGATCATGCTTGGGATCTACCTAGAACTAACTGAGAATATTCAATGAAAAAAATATTTGGTCGATTATTTATCAAATACATCAGTGAGCCAATCAATTGTCTATGCCTTGTTAGATCCACTGGGCTTGATTAAGAGATTCTTAGCTTCTTCAAGTTTGTGATAATAGGGGTTGTCATAGATTTTCAATCCATCCTGTCAACCCTCTTCAACATCTTGTTCACATAATTTCCTTGACCTAAGTAAATCTCACGAGGTCCTTTCCAAACTTCCAAGCCCAAATAACAATACATCAACCCCAAATCCTTCATATCAAATTCTGTTGCAGTTGCTTCTTGCACTCTTGAATATGACCTTCTACACTTTTCATGAGAAGATCATCCACATATAGAAGAACGATTACATGCTCATCCTTCACAACCATGATGTAGATGTTTGGATCAAAATAACTCTTCGAGAAGCCCAATCTTTATAGGTATGCATCCATCCTTTCATACCATGCTCTTGGTGCCTACTTAAGGCCATATAATGCCTTCTTCAACTTGCAGAAATAATTCTCTCTATCTTGTACTTTAGATTGCAAGGGTTGTTCTATATAGAATTCTTCATCGATAATTCCATTCAGGAATGTTTTCTTTACATCCATTTCATGGATGTTTTATCCCATCAATTTTGCCAAAGAAACGAGTGAAAGTCTAGTTGTATACCTTGTTGTAGGTGAAAATGTCTCTTCATAATTGATGCCTTCCTATTGAGAGAAGCCCCTAGCCACAAATATTTCCTTATATTTATCGGTATTTCCATTTGTTGAATGTTTAATCTTATAAACCCACTTGGAAGTTACCACATATTTGTCTATAGGCCTAGGTACGATCTCCCAAACTCCATTTTTCATTATTGATTGATACTCTTCACTCATGGCACCTTTCCACTCTTGATGTTTGATAACCTCTTCAAAGGTGGATGGTTCAACTTATACTAACATTGTCATGTAGTTTGCATGCCCTGAATATATTTTTACCTTCTTACTTTCCCTGAATGTGCCTTTGGCTACTCCATTTCCTTCTGCATATAGAAGGGTAGACATCAACCAATTAGGCCTCTTTCTGGTTTTAGGGATGATCACAGGTTGTACGGGTTCACTGGGACCTTCATATTCATGATTTGAGTCTTCTTCCTCCCTAGTACATTCTTCTTTAAATATTGGAAGTTCTTCATCGTCAGAGTCCATCGGGAGGTCCTTCGATTTCTTGAATGCAATGCTTTCATCAAATATCACATATCAACTTACTTCTATTCAGTGTCCTTTCTTTATGTAGATCCTATATGCCTTTGAAGTATTACTATAGCCAACAAATATTCCCTTCATGCTTGTAGGACCCGACTTATTTCTTTTATCCTTATGAATGTGAATATAGACACGACAACCAAATATTCAGAGATGGTCCATGTTTGGTTTCTTCAGAGTGAATGTTTCTTTAGTAGTCTAGTGATCTGTGAGGACTTGGATTTTGAATATATAAAATAGTCTTTGTTTCTTCTCCCCATAGAAATTTTGGCAAGTCTTGATCATGTAACATGGCTCTTACACTTTGTTCAATAGATCCATTTTTTCATGCAACAACTCCATTTTGTTTGTAATTATATGGGACTATCAGCTCCCTCTTAATCCTAGACTCCTTATAGAAAGCTATGAGTTCCTTTGAAGTGTATTCTCTTCCATTATTGGATCTTAGAATCTTTATTCTCCTTTATATAAATTTCTCTACTTCAACTTTGAATTCTTGAAATCTAATGAATAATTCATCCTTGAATTTCAGCAAATAGACTTGAGTTTTCCTTTAGTGGTCATCAATAAAGGTTACATAATATAAATGACCTCCAAGATACTTTGTAAACATAGGACCAAAGATATTAGAATGAATGAGATCCAGGATTTGTTTTGACATTGAAGCACTACTTCCAAATGGTCTCTTAACATTTTTTCCTAATGCACATCCCTTGCATACTCCTTCATGTTCCTCCTTGAGTTCATGGATGCCAATCACCATTGAATTTAGAGTTGGTGAGACTTTGTAGTGAAGGTGACCAAACCTTCTATTCCAAAGTTCATATGGACTTACTTCATTGTGAACCAAAGCTTGAGAGAGAGGAGTTAGCAATATGTAGAGTCTTCCTTCACAAATCACAATGAGCTTTGCATTTTCGATGTTAGAAATTTTATCCCATACTACAACATTTCCATCTATACAAGTGACTATATTTCCTTTATCTTCTAGAAATTAAACATAAAGTAGATTCTTTTGCAAACCTGGAACAAATAGGATGTTGTTGAGATGAATATTACCTCCATTCTCTAGCTCCACTGAGGTTGATCCAATTACCCTTACAAGATAGCTCTTCTTGTCATCAAGCTCAAAAAAGTAAGAATATTTTCCTCTTGATAATAAGGTATTTAGTTGCCTTTGTTCTTCCGTCATATGCCTTGATGCTCCACTATTGATTATGAAAATATTCTGATCTTCAAATGTGCCAGTAAGTACTGAGAATAGCCCTTTGTCCTTTGTAAAATCCTTAGTCATATTGTTCTTGATGATAATAGGAGCTTCCAGAATGCCTTGATACCTTCCTTGAGATGACTTGCTACCAAAGAACACTTCTTTAATGATTTATTCACAGATTTTATGATCTTCATCATGCCCTTTTCCAAACTTAACTTTGATACCATGTTGAGAAATATATAGGGCTATAGTTAGGATGATTTCTCTTAAACTTGATAACTGCTTGTGATGTCCTTTCACTTTTTCTTGATTATCAGATTATCAGATTATTATTATTTTATTCTTATCATCAACACACTACCAAAACAAGAATATCAATAGTACATAGGAACACTGGATATAGGCTGCAATCTAGGGCCAAAACCTCTCCACTTGAGATGAAAACCCACAAATCTCTTCTCTTCTTATAGATTCTTCAAATGATGAATTCGAATGCCTATAGACCAAGACCTCCCTTCCAAGACTAATTTTGACCTTCTAGTTGATGTGCCTTCTTTTCCCAAGTCAAACCCAGTCAAATCTCTTCGAGTTGCACAACTTCGACCCCTAGCTACAAAGTTTCTGCCTCTACTGGAGGTATAAAATTTTTGGTCCATGCAATAGTTTTTTCCTCCACAAGTGTGAGAAAATCTAGGGTTTACAAGGCTTCCTTTGAACTTCGATCGAGTTTATCCTTCTTCTAGGGCTTGAGGATGACCTAATTATAGAAAAATTCTACATATCTTGCTTTGATACCATGTAGAATTTCATGTAGATTCACAAGCTCATGCAATTTACTAAAGCATAAGACAAGACTCTACTTCTACTTTCAACCAGCACAAGCCAATAGATCGATGAAAACAATATGAACAAGAACAAGATAAATCAATGGCACATAACACAATAAGTATCCAGGGAAAGCCTCAGCTAAACACCCCCACTATCTGTATGGCAATAAATCAGAAATCCAAGATGATAATACAATGCTTGTTCTCACAAGAACAATCCCAACACTCAATATGAACAATATCCTTGCTCATAATAAAGATGAAGCCAATCTCTAGCCTCTTATGTTTCTCTCCAAGCCCTTGATTCCCTATGCCTTTGATCAAATAATTTGGATGAATACAATATGCTCTGCTCAACCTTGAGCTTAACATGCACAAGTATTTCCTATCCTCTGCCTGATGACTTCCTTGGCCAATACTTAGCTAAATTTCCAAGCCTCCAAGCTTCTAATTCTTTTCACAATTCCTAAGAGAATTAGCCTATATTTAAAGGGAAATTCCTCATCCATAACTACACAATTCAAAATTAGGTCCTTCTCTGATTGCATGCATGATATTTACAACTAAGTAAATCATACAACTGATAGTACACTGTCCCTACACCTAGTCTCAACCAGGTCTTTCTTTGAATTGACATGCATGAGTTTCTAATGAGGGAATCTTTAGTTAACTGGAGTAACACTTGTGGATGCACCAATTGACTGCTAATCCTCTATTAGTTCCACAAACAGTTTGGAACTAATTTAACTGAACATAACTCAATAAAACAAGTTATCTAATAACAACTCATAATTAAACTCATCCTGGACCCCTAAAATTTAGGGAGAATGTTGGAAATAATACTGAGAGGGGGGGTGAATCAGTATTATCAGATCAATAAAACCTTTTCAATTTCATACTCAGAAACATATACGCGACTTCAGTTAAGTGAATCCGCGTGTACACGCGACTGTGTCTAAAGCAACTAGCGTATATGCAGATATCTTATGATTCAGTTAATCTTATCTTCAGTAAATGCATCAGCAATTTAACAGTAAACAGGTGCAGTATAACAGAACAGGAAAATCACACAAGAGCCACACACATGAACACCATGATATAAGGTGGAAACCCAATGTGGGTGAAAACCACCTGCTGCAATTCGTCTCTTTCTTCTTTAATGAGAAACTTCTTTTACAATATACTGGTGCAGTCCTTTACCAGTATGCAGGCTACAACCTGCAGAGGGCTACAACCCTCTCTTTCGTTTTCCAACTACTTCTGGAAGGGAGCTACAACCCCCTCAGCTCTTGTACTAGCTGATCCATTTACTAGTACGTAGGTGCTGACCCTACAACCTTCAGGGACCACGTTTCATCAATTTTCAGACTGGATCCAAGAGTACAAAGCAAACATTACCGCAATACAATCATCAACTTATACTTGCATCATAATTCATTAAACAACCCAATACCGAATCACTGAAACCCTGTCATCAAGAACACAGAACCCAAACCAGAATCTAGAACTCTGCAACAACCACCAGAATCAGCAACAACCTGAAATATCAACCCTTATCATGCATACGCTACTTCACTGTACCAAAACCGCGTGTATACGCGCTTTCTCCAAAGGCAACCCGCGTGCAGATCTAGAAATGATTACTTCTGCCTTTGCTGTCAGATCCGACCCTTGCCAAGCGTCCCGAACAGATAACCAGCAATACCAGATCCTCTCACTGCGTCAGACACCCACACACCTATCTTTGCCTAGTGATCTTCTCCTTATATAGCCTTAGGCCTTGTTCAATACCAAGAGCCAAAACCATAGAAACACAATACCATCAACTTCAAAACTAGGGATCGACACGCCCGTCGAGACACAATGGTCCGAAACCATAGGCACAACTTCCAAGGACTAACCGCCATGGACCAAAGGTACTTTTCCACATACACGCGCTTTTTCTGAAGCCAACCTGCGTGTACACGCGACTTGGGCTTAACAAACCTGCGTGTATGAACTTCCTTGGTAAGCTGTACTAGGATCTGTCTTCTGATTAAGTTGCCATTACCTGTACCAACTTCTGAGCATCTGTACCAACCTCTGAGTGAGTTGCCATCAAGGACAACACTTGAATCATAATGCCAACAATCTCCCCCTTTGGACTTGATGGCAACCACTACACCAAGTCACTCTCCCCCTTTGACATCAAGGGCAAAGGGCGGACCAAGATATTCTCTTCTTTGGTATACCTTCTGCTGTCCATACTCCCCCTGAGTACTTGCTGAAATCTCCAACTGTGCTCCCCCTTTGTGTATGCCAAAGTGTACCAATCTATCCATCCTGCTCTTGCTGAATTGTGCTGTTCATGCTCCCCTTGACTGTAGGCAAGATCTGCAAAAGATGTTCTTCAAGAAGAACAAGGACTTATACATCATAGAAGACCTTCCTATCACCAAAAGACTCAACATACATTCATCATTCATCCCAGGCATAGTGGGGAAACCAACATAGGCCGTTACATGACCTTGACACCATAAAAAGAGATATCACAAGAGATACATGACATAGAGACGAAATATCTAGACCAAGACTTATGAAAGCCACCAACAGCATCATGATCTGTACCATAAGCATCAGCCTGCAATCCCATTCCTAAACAGTAAGATGTATCATTTAGCTTCATAGACTTTATCAACAACTTCTAACCATAATGCCAACAATGCATTATTTGAAGAATATTCTCCCCCTGAGTGTGAGCCAACCATGTCTGAACCATTTCCTGAGTCTGTTCTGCTCCCCCTGAGCCTGAGCCAACCATGACTGAACCTGGGTCTGTTCTGCTGCCCTTTCTCCATATACGCGACTTTGCAGCCTGTAACTCGCGTATATACGCGACTTGTCTTCATTATCTCAGCGTATGCAGGATGGAATACTGAATCTCATCACTTTCAGATTCCCCTGTGTCTGTTATGTCAGCTGACTGAGTTGTCCCACACCTTTCTGTCTCTGTCTTCTTCAATTCCTGCAACTGTGATGATGTATGGTCCCCTTGTCTTGAATTTTGAAATCTGCTCCTGCATTCCCTTGCTTTATGCCCATAGTTGTTGCATGTATAACACCTTATATTTTTCATGTTCCTTCTATCACAATCAATTGCTTTGTGTCCATATGCATTGCAGGCAAAGCAATACCCTCTGAAATACTTGGGATGCGATGATCTTTCTTGAACCATTCTACTTCTGCATCTGGCTGCAACATGTCCAAGATTATGACATACATAACATTCAACATTATTCAGCGGAGGAAATAATCGTCTATCACGTCCATAGTTAGGAGTAAAGGATCTTCCTTGAGGAATTTCTTTCCTTGGTTGTTCCTTGAGCATTTCAGATTTCTCATTAGAGTTTCTTGCCTCACCTTGTGAACTAGATTCACCTTCACCATATTCATGAAAACCAAGACCAGTCTTGATAGCAGGAGATCTTTGACTATTAAGAATATCATCCAAGACTTTAGAACTATCTTGAAATCGTAAGAGCTTATCCTTTTCTTCTAGTTTACCTTTCAAGATATTTACCTCAACCTGATGTTGTTCTTCCTTTTTCAGATACTGCTTCCTTAGGTCTTCTTCAACTTTTCTCCCTTCTTCCACTTGTCGCTTTAGTTTGATCACTTCATGTTCTTGATCTTCAAGATCTTCTTTTAGAGAGAGGATCTTTGATTCAAGTCTCTGAATAGTTGTGCTCTGATCTTTTGCTATATCCTGCAATCTCTCCCTTACCCTGGTTTCTGTTTCCAATAGTTCTTTTAATTTGGCAGCTTCTTCAGTTTCTGCATTCTTCTCTTCATGTGCCATGAGACTTTTAATATCCTCGCTATTATTGGATGAAGCATTCTTCTTCTTGTGCGCCATGAGACTTCTAATATCTTCACTATCATTTAATGAACTTTTAATATGGGAATAATAGCTTCTACCATCTTCTTCATATATCCTTTCTTTGTTATGAGGACATCTAGCAGCATAGTGACCAACTCTACCACATAGAAAACATTTGAAAGGCAGCTTATCTTTGAACCGTCCAGTTCCCCGTTCAAGATTCTTGACAAAATTTACCTCATCTTCTTCCTCTGACACTTCGAATGCGGCCTCTGGTGGTACCTCTTGTCGCATTTCAAAAGCAGTTAAGATCCCGTGAAGCTGTGACATGGTAATTTTCCGCACATTCTCCTTTTCTTCTATGGCAGATACTTTAGAATCAAATTTAGTAGACAGAGATCTCAAAACCTTTTGAACTAAGACAACTTCCTCAAATTCTTCACCCAGATCCCTCATACAATTCACAATCTCATCCATACGCAGGAAATAATTAGCTACGCTTTCATTACTTCGCATCTTAAGAGTTTCATACCGGATTCTGAGAGTTTGAAGCTTCGCTATTTTTACCTGATCATCTCCTTCGTAGCTTGTAACGATTTTGTCCCATATTTCCTTAGCTGATTTGAGATGCATGATCTTCATAAATTCTGATTGAGTCAAAGTACTCAATAGGACATTAACTACTTTGGCATTGAGCTCATATTGCTTTTTCTCTGCTGGATCTGTAGGAGTTGCTGATGGGAATTTGTATCCTCCTTCTACGAGTCCCCAAACTTCTGCTCCAAGAGACTGTAGATATGTGGTGGTTCTTATCTTCCAGTGAGTAAAATTGTTCCCGTCAAAGACTGGTGGCCTGATGTGTGCCTCTCTTTCTGGATTAGCCATTTTGATGGATCTTTTCCTTCAAGCGATCAAGCTTCCTCTGAAGGACCTGCTCTGATACCAATTGTTGGAAATAATACTGAGAGGGGGGGTGAATCAGTATTATCAGATCAATAAAACCTTTTCAATTTCATACTCAGAAACATATACGCGACTTCAGTTAAGTGAATCCGCGTGTACACGCGACTGTGTCTAAAGCAACTAGCGTATATGCAGATATCTTATGATTCAGTTAATCTTATCTTCAGTAAATGCATCAGCAATTTAACAGTAAACAGGTGCAGTATAACAGAACAGAACATCACACAAGAGCCACACACATGAACACCATGATATAAGGTGGAAACCCAATGTGGGTGAAAACCACCTGCTGCAATTCGTCTCTTTCTTCTTTAATGAGAAACTTCTTTTACAATATACTGGTGCAGTCCTTTACCAGTATGCAGGCTACAACCTGCAGAGGGCTACAACCCTCTCTTTCGTTTTCCAACTACTTCTGGAAGGGAGCTACAACCCCCTCAGCTCTTGTACTAGCTGATCCATTTACTAGTACGTAGGTGCTGACCCTACAACCTTCAGGGACCACGTTTCATCAATTTTCAGACTGGATCCAAGAGTACAAAGCAAACATTACCGCAATACAATCATCAACTTATACTTGCATCATAATTCATTAAACAACCCAATACCGAATCACTGAAACCCTGTCATCAAGAACACAGAACCCAAACCAGAATCTAGAACTCTGCAACAACCACCAGAATCAGCAACAACCTGAAATATCAACCCTTATCATGCATACGCTACTTCACTGTACCAAAACCGCGTGTATACGCGCTTTCTCCAAAGGCAACCCGCGTGCAGATCTAGAAATGATTACTTCTGCCTTTGCTGTCAGATCCGACCCTTGCCAAGCGTCCCGAACAGATAACCAGCAATACCAGATCCTCTCACTGCGTCAGACACCCACACACCTATCTTTGCCTAGTGATCTTCTCCTTATATAGCCTTAGGCCTTGTTCAATACCAAGAGCCAAAACCATAGAAACACAATACCATCAACTTCAAAACTAGGGATCGACACGCCCGTCGAGACACAATGGTCCGAAACCATAGGCACAACTTCCAAGGACTAACCGCCATGGACCAAAGGTACTTTTCCACATACACGCGCTTTTTCTGAAGCCAACCTGCGTGTACACGCGACTTGGGCTTAACAAACCTGCGTGTATGAACTTCCTTGGTAAGCTGTACTAGGATCTGTCTTCTGATTAAGTTGCCATTACCTGTACCAACTTCTGAGCATCTGTACCAACCTCTGAGTGAGTTGCCATCAAGGACAACACTTGAATCATAATGCCAACAGAGAACATATACATGACTTCTAAAAGACTTCCAACTTGGAATTTCTAAGTTAACTAAGTCAACTTAACTTAGTTGACTATTACAAATTTCTATGAGAAAAGAATTACAATTTTAATTCATGATTTAATTCAAGGAAAAAATAAATTGGAATTTATGGATTCTATTTTTAACATTTCTTCTTGTTGTTTTCAACACTAATAGACCTTCCTTCAACCTTCTTTCTACATTTTATCTATTGGGTTATGTTATATTCTTTCCACGACTAAATTTTTTTTGGACCCTATATTAGGTTGGGCGAACCTACCTATGGTTTTTCGGTCCATGGTTTTGGACGCGATGGTTTTCTGTCCATGGTATTGGATGCTTCGGCATGCATACATATGTATTGTAACATTGAAAGGAATATATGAAAAATCAAGCTGGTAGTCTCGGTTTTGGGATCCAGGGGAAAATCTCTGTGTATATGTGTTTTATGTGTTATGCTCTCGCATTTTTTATTTTTTCTGTGATTTAGAATTTGTATGCATGTAATTTCTGTACGGGGTTAAAACCTACATTATCCAAGTTCGATCTTGCAACAGCAAAACCCTAGCCTCCTTCCTTTGCATGTGTGAAAAGAGAGAGAGAAATAGCCCAAAACGCTTTTCCTTTTTCCTTGTTCCTCCTTTTCTTACCTTCTTCTTCTTCTCCTTTTCTTGGATGATGAGAGGATGAATGATTTCCATAGGAGGTCGATTTCCCTCTTATATATAGGCTTCCAAGGTGGAAGAAATGCCCTAATTGAGGCTGACTTTTTAGCTGCCAAGCCAACTTGGTCTTGGAGGGTATTTTGACTCTTTTGAATATGAAAATAATTTTTTTTACATGTTACAATGTGCCTAATGGGATCTTGTTCATATGGCAATGACTCCTTTGACATCTTAACCCTAGGATAAAACCTAGAATCATTCAATGGGTATTTGACCTCTAAAATAAAAGACATTGAGCATGAACCTATGCTTCAAAAATAACAATACTAATTTTTATTTCATTTTACAATATACAAGTATCAAAAGTAAATTTCATATTTATGAAGACCGAACCTAGTTACACATTTTTCAACACTTGTTACTCAGTCCCATTTTTTTCAAATTTCACATATAGAAAAAATATTTATAATTTATTTTATGAAAGGGAAATGGGTGGGGGTGTCACAAATTCAGCGTAATTCGTACACTTCTTCACGTGAACAAATTGGAAATATAAGAATGACTTTGGAGTTTGGCGATTTTTTTTTTTTGTTTACATTAGTTTCACCCTTGTTTGTCTTACAACACTCATAGTAATGGTGAACCTTAATCACCAAACAAAATAGTCCCTTTCTCCCACAGGTCGACCTTCACTTGAAGTTGGGTTAAGGTCATAGTTTATTTTCCCCTTTAATGCAGTCAACAAATCCAAAGGCCTGACTTTTGGCTAGTCGAGGTTGGGTTTCTTACATCCTCATGTATTAACAGACCCATAAACTTATCTACATGAATAAGGTAAAAAGAAATTAAAAAATTAAAATTGTGATTTCGCAATAATATAGTCATACATGGAATAAATATATGAAATTTGTTTATTTTTCAAACCTGTGGCTCATTAATTCATTGTGTGGTAAATTTTAAACATAAATGATGTTTATTTTGTTCACATAGTCATCACCAATGTGTTTCACCTCATTGCATCATTCCAAATTAAAGGGTAAATCAAAATACAATAATTCATGTGAATGTTTGACCTTAATACACTGGTCATTTACACCATAAATTCGAGTGTATAAGCTCAAAGTTACTAATGAAATTCATTAAATCACATGCTTTCATAGACATACTCCAAGTCAGGAGTCGGGCTCTAGCATTAAAATAACACAAGCTATCAAAATCTAGAATCTATAGCAAATTCAAATTAGTAGATAGAATAACAATGTTACTATTTTCTTTGTTCAATTTATATAGTTGTGGATTCTCTATGTGCATAAAAATTGTATTAAGATCTTTTCTAACATATGTTTTCTACTCAGAAGAACTTCATTTATTTTCCTTTTAATTATGGTTTTAAAACTTCTGTGAAGAAAGGTTGTGAACTTGTGATGTCTACAGTTGGGTTTTGCTCATGAATTCTTAATGTGTACAACTGACCAAAGTTTTATCTTCATGCTGGTTGGAAACAATATTTTCCTTCAAATTGAAAATTGAAATTTGTAAACCCAGTGTGACTGTTAGGAAGACAAATCTTGTCTTATGGACAAGACAAGATCTCCCTAGAGTCAATCACTGAATCTAGTAACATACAAACAAACTAGTGAATATTTCCCTGGGTTCATTTCTATTGACTCATAAGTAGGAGTAATGGAGTATGAAATCCATACCTTTCAAACAAAATGCCTGATGAAGATCCTCGCTATGTTTTGTTGCAGCTTCCCAATTCTCTGAATCTAGACCTGCATAACACAATAACAAACAAATGATCAAAGGCATATGATATATAAATGATTCAATACAACCTATACTAGTGATTAAGGAAATTAGTACCTAATATCATAACCAATGGACAACGAAAGTGAGCATTCAATATATTAGATCCAATGGAAAATATAATGAGAAATAAATACTTTTTTGTATTCTAATTGAATAAAAAGGAGAGATTCAACCTAGCCTTGATGTTGGTAAATCTCCTTCATGTTGGGTGTGGAGCCCGATTATCTTCTGTACTCAAAGGTATCGCCACAATGGACCCCAATTCGAAATGGGGTGGCAACGCCGCCGTAAAATATTCGCTGCAGGGGGGTCCGGGGGGGGGGGGGGGCTGCAACCTTTGGGGAGCCCCCCCCCCTGGCAGGTGGTTTCAAGGGCAGCGCCCTCGAAGCTAAAAACATATGTAAAATTGCCTTGTAAAAGTATAGTAATTTCTAGTCAATCTGGGTCGTTCATTAGGTAGATGATCTAACGGTAGAACTTATGTTTAGTTTAGGGTTTTTTTCCCTAGAAGGCAACCCCTCTCTTTGTATGAGGGCATTGTATTGAGTCTGTGTAATATATGTGTATTCTCCAAGCGAGAAGCAGAGAGGTAAGACTGTGAGAGAAAACAAAGGATATTACAATGGATCTGCTGTAGTTTGTGTCTCTTCATTTTGCTGGATAATAGAAAGGTAGGATTGGCTGTTCGGGGTGGAGGTTGCCCAAACTGGGCGAACCACGTATATCTGTGTCTCTCTTGTTTTATGCATTTTCTATGCTTATATCTCTGGAATATTTTATGTGCTTCATTGCTCCGTAATATATAATTTTCTAACAACTGGTATCAGAGCCGAAGGTCTATTTGGCTGATAAACTCGTAGGAAAGAAGGGTTCCTTGTTCGAGTGGGAGCAATGGCGGAAGATGGTAAGTTTAGGGTCGAGAAATTTAACAGCCAAAACTTCTCGCTATGGAAGATGCAGATGGAAGATTATCTGTATCAGAAATATTCGTAACTACCATTGGGTGGAAAAACAAAGATGCCGACAGGAATGATAGATGAAGAATGGAACCTTCTCGATAGAAAGGCACTCAGAACAATACGGTTGTGCCTCGTAGTGTCGGTTGCCTTCAACATTTCGAAGGAAACAATGACAGAGGGTTTGATTTAGGCGTTGGAGAAACTATATGAAAAACCCTCATCCTCAAACAAGGTATTTCTTATGAAACAGTTATTTAATATGAAGATGTCAGAAGGTGGATCTATTGCAGACCATTTAAATGATTTTAATGCTATTACAAGTGAGTTATGTTCTGTAGGGGTAAACTTTGATGATGAAGTTAGAGCTCTATTATTCTTGTGATCATTACCAGAAAGTTGGAATGGTTTATTAATAACCATTAGTAACTCTGTTTTTGGATCTAGTGCTTTAAAGTTTAATGATGTTGTCGGTGCTATCCTTAGCGAGGAAATGCGGCGGAAAAGCTCCGGTGAGACATCCGGTAATGCTTTGAGTGTAGAATCTAGGGGAAGAAAAATGGAAAGAGGAAAGAGCTTAGGATATCAGAGTAAATCAAGGAAAATCAGATCCAAGTCTAGATCGGGGATAGTGTGCTGGAACTGTGGAAAGAAAGGACACTTAAAGAAAGACTGTAGATCTCAGAAGGGAAAAGAAGGAGATGCACAGCAAGAAAACAATCATGAATCAAATGTGACAGGTGAGGTGTTACAAGATGCTTTGATTCTTTCTTTCGAAATATTACTGATTCCTAGGTGGTAGATTCCAGGGCCTCATTCCATGCCACACTTGATAAGAAATACTTTCATGACTATGTTCAAGGAGATTTTGGACAAGTTCGTTTGGGTGATGATAAACCCTGTAAAATTGTTGGAATGGGTAAAGTTCTTGCAAAACAGCAGAATGGAAACCAATGGCTACTAAAGGAGGTAAGGCATGTTCCAGATCTAAAGAAAAATCTGATTTCAACAAGGTAGTTAGGCGGTGAAGGTTGTGTGACAACTTTCACAGATAAAGCTTGGAAGGTTACCAAAGGAGCCCTGGTAATAGCAAAAGGCGAAAAGGTTGGTACATTGTATTTATGCAATGGTATTTCTAACTATGTTAATGCTTTAACTTCCAAAGGAGCAGATGCAACATTATGGCATCATAGGCTTAGACACATGAGTGAAAAGGGGATGAAGATTCTACACTCAAGGAATTTGTTGCCAAGTTTGAAGAATGTTGATTTGGACTTCTGTGAGAATTGCATTTATGGAAAACAGAAGAAAGTCAGATTTGTTAGAGTTGGGAAAGAAAAGAAGAGCGAAAAATTAGGGCTTGTGCATACAGATGTATGGGGACCTGCTTAGGTATCATCTCTCGGTGGCTCTCGTTATTATGTTACTTTTATTGATGATGAAACTAGAAAAACTTGGATTTATTGTATTAAGAATAAATATGATGTATTTGATACTTTCAAGAAATGGAAAGCTTTGGTTGAGATTGAGACAGGAAAGAAATTAAAGTGTCTCAGATCAGACAATGGAGGTGAATATTGCAGAAAAGAGTTTGATAGGTACTATTCAGAGCATGGAATTTGCAGAGAGAAGACAGTTCCAAGAACACCACAAGAAAATGGTGTGTCAGAAAGGATGAATAGAACAATCATGGAGCATGCAAGGTGCATGAGATTGCATGCAGGATTGCCTTTACAATTTTGGGCAGATGCTGTAGATATTGTTGTTTATCTAATAAACAGAGGTCCTTCAAGTTCCTTGGATGGTGGTGTTCCAGAGGAAGCATGGACAGGTAAAAAGGTAAAAAACTCTTGTTTAAAGCCTTTTGGTTGTGAGGCCTTTGTCCATATTGATAAATAAAATAGAACAAAGCTTGAGGCAAAGTCAAAGAAATGTACCTTTATTGGATATGGTGTTAATGATTTTGGTTATCGCTTATATGATTATGAAAATCACAAAATCATTAGGAGCAGAGATGTAATATTCAATGAAAAGGTCTTGTATAAGAATCATTTTCATGAAAAGAAACAGGAAAAAGAAAACAAGGAATACACAGTTCTTGATGAAATCACTGAAAAAGTAAAGGTGCCTGAAAATAATAATCAACAACCACGACAACAACAACCACAACAACAATAGGCACCCCAAACACCTGAAAGTGGTGTTAGAAGATCTACCAGGATAAGTAGACCCCCTAAATGATACTCTCCTTCATTACATTATTTATTGTTGACTGATTATGGTGAACCCGAATGTTATGAAGAAGCAATGCAGATTGAAAGTAGGAAGAAGTGGGAGGTAGCCATGGAAGAAGATATGGACTCCTTAATGCATAACCAGACTTGGGACTTAGTCAGGTTTTCTGCCGGAAAAATTACATTGAAGAATAAATGGGTTTACAGGCTGAAGGAAGAAGATGGAGGAAAATAGAGGTACAAAGCTAGACTTGTGGTGAAGGGGTTTGCACAGAAGAAAGGTATTTATTTTGATGAAATATTTTCTCCTATTGTTAAAATGACTTCAATCAGAACTATTTTAAGTCTAGTAGTAGTTGAAGATTTGCATATTGAGCAATTAGATGTAAAGACAGTCTTTCTCCATGGGGATTTGGAGGAAGAGATATATATGCAGTAGCCACAAGGATATGAAGTGAAAGGGAAGGAGAAACTAGTGTGCAGGTTGAAGAAGAGCTTGCATGGCTTAAAACAGGCTCCAAGGCAGTGGTATCTAAAATTTGACAAGTTTGTGTCTGAACAAGGTTATACTAAATGTCACTCTGATCATTGTGTTTATCTGAAAAAGAAAAATGATGGCAGCTATATTATATTATTATTGTATGTAGATGACATGCTTGTTGTAGGGTCTAACATGCAAGAAATAAATGTGCTCAAAAGAAAATAGGCAAATTCATTTGCAATGAAGGCTTTGGGAGCTGCAAAACAAATCCTTGGTATGAGAATAACTAGAGACGGGAAAAATCGTAAATTAACATTGTCTCAGAATGAGTACATACAAAAGGTGTTGAAAAGATTTAATATGCACAATGCAAAACCAGCCATTTCAAACATAATAAGGAAATGTGCCCAAAGACCCAAGAAGACATGGATTATATGTCTAAAGTTCCATATGCATCAGCAGTTGGAAGCTTAATGTCTGCAATGGTCTGCACAAGGTCTGATATTGCACATGCAGTGGGAATTGTAAGTAGGTACATGAACAATCCAGGAAAGGAACATTGGATGGCAGTGAAATGGATTCTCAGATATTTGAAAGGTACCACAAATCAATCATTATGCTTTGGTGGTTCAAACATTTCTCTACAAGGATATGTTGATGTGGATATGGCAGGTGACAGAGATAACAGGAGGAGCACTACAGGATATTTATTTACTGTTGGTGGAATAGCTGTCAGTTGGGTTTCAAAAATCCAAAGTGTTGTTGCACTTTCAACAACAAAAGCAGAGTATGTTGTTGCTACAGAGGCTAGTAAAGAAATGATTTGGTTACAAAGGTTTATGGGTGAATTGGGTGCATGATATGGCACGTTATACAGTGATAGCCAAAGTGCCATTCATCTTGCAAAGAACTCAACATTTCATTCCAAGACTAAACACATATGGCTCAAGTACCATTTCATACGATCAGTGTTGGAAGATGGAGAGTTGAAGTTGGAAAAGATACACACTAGCCAGAATCCTGCATATATGCTAATAAAAGTTGTAACCAGGGAGAAACTGAGAATATGCTCAATTTAAATTGGTCTTCAAGGATGAAAATGAAGATGATAAAAAACCAAGTCCAAAGAGGAGTCATTATCAAGCAAATTAAGCAGCGGTGGAGTTTCTATGATCAGTCTCCAAGTGGGAGATTGTTGGGTGTGGAGCCTCATTATCTTCTGTATTCAAAGGTATTACCACATTGGACCCCAGTTCAAAATGGGGTGGCAACACCACCCATAAAATATTCATTGTAGGGGGGGTCCAGGGGGGGGCTGCGACCTATGGGGAGCCCCCCCTGGCGAGGGGTTTCGGGGGTAGCGCCCTCGAAGCTAAAAACAGATGTAAAATTGCCTTGTAAAAGTATAGTAATTTCTAGTCAATATGGGCCGTTCATTAGGTAGATGATCTGACAGTAGAACTTATGTTTAGTTTAGGGTTTTTTTCCCCTAGAAGGCAACCCCTCTCTTTGTATGAGGGCATTGTATTGAGTCTGTGTAATGGTATTCTCCGAGCGAGAAACAGAGAGGTGAGACTGTGAGAGAAAATAGAGGATATTACAGCAGATCTGCTGTAGGTTGTGTCTCTTCATTTCGCTGGATAATAGAAAGGAAGGACTGGCTATTCAGGGTGGACGTAGCCCAAATTGGGTGAACCACGTATATCTGTGTCTCTCTTGTTTTATGCGTTTTATATGTTTATATCTCTAAAATATTTTATGTGTTCCATTTCTCCGTAATATATAATTTTCTAACACTTCAAATAGTATCCAATCCTCCCTTAAGTGACAAGCTTCCAGCCTCAAATTGACAACATAAGTTTACATTAAAAATCAATCCCTTCCCCTCTGGTCTATAGTGAATTTATAATACAATAGGAGAGATTAGAGATCCTATTTTGAAGGTTCAGATCCACAAAGATGGGGATTATGGTTCCATAATGAGAGGGAATATATTCATGAACCATGGGATGAGGCCCAAAAAGGCAGTGGATCGAGTCCTTCTTTTTAGTATAATATTCCTCAGAAAAGATTCTATATTTTTTTTATATATACATACGTTAAAAAGTTGTTGCAATTTTTAATGGAAGACATAGAGAAATATTGCATAGACTACAATGTCTACAACTGTGTTTGAGCAGATACTTACTAGGAAAAGTACGATAATTCTTGAAGTTAGGTTTTTAAGAAATGTAATCTAGGATTATTATTGTTTTCATTATGCTTTTGATTCCATCATTGTAGGGGATTTCTTGCAAAATTTCATCTAATAGTGCGAGATCTAGATTTGTGGCCATTTGCCTAATGGTGACAAAATTACATGTAACAAATTTCCCCCTAAAGTGAAAGGTCATAAAATGTTTTTGAGGACTGAAGCACTTTATCATGCAAAAGTTTGGGTTAGAGACCAATTGGTTGGAGACCTTAAACAAATAATCAAGGATTACAATATAATATCATCATATAATCATCACTGAGGTAACCATTCCCATACATATAGTATAAGTATCTCAAAGAACAATCATGGAAATGTACAAGGATCCATGTCAATAATAAACTTAGTATGGATGCAACCATCAAATACAAATATATATTTACAATCATGAATATTTAAAAGCTCCATGCAGCCTGGATGGATGAAACTAGATCCAAGTTCTCGGTCTTCATCTCTATTGATCCATAATATGAATTTAACCATGCAGGCGAATGTTTCAAAGTCGAACATGGTAGAAACCACCTAATTATCGGACAATGATGTAGACCATTAACAGGTGTGAGAGAAGCCACCAATAATGAAAATGGTTCTCAAGGTACTCCACCACAATCTACAGGGTGTGAATGAATTTCTTGATGTCAAACACCCATAGAATCGTTCGATCAAAGGTCAATAATGAAAACCTATCTTCGAAAGCAAGAAACCTACCATTGAGGCATGCAAGTTCCATGATACTAAGGGAGGTTTCTAGATCAACTTCCTAGAATTAATGAGTTGAAGTTGATAGGAAGTGATATGTTGCGGGAGGGCCTACGACATGAAACACATGTCAATTTTTGAAGAATAAATTTGGAGTGATTCGGGATTGACTCAAGGATGGATGACACGATTAAAGGCAGATTTGTAAGGTAATTTTGATTGAGGTTGGACTTCTCTTAAACATATTAGTGACATGAAATTTTGGCTTAATAACATTTGACTCAAAAAACAATATCAAGAACCATTCTAAAGAATTTAAATGAGGTGTGATCAGTTGAGAGGAGAATGGATTCCCTAACATAGACACAAAAGTGACAGATTGTCATGTTCAAGAGCGACATACTGCCTTTTCACAATACAAAAATAAATGTTTCTTTGCCATTTTCCCCCACCATTAGTAGAAAGTAACTCTTTATTTTTATGCAATATTGA
Organism: Pinus tabuliformis; assembly: GCA_031772625.1. Classification (NCBI taxonomy): domain Eukaryota; kingdom Viridiplantae; phylum Streptophyta; class Pinopsida; order Pinales; family Pinaceae; genus Pinus; species Pinus tabuliformis. Next base: position 61,158,800 of record CM062813.1, on the reverse strand, counting down.
GGAGGATAACATGTGCTTGTCCTGTAAGCTCATCCTTCGGATGATTCCTTCAGAGTATTTTTAAAGAACCCTGGGAAGGAGTGGTTTGGTCTCAACATGATTGAAGTGTCCTATATTGTTTAATTTTACAATTCCAATATAGAGGTAACTTGACTTCTTTTCATATTTTAAGAGTTTAAAAAGAGGGAAAAAAAACTCATGCAATTCTTTCAATGTAAAGTTTTAACGAGCCTAGAGAAAGTGAAGCTAAGAGTTTTTCATATTTAGGGACTTAGGAGAAGAACTTAAGTAAACTCCAAAATGTCTTTTTTTATAAATTTAGTCTCTCAAACCCATAAAAAGGGTAAAATAATGTAGGAGAGAACTATTTTAGCCATGATCAACTAAAGTATACATTTTTTGTAGATAGTCTATCCCATCCAGAAAAGGTTAAACCTATACTTGGCTATGTATTTTCATTTATTTTAACGAGTTTGAAAAGACAAGTTCTCAACAATATTTTCATGTTTTGGGACTCTAAAAAGAGCTTAAATAGAAACTCCTCCTAGAGGAATGAGTGGTATAAAGGGTAGCAACGAGTCCTAATCATGAGGGAACTTCTCAAAACATGTAATTATCAAGAGGTTGGCTAATAAGACCACTCATCACATTAGTCCCTCAGGAAAGGGAAAAGCAACAAGTGAAAGTGAATGATTAGCAGAGCAGATGATGATGATGGAATGAAAAAACCAAGGCTCATCTAGAAGAATAGGTTGATAAAAAGTGGCAATCAAAAGGATAAATTAAGAGTGGTTTCATTTTTACACAAGCTTGAAATTGAGGAAAACTATTCTTGACAGTGGTTTCATTTTTACACAAGCTCGAAACATGGGAAAACTATGCTTGAGAGTGGTTTCATTTTTTACAAAAAATCGAAACATGGGAAAACTATGCTTGAGATAGGTTTCATTTTTACACAAGCTTGAAATAGAGAAAATTTGTGATTGAGGTAGGTTTCATTTTTACACAAGCTTAAAACAGAGAAATTTTTTTTTCTTGAGATAGGTTTGTTTCATTTTTAAACAAGCTTGAAATAGAGAGGAAACTATGCTTGAGATTAGTTTTATGCCCCCCATCATAGCCTGCAGAGGCACATGCCCCCAAGCTTCATTTTTTATACCTAAGTATTGTTGGTGTCCCAAATTTCTCTATTTTTACCCTATTCCCATAAGCCTTCACCTCTGTTTTATCTCTATTTAACCCTCTCATTCCTGCACTAGTCCCAGATAATCATCTATTCCTACATATACTTTGTATTTCATAATTAAGATTCATTAAGTGCTTTATTAATTAATTTACATAGATTTCATACCTTGTAGTATCTCTTGTAACTTGTGTTTAACTTTCCCAAAAGTAATTGAAGAACTAAGTGTTAATCATTATTTAGCGTGATCAGTGCAGGCAGATTCCTGCACTGCCAACAAGTTGCTCCGTGATCTTCCACACAAGCGTTTTTGATCCATGACTCCTAGTTCGGTTGTGGAATATATGAGGATGGACATTGGCAGTGTATAGTCATGGATGCTTGCCAATAATATGGTCTATGGCTGGTGGGCTCCAGTATTGTAGCAATAATGCTACAACTCCTGGAGCTTCCTATCTCTAATTTTATCAACCCGGTAGTTCGTACAAACTTGGAAGCGACGGTGCTGTATGCACAAGTACTAGCTCTTGTCGCAACTGTCACTTGGTCAGCTGGCACAAGTCCGCTAGGGCTCAAGCCAACTTCTATATGCTCACAGAAGAAGCTTTATGAATGATAGACGAAAGCTAACTCAAAGGAAACTAGTCTAATTGCAGAAAGAAACTGAAAGCCAATAAAGCATGAAAACCCTAGTAAACCCTAATTTCACTAGCTAGACCCTTACAATGCAAAACTGTGAATGAAACTACTACCACTAATGCCATTACTTATAGTGAGCTGAAATACATGCATCTAAAAATACATGTTTTTGTATTTTTTCATTAAGTGGTTGGATTTATTGTGATGATGCTTTTGATTAGGGTTTGGTTGTGCAGGAGCGGTTTGAATGGAAGGAAAGCATGGGCAAGGTCAGGATGGCTAGGGGAGGTCCCAGAGGGTCTCTAGCATCAGTCCACAGAATTCTACCACGTTCGGATGCTCAGCAACCGAGTTTGCAGGCTTCTACAGGAAGTCTGTAGGGGATCCTACAGGATACTCAGGGATTCTACAGGAAGTCTGTGCAATTCTACAGGATGTTTGACCGTGGAAGTTTTGGGAGATGGTGAAGTGTTGGAGTGGTGTGGGAGGATAGGTGAGATGGAGATGGAGCTGGTGATGGCTCAGGAGTAGAGAAATCAGAGGGAGGAAGAGTGCATGCAGTGGGTTGATGGCTGGAAGGATGGGATCAACAAAAGGTAAAAAAGACGAAGCTACGTGGCAATGGATGAATTGGAGGGTAAACGAGCTAGACAGAGGCCGAGTAGGTGACTTGAGGAGAGATCAAGAAGAAGAAGAAGGAAGTGGAATGATATGGAGCAGCGTAAATGAAACAAATGACTTATGCACCAAAAACGAGAATTCATTAACCTATGATAACTGTGCCATGAAACCTATAAACAACAATGGAAAACCAAGAAAGGAAACTCGTGCATGGAAGTGGAATGTAGAAGTATGGTTCAATATCAAAAGTGCATGGATGGATCTTCAACGAAAATGACTATGTTGCAGCTTGCATGGAAGTGAGAAGAACTGCGTTTCTTTTTGGTGGTTGGTTATGGACTGCACCCCAATCCCTAACAGAGATGGCAGTGAGCCTTAACAACCTTTTTCTGGAGCTCCAATAAATTATAACGATCCTCTTCTAACCTAAGCAACTGGAAGCAAATTCACCATAAACTAATCCTATTCAATCTCATGGGAAAGACTAAATTAACAGACTGTAAATTCGAATTGCATGTTAAAGTAAAAACTCAAAGTGTTGGAACGAAATGCAAATAACATTACAACACCGAGGAGATCTATTGCTCTCAGGTTGGGCCCTAACCAGAGAGCTATAGCTCCCTTAGAAACTCAGAATGAGATCAAAATCTGCCTGCCTTTATTCATAAACGAAAATCTGATGTCATGCCAAAACTGGCTTACAAAAGGAACAAACATCGAGCTGTAGCTCGTACTTCCAAATTACCAGAGCAATACAAAAGTTCAAAAAGATTCTATCCAAGGCTACGGCCTCAGTATTTATGCAAAATGATCATCCAACAGGTGTCCTTGATTTGTGGAGCTCGGCTGTCCAACTGAAGGTTAAACTGCTGATCCTGTAGAACAGTTATAACTGTTGTTCCTATAGAACAGTTATAACTGTTGTTCCTGTAGAACAGTTGGCTGCCTCTAAGCTCGGTGGGGGAGATTGATTGGAGCTCGGAGCTATGGTGGGAATCACGAGGAAGGTCCCCAAGACTGTGGACATCCTCTCCTAAAAACCAACAGTGCCACTTTATTGTCTCCTTGTCTCCTTTCTCGTGGTCTTTGCTCCCTTTTAATGCCAAAAACCTGAAATCATCATGTATTAGTCATGTAGATAGAATGCCTACCCTTCTTCCTACAAACAACACGAATAAACCAAGAAATGAATGCATAAGCAATAAAAAATGAATGGGTTGAGTAGAGCAAGTAGGCCAAATGAGCCCAAATTGTACCAAAAATTGGGGCTCATCATCACCCCCCAGCTAAACTATTTGCTCATCCTTGAGCAACTTTTCCCTGGCTCCTCGTCTTTGGCCGAGAACTAGAGCCCGGAGCATGCTTTTCCTTTCCTGTTTTTGGCGGCCCTGCCTTTTCTGCCCTTGGTGGTGACGAAGGTGGTGCTTCTTCCTTTCCTGGTTTTGGCGGCCCTGCCTTTGCTGCCCCTGGTGGTGACGAAGGTGGTGCTTCTTCCCCCTTTCCCATTTCCTTGAGCCAGGCTTCGGAAGGCGATTGGCCTATTTTTCGTGTCCAGGAAGTTATTTTTGGGCTCCCCTTCTCGGGGGTGGCTGATGTTTTAGAGGGGGTTCTTGCACTGGGTGAAGTAGGGAAATCCCCTAAAATGGGTTGGCTGCCGGGTGGAGGCTGTGGCTTGCCCGTGGTTATCCTCTTGCTTCTCTCTCTCTTCTCTCTCGGCTTTGGAGGTGTACTGAGGGCGGCCAACGCCGCTGCTGCCTCCTTTTCGAGAATACCAGCCTTCTCTTTCTTGCGTTTTGCTCTCTCAGAGCTCCTTGTAGAGGGCCCCTCCTTTTCAGATTTCGGGCTTCCTGTAGAAGACCCTGCTTTGCCCACTTCCGGGCCTCCTGTAGAAGATTCTTTCTTTCCCGATTTTGGGCTTCCTGTAGAAGACCCGGCTTTAGCCACTCCCGGGCTTCCTGTAGAAGCCCCTGCTTTGGTAGTCTTCGGGCTTCCTGTAGAAGGCCCTTTCTCTGTCTTCAGGCTTCCTGTAGGGGCCTGTTTCTCAATGACTTTCGGGCTTCTAGTAGAAGCCCCTTTTTCCAATTTCGGGCTTCCTGTAGAAGCCCTTGTCTCTGTTTTTGGGCTTCCTGTAGAAGCCTGTTTTTCAACAATTTTTGGGCTTCCTGTAGAAGCCTTTGTCTTTGTTTTTGGGCTTCCTGTAGAATCCTTCTTCTCAATGATCTTCGGGCTTCCTGTAGAAGCCTTTGTTTTTGTTTTCAGGCTTCCTGTAGAAGCCTGTTTCTGCTTTCCTGTAGACACAGGTGTCTCCACCTCCGCTTGCTTGCCTGCCTGAGTTTTGCTTTTCGCTTTGGTTGCAGGTGCTGTTGAGGTACTTGGGCTGACGTGGACCACCTCAGCTTTGTCCATTCTGCTCTTCATCCTCTTTTCTCTTGCTGACAAGATAGGTGTGCCACCTTTTTCTTTGTCCTCCTTTTCCTCGTGCTTCTTCCTTTGTTCTCTCTTCTGTACTGTGGTCGGGGTCTTCTGGCCTTCTTTTCTCTGTCCCTTGGCCACTGCTTCTTGTTCCTCACTGCTGGAGGAACCCGTTTCTTCGATCAACATTTTAATGTCTCCATCTTTTGTTAAATTCCGGAAGGATCCCCATGAGAGGGGGACCTTATATGAGTGCAGCGCATCCTCCACAAGAAGCTTGATCAACCCATGATGGGTTATCTGATCTGGTATGCCCTCTTTCAGCTTTGTGGCACACTCCATTAGAGACTGCAGTAGGTAATAAGGGATGCTCAGTTTTTGTTCTACAGGAAGATCAATTTGGTGCCTCAATTCAGTGAGCAGCCGAAAGTGATATGCATACACGATGCTGAAACGACCTTCACAAGTGATATATTTCATGATTTGCAAACTGACTTCATTCCATGGTGGCAACAGGCTCGTTCTTCTCACCCCATTTTTGTCCTCCGAGAATTCTTCCTCAGGTGGAAAGAATTCTTTCTTTGCCTGCTGGCTCAGCTTTCTTTCTTCCTTATCCCACGGCAAACCCATAGGAAGTTCTGTGATCCGACTGATATGTTCCGGGGTGAGATTGAGGCTTAGACCTCTGAAGTTCACTGTGGCCAGTGTCTGGGATTTAGGCTTCAGAGCCTGCAAGAATTCTTCGGCCACTTCATCATCGTAACCCTGCAGCTTATCACAAAAAGGCATCCATTGTGCTCTGGTGAAGAGCTCTACCACTGCCGGATTTTCCCTTAATTTGGTTGAATCAGTGGGTTCCCGTCTTATAAACCCACCTGGCATGATGAACACGGTTGTTTTAATTAAAGGTGGCAAATGCAAAAGAGATTTGGTCTATTAAGACAAAGCATGCACATAATCCACAAAATTCAACACAGTCTACTTATACTATCATCCTGTAGAACGACAACATAGGCACAACAACAACAATTCCACCAATATCTTTATGACCAGACTGTGGACGATGGTCTTGCCACTCTTACTAACCAGTTGCATGAAGAGTTCAGGGTTACCTCTTTAATTGGCCACCTTTTTCGTGAGGCACCCGCTTCCCTGTAGAAGACTGCGTTCCTGTAGAGACTGCGTTCCTGTAGAACTGCGTTCCTGTAGAACTGCGTTCCTGTAGAAACTGTGTTCCTGTAGGAGCAGTGCGCAATTCTCGGGGAGGACTGTAGTTGGCCCGCGCTCGAGGTGTGCTTCACCGGCGTTCTGGTAGCCAACAGCTCGGCGTATCAAAGTGCAGAGGAGATCAGAATAGCCACTCGAGTTTGAAGTGGTGGTTGATAAATGCATGCGCATGATCTAGCCGATTAGATTTTGAATCGACGCAATCCGTGGCGCGGGGGGTGAGCTGTCCCCGCCGGACCGTTGGGCGACGTCATCCATCATTTGCCTGCGTATTCACTTGCTGCCGCATTCATTCCCACAGATTTTCCGCCGCCTTTTCCTGTTAAACTCATGCTTCCGACGGGAGTGTTCTCACGTGCGTGCCGCTCATTCTCGTTGTCGTGGCCGCCACCCAAACATCCAATTACACTTTAACTAGCCGACATGGCCAGTCGACTAGCCATACGGCCGCTCAACCATTCACTTTTACGCCATGCAAACAATTCAAAGTAAAATTCATGCGATTTGATGGAAGGAAGGGTTGAGACACTTACCTGTGTCGCTACACACGATTTTTCCAGTTCTTGGACGATGGTGAGTGGATCTACCTGCTGCATACGACTTACACAGACCCGGAGGCTCGTGGTTACAGGCTGCCGACGATGGAGTGGATGCTTTGGTTGCATGCGCCCGCGTTTCGTTGCAGATGGCGGTGCTGTGAATGGTATCCACTCGAGCAGGTTGAACTGTTACAGGATTCCCGCGAGGTGTCTCGTAACAGTTCTTCCTCCTTGGGTGCATGCTGCACGACGGAGGATCTGGCCTTTCAATCACGTTCCCAGAGCTCTTGATGCCTGCGGTATGAGATCCCAGCATTTGTTTAACTTTGAAAATGGCTTTTCCCGCGAGAACTCATCGATCTTCTTTGTTGGTGTAGGGAACTTGGTTGCATGTCGACAAGGATGGTGGAGCAAGGTGACAGCAATGTGCAAGGGTGCCAACAGAGGCTTGCATGCATCCAAACCAATCCATAGTCGCTGAATCTCCTTTTAAGATGAATTCTGGGCCGTCCCAAACTTCTACAGGAAGTTTCCTGTAGAACACAGAGCTTCCTGTAGAAAGTTCGGCCTTCTTGTAGAAAGCCTGTACTTTCCTGTAGAAAATCCGCGCCTTCCTGTAGAAAGACTGCATCTTCCTGTAGAGGATTCAAACCATGATAAAATTGCACATACCTAAAAAAAAACATGGGTAACCTTGGAGGAGGTGCTGGTGAGGTTCCTTGACAGCATGATAAGGACCCTTGGCTTTGAGTTGAAGGGCTTCCTCTCCTCCATAGAGCATCTATAACCTGCATGCAATTTTACCATATTTTGCTTATTGTTTTTTTCTTTTTTTTTTCTCTTTTTTTTTTCTCTTTTTTTTTTGAAAGATAACAGGGGCGCCTCAAAGAGGTTTTCACCCGTGCCATCTACCCTGAGCGCCTCAGAGAGGTTTTCACTCAAGGATCTTTTTCAAACCTTTTCTCTTTTTTTTTGAAAGACAATAGGGGCGCCTCAATGAGGTTTTCACCCCTACCACCTGCCTTGGGCGCCTCAGAGAGGTTTTCACCCAAGGATCTTTATTATTTTTTCTCTTTTTTTTTTTTTTTCATATCCCTCAGAGTATGCCAAAAGCAGAGGCAGAACCCCTCTCTAGGACCAATACATATTTCTCCACGGTTTTGATGAACTCTTGTCTTGAGAGAGGTCTCCTGTAGATCTTCAATCGATGCCCATTGACAAGCATGGGAATGGCTTCCTCATCAATGGTTCGAATGAGGACAGATCCATTGTCATGGCATTTCTCCACTGCATATGGTCCTAGCCACCTGGTTTCAGCTTCCCCTTGAAGTCTTTGTATCTGGAGTCATACAACAAAGCCCAATCTCCCGGCTGAAATTGCTTGTCATGGAGATGTTGGTCATGCCACACCTTTCTCTGAAGTTGAACCACTTCTGAGTGAAGGAGGGCCTGCATTCGGTGCTCATCCAGGCCATTCAGCTGCAATAGCCTTTCTTGTTGTGCATGGCTGAGATCTAGGTCCAGCTGAGCTGCCATCCTCAAAGTGTTGTATTCAAACTCAATGGACAGCAAAGCTTTCTTCCCATAGACCAGCTCATATGGTGTGAAGCCGGTGGTGGTCTTCCAGGTGGTGTTGTAAGCCCATGTGGCTTCAACCAGGCGATCTGCCCAGTCCTTTCTGCTGCTGCTCACCACCTTAGTCAAGATCCCTTCTAATGCTCTATTGGTGACTTCCACCTGCCCATTGGCTTGAGGGTGATAAGGGGTGGAAGTCCTATGCTTGATCTTGTGATGAGCTAGGAGATCTTCAACCAGGTTGGAGGTGAACTGGCTCCCTTGATCGGTGACCAGCTCTCTTGGATAGCCAAACTTATAGAAGATGTTTTCTCTTAGGAACTCGGCCACCTTTTCTTCTGTTGCTGCTTTGATTGCTTTGGTCTCTGCCCACTTTGTCAAATAGTCAGTACACACAATGATGTAAGTCCTTTGCCTCGAAGAGGGGTTTATTGGGCCCACAAAGTCCATGCCCCACTTCTCAAATGGCTCAAGAGTCACTTGAGGTTGGAGAGGCATCTCATCCCTTTGGGTCGGTTTCCCCATTCTTTGGCATTGGTCACACTGACTGACATATCTTCTGACATCTTGATGAAGTGTGGGCCAATAGTAGCCTGCCTGCAGGATTTTGAAGGCAGTTCTCTTTGCTGCAAAATGTCCTCCACAAGGCCCATCATGACAAGTGAGGAGGATATCAAAGACTTCCTCCTCCCTTACACAACACCTTAAGATCTGATCGGGGCCAAGCTTGAACAGATTGCCCCCGATCCAAGTAAATGAGGCACTTTTTCTGATGATTCTGCTCTTCTCTCTGGAAGATAGGTGTGGAGGGAACTGTGCTGAACAAGATAGTTTGCTATATCAGCAAACCATGGAGAGAGTACTGAAATAGAAAACAGATGTTCATCGGACATCTGGTCATCCACTGTTCCATCCTCATCTGCAGACAAATCCAATCTAGATAAAAAGTCAGCAACAACATTTTCTCTACCTGGTTTGTCAACAATGGTCAAATCAAACTGCTGCAATAAAAGTAACCATCTAATAATACGAGCATTCACATCTGGTTTATTCATTAAATATCTGATTGCAGCATGGTCAGTATGTACAAAGGTCTGGTAACCAGTAATATAATGTCGGAACTTGTTCAGTGCATGGACCACAGCCAATAATTCTTTCTCGGTTACAGTGTAATTCAGCTCAGCTTTGGACAAGTTTTTGCTAACAAAGTAAATGGCATATGGAAGTTTTTGCTCAACTTGTCCTAAAGCTGCACCTGTGGCTTTGTTCGAGGCATCAGTGTGGATGTGGAAAGGTAGGGCCCAATTTGGACCTCTCAGGATTGGGGCTGACACCAACTTGTCCTTCAATTCATTTAAAGCCCTCTGACAATCGTCAGTCCAATTAAACTCCACATCTTTTGCCAACAGGCCAAACAATGGCGAGGCTAGCTTGCTGAAATCTTTAATGAATCTCCGGTAGTATCCTGCTAATCCCAAGAAACTCCGGACATCCCTTACCTTTTGAGGAGGTGGAACCCTCTTGATGAGAGCAATTTTGTTAGGATCCACCTGCAACCCTTGGCAAGAAATGGTATGGCCTAGCACGGTCCCGTCAGTCATTAGGAATTCACATTTTTCAGGACTAAGGGACAAGTTCATCTCGGTGCATTTGGTTAGGACTTTTCCCAGGTTGGACAATGCTAACTGGAAGTTGGCCCCATAAGGAGTAAAGTCATCCATATAGATTTCTACCGCATCATGGACCAGCTCCGAGAAGATGCTCAAGACAGCTCTCTGAAAGGTAGCAGGAGCATTGCATAGCCCAAAGGGAAGGACTCGATAGGCAAAGGTACCCCAAGGACAAGTGAAGGTGGTCTTATCTTGGTCTTCCGGGCTGATTTGGATTTGGTTGTACCCGCTAAACCCATCCAGGAAAGAGAAGAACTTCTTTCCTGCCAGTCCATCCAACACTTGATCTATGAAAGGTAGAGGGAAATGGTCCTTCTTGGTAGCTTTGTTCAATTCTCGGTAGTCCACAAAGATTCTCCATTTCCCATTTTTCTTGGGAACCAACACTAGAGGGGACACCCATTCACTATCTGAGATGGGGTAGATGAACCCGACATCCAACAGTTTTTGCAATTCTTCCTTGACAATGTCCTTAAGGGCTGGGTTCATTCTCCTCTGAGGTTGCCTAACTGGTTTACAATCCTCTTTGATGTATATATGATGGGTACAGACCGAAGGATGGACTCCTTTCATTTCCTTATAGCTCCAAGCAAAAGCATCTAAGTGATTGGCCAACAGACTGCACAGCTCCTTTTCCTGGGAAGGAGATAGGGAGGAGTTGATCTTCAATGCTTTCTCAGGGCCGAACTCCACATTCTTGACTCTGGGAGTAACAGGGTTAGTTGTACAAAGATCCACTAAGGTGCTGGCTTGGGCATCCTCCACCAATTTCTCTAAGGGTAGTGCACTGGAAGGTGGATTCTGGATCAAGGTCTCGATCAAGTCATCCTCGGTTGGGGGGTCTCTTCTAGTGGTATCTAAGGTGCACAAAGGTGCTGAGTACACCTCGTCTTCTTCTCCTTCTTCCAACCAGAGTGGTAAGTCATGCTCTAAGGAGGGTTGGGCAGGAGGGTATAGGACTAGCTGCTTGGAAATGGGACCATTTTTGATGGTCATGTTTCCTGCACGACAACTTATGTAAGCATCTGCAGTAGCTAACCAAGGCCTTCCCAAAATGAGAGGATATCCAGTAAGCTTGGCCTTTGGTTGCAGAACCAGGAAGTCTGCAGGGTGTTCCCAAGAGTCAATAGAGACCAAGACATCCTCCACAATCCCTTCGGGAGTCACGGTGGAGCGATCTGCTAATTGCAGGACTGTCGAGGTCTTCCTCAAGGAACCCTGAAGATTAAGCTTAAGCATGGTATCCCTAGTCATCACATTAATGGCAGCCCCCAGATCAATCAAGGTGTGAGGTATAACGGTGCCATTGATGTGAACATCTACTACAGGACTTCCAGGATCTAGGTACTTTGGGCAGATGACTTGTCCTAACATAAGGTCAGACAGTTGTCCTATGACATTGATAGTTGAAGCATCTTTCTTCCGTCTGCCTGGGTGTTTGAAACACTTCTCCTTAACCAGTTTGTTGTATATTGGCACATCCTTGATGGCTTGGAGAAGTGGTATTTTTACACACAACTGCTTGAGCTCACCCAGAAGCTCATCCTCCTCTGGGTTGGGTTGTGTGGTGGCTGTTAGTCTCTCAGGAAAGGGTGGAATAGCCTTTGGTTCACTTTCCTATTTATCTTCCTCATCCTCTGGGGGAGGAGGTTGGTGATCTGGTAGAGTCTTTCCAGATCGAAGATTGATCTCCTGGATCTCCACAGCATAGGTAGGGCATGAGGTTTCCCCAGTGTATACCTGCTGGGCCTGTCTATTGTTGGGGTTCGGGTTCGGTTGAGCAGGCATTTGAGGTTGCCTTGGAGGAGCAGGAGGTAATGGCTGAGGTTGAACTGGTGGTGGAGGCAAGATGGCAGGAGGAGTGTTGTATTGGGGCCTCCACCCCGACTGAGGTGCATTCCATTGAGGCTGTGGCTGGGCATGTGAGTGATATGAATGAGAAGTAGGTTGAGTGGGGTACTGAGGTGGATAAGACCATGGAGGAGGCATGGACCATGAAGGATGAGCAAGGGGACCCCAGGAAGGCATAGGAGTCGATTGGTTGGGGCTGTAATAAGCTTGAGATGCCCCTTGCATCCCCTGCTGATAAGGTCTAGATCCTTGTGGCCTCCTTTGGTTGAGGTAATAGAGAGGCTCTGTGGGAGCTTCTGTCCCTTGGTACATGGCTTTAAACCCAGGTAAGGTTGGACACTGATTTGTGGGATGGTCCTCCTCACAAACGAAACACACTTCAACCGAATGCAATGGACATTCATTCTTAGGGTGTCTCCTTGTGCACCTAGGGAAGAAGACAGCCAAGGCTCTCTCAGCTTCTTCTTTCTTTTGCTGAATCCTCAATGTGTCAAGCTGCATGGCAATGGTATGTCTCACCTCACTCTTAAGATCTTCTAATTGATTTGCAAGCTCATGTTTGGAGAAAGGGACACTAGTTGAGAGGTGGTTTCCTCTACCTCGTTTTCGAGCTACCCTGGAGTGGTTTCTAAACACAGTCTTGATGTCCTCATAAGGCAGTTGGTAAATGTCCCCCCCAGCTAACATGTGAAGGGCATCTAAGAGGTCTTCAGGGACTCCTCGGAGCAGGACCAACTTGAGGGATTCAGGGTCAAGTGTGCACCTGGCCCGCTTATAGCTTAGTTGGAACCTCTCCTCATAATCCTCTAAGGACTCATCATTTCCCATGGACATCCGAAAGATTTCCCCCTTTGTTTCCTTGGACCTACAGTAATCCCGGTACATAGTATTGAAAGCTTGCTGCATCTGAGCCCAAGTGGTGATACTATTCCCAGGTAAGCCCATGAACCAGTGTAGTGCTGCATCCTTAAGAGTGGAAGGGAAAAGTTTCAGCTTTTGCTCATCTTCAGTATAGTCATAGGTTCTACAAAGGACAGCAAACTCAAACAGGAAGGTATCCGGATCTTCAGTAGTCAGCCCATGGAAGTGAGGTAAGGCGGAGGGGCTAATGTTCTTCATTTTCATCTCTCCATTGGTCTCTCGGATGGGGAAGGCACCTTCTATTCTCTCATCTTCTCTTCTATTGTCAGCCATAGCTTCAGATGGAGTGGTCTCTAACTCTTCTTCTACTATAGGGTCTTTGGATATCTCAGGATGTTCACCTATAGGTTCCTCTGGGTCACTGCCACCAAAGAAGAGAGAAGGGTGACTCAGTGATGTGGTGGGGGTGTTTGGTAGGAATTTGCCTGATCTATCTCGGTTCCTACGAGGCATGAAATGGAAAAGACTTTCTTTTTCTTTTGATTGTTTTTGCTTTGCTTTTCTTTTGGTACCTGCAAAACTGAGACAGATTGATCTACACTAACTATGAAAGATGCAGAATTAAACTGAAAGCAGGAAAGAACTAATCTACTTTGCTCAAATGAAATTGCAAGAATGGAAATGCTAGTCTACGCTTGCAGAAAGGAAATGCTAATCTATGAAAGCAGGAAATGCTAACCTATGAAAGCAGGAAATGCTAATCTATGAAAGCAGGAAATGCTAATCTATGAAAGCAGGAAATATCTATGCTACTTTTGCAGAATGGAAATGAAGTAAACTACTTAGCAGAAGGCAAGAGTAAGAAAGTAGAAGAAAAGCAACAATTACTAATACTCTGACGCTTCCCCGGCAATGGCGCCAAAAAGATGGTGGGCTCCAGTATTGTAGCAATAATGCTACAACTCCTGGAGCTTCCTATCTCTAATTTTATCAACCCGGTAGTTCGTACAAACTTGGAAGCGACGATGCTGTATGCACAAGTACTAGCTCTTGTCGCAGCTGTCACTTGGTCAGCTGGCACAAGTCCGCTAGGGCTCAAGCCAACTTCTATATGCTCACAGAAGAAGCTTTATGAATGATGGACGAAAGCTAACTCAAAGGAGACTAGTCTAATTGCAGAAAGAAACTGAAAGCCAATAAAGCATGAAAACCCTAGTAAACCCTAATTTGACTAGCTAGACCCTTACAATGCAAAACTGTGAATGAAACTACTACCACTAATGCCATTACTTGTAGTGAGCTGAAATACATGCATCTAAGCTACTTGCATCTGAAAAGACATGTTTTTGTATTTTTTCATTAAGTGGTTGGATTTATTGTGATGATGCTTTTGATTAGGGTTTGGTTGTGCAGGAGCGGTTTGAATGGAAGGAAAGCATGGGCAAGGTCAGGATGGCTAGGGGAGGTCCCAAAGGGTCTCTAGCATCAGTCCACAGAAGTCTACCACGTTCGGATGCTCAGCAACCGAGTTTGCAAGCTTCTACAGGAAGTCTGCAGGGGATCCTACAGGATACTCAGGGATTCTACAGGAAGTCTGTGCAATTCTATAGGATGTTTGACCGTGGAAGTTTTGGGAGATGGTGAAGTGTTGGAGTGGTGTGGGAGGATAGGTGAGATGGAGATGGGGCTGGTGATGTCTCAGGAGCAGAGAAATCAGAGGGAGGAAGAGTGCATGCAGTGGGTTGATGGCTGGAAGGATGGGATCAACAAAAGGTCAAAAAGACGAAGCTACGTGGCAATGGATGAATTGGAGGGTAAACGAGCTGGACAGAGGCCGAGTAGGTGACTTGAGGAGAGATCAAGAAGAAGAAGAAGGAAGTGGAATGATATGGAGCAGCGTAAATGAAACAAATGACTTATGCACCAAAAACGAGAATTCATTAACCTATGATAACTGTGCCATGAAACCTATAAACAGCAATGGAAAACCAAGAAAGGAAACTCGTGCATGGAAGTGGAATGTAGAAGTATGGTTCAATATCAAAAGTGCATGGATGGATATTCAACGAAAATGACTATGTTGCAGCTTGCATGGAAGTGAGAAGAACTGCGTTTCTTTTTGGTGGTTGGTTATGGACTGCACCCCAATCCCTAACAGAGATGGCAGTGAGCCTTAACAACCTTTTTCTGGAGCTCCAATAAATTATAACGATCCTCTTCTAACCTAAGCAACTGGAAGCAAATTCACCATAAACTAATCCTATTCAATCTCATGGGAAAGACTAAATTAACAGACTGTAAATTCGAATTGCATGTTAAAGTAAAAACTCAAAGTGCTGGAACGAAATGCAAATAACATTACAACACCGAGGAGATCTATTTCTCTCAGGTTGGGCCCTAACCTGAGAGCTATAGCTCCCTTAGAAACTCAGAATGAGATCAAAATCTGCCTGCCTTTATTCATAAACGAAAATCTGAGGTCATGCCAAAACTGGCTTACAAAAGGAACAAACACCCAGCTGTAGCTCGTACTTCCAAATTACCAGAGCAATACAAAAGTTCAAAAAGCTTCTATCCAAGGCTACGGCCTCAGTATTTATGCAAAATGATCATCCAACAGGTGTCCTTGATTTGTGGAGCTCGACTGTCCAACTGAAGGTTAAACTGCTGATCCTGTA
Source organism: Pinus tabuliformis (assembly GCA_031772625.1). Taxonomy (NCBI): domain Eukaryota; kingdom Viridiplantae; phylum Streptophyta; class Pinopsida; order Pinales; family Pinaceae; genus Pinus; species Pinus tabuliformis. Next base: position 61,143,544 of record CM062813.1, on the reverse strand, counting down.
GAACAGTTATAACTGTTGTTCCTGTAGAACAGTTATAACTGCTGTTCCTGTAGAACAGTTGGATGCCTCTAAGCTCGGTGGGGGAGATTGATTGGAGCTCGGAGCTATGGTGGGAATCACGAGGAAGGTCCCCAAGACTGTGGACATCCTCTCCTAAAAACCAGCAGTGCCACCTTATTGTCTGCTTGTCTCCTTTCTCGTGGTCTTTGCTCCCTTTTAATGCCAAAAACCTGAAATCAACATGTATTAGTCATGTAGATAGAATGCCTACCCTTCTTCCTACAAACAACACGAATAAACCAAGAAATGAATGCATAAGCAATAAAAAATGAATGGTTTGAGCAGAGCAAGTAGGCCAAATGAGCCCAAATTGTACCAAAAATTGGGGCTCATCAACGGCTAGCAAATTTTGTTCCTTATTATAACCATCAGCTGGTTTTGAAATGTTGTTTGTTTTTCTATTTGGCCGAAAGGCTTGAATAAGAAATGATTGTAATTAGAAAAATATGGCTCAGGCTGAGAGACTGTATATAATGTAGACTGTAGGTAAAGCCAAGCTAGTGATCTTTGAGTTGTAATTTTGTTTACTTTGTAATTTTTTATCGCCCTCAGTTCTAGGCTGGACTCACATTATCATGTATATTTTCTGATCAAGTTAATACAAGGAATGCGCCATGTTTTCTTCACATTGTGTTTAATTTCTCTTTCATGCGTGATTAAGTGTCGAACCGTTTCGTTTCCTAATCCAGAAACGAGCTGGTTGGCTAGGGCCCAACCAACCCAACTCATTTACCCTTGTGCTTTCGCCATTTAAAAAGTTTGTGTGAACATTTATTCATTTTCAGTTGTGTGGCTTTGATTGCTCTTATGTTTATTTCAGAGTTCTGAGTTAAATTCATTTCATATTCAAGCGTGAACGGATCCGTAGTTTGGAAGTTTAATTAAGTTTATTTCTTTCTTGTAAATTACTTTCTTGCAATTTCCTTCCTGCAATTTTTGTCTTATTTTACTTCCACTCGGGTCCCGCAAGAAGATTCTTCCAATATGAGTGCACGTAGTTTCCTGCACTTTGGTTTTACTTTACAGCAAGTGTTACATTCCTTTTCATGCTTATAATTTCATTTATTCGCGCAAGAAAATGTATTGTCAATTCAAGTAATCATTCTCAATGTTAAGAATTATACTTCTGAAGGATATTTAAATGAATTAAGAAAGAACATTATTACAAACACCATTCTTTATACTTGTAGTTTATGACTTAAGAAAAAGGAACAGAAATGTTATAAGTGAATTTCTGAAAGTTATTTGATGCATGAAAATTACTTTGATTGCTTCTTGATTATTTCTAATTGTTTTTGCTTTATGAAGTTTACTTTCATTGCAAATTTTAGTTAATTAAAGCATTCTTTTTCACATGTAATTTATCTTAGAATCTAGCTTGCAATTGCAATTCTTTTCAACATGTCTTTTAATTCTTTCGAAAGTAAATTGGAAACTCTGGTGAAGGAAGCTCTATCTTGGTGAAAGAGTTGGCCTCTTGTCACAGAAACAGAGTGCTCTAATCCTTGAGGCTTAGAGCACCTCCATAAAGACATAAGTCTTCAGTAAATAAGGTAAAATTTACTTTTTCACACAAGTACTGTACCTACACTAGTGCAAGCAGATTGCAATAGTACAAGAATAGGTTGCTTAGTGTAGAAGGAAGATCGATTGGGAAACAGATCTTTGCAAGGGCCCACTTGTTAAACTGTTAACCATCTATATTGAAGATAAACATAGTATTTCATTTCAACATTTAAAATTGCTTCCAGTTGTGTGAAAGTTCCTTTACTTGATTTCCTCGCAAATTATTCTTTTACATTCTAGCACTAGAATTTCTTTGGTGTCGATTGTCTTTAAGATTGTTTTATGTCTGATTTTGCAACATTTCATTTAATAAGTAGGATTAGGAATAGGAAAAGTTCATACCACTTTTGGCATTTTCTGTGCTTCGTCTCTAAGTTTACGAAACCCTTGGGTTGACAATTAAGTGTTGAGGAGTTGCTTCAGTGCAATTCCTGTAGCCAACAAGTATACTACTGGTTACTAATAGGTGGATGAAATGAAGTTTCATTTATGAGATGAGATTAAAGACTTGAATCAATTAGAGGGGGATTTGTTTCATTTTTTTAATGATATTAACACGGGAAAAGAGCTATGCTCATTGAACCTTATCATGGGTTCCAGTAGGAAAATGTTGTAAAAGGAATGCATGCCAAGGGACACATCTCCATCATGGCTTCCAAGATGTCTTCATCAGATGGAGGAACAATTCTCTCGAAGGAATACATGTCAAGGAAGTCAATATGGGTAGGAAGATCAAGCTACAATGTCCCCATTGAAGGGTTCATCATGTCACTTACCAGATCTAAGTCAAAATAAGTTGAGCATATAGTCAAAGTCTCATTTTCATCGATAAGTGAAGGCATCGAAAAAGTTTCTACATAATTAACGTATGGTGGGGTGGATACCACTTGCATATAAGGAACATTTAGGGATGTTGGATGGTTGGAATTCATATCAGGGGAACCAAATGAAAGTCGGTTAATAGTCACGTTGTTTACATTATGAGGGAAATACATCACACGAAAGAGTGTGGACACGAGAAATTTCATGGCATAGACATAGTCCCACCCAAGGAGAAAAATGAAATCCAAGGGGCCTTGGAATACCACAACATCAATACAGAAAGTTCTCCCTTCTAAGGTAATAGGAAACTGAGGAAGTATCCCTAAAGGTTCACTAACTCTTCTGTTAAAAGCCAACATATTATGAGTATCATACACAAGCTAAGGGGAACCCAAATCTTGACAAGCAGTTGAGGATAAAATGCTAGCATAAGCACCTTCATCTACAATAGTGTGATGTACATTCTTATCACAATCTTTCAAAATGATTTGGAAAGGGATGTGAGAAGGGAGACAAGGTTCTATCAATTTATTCCAATTGAAGGAAATGGCCTTAGTACATGGAGGGGGTTCCACGGAAATGGGTAAAATGCTCCCTTGTGTGATGGAATCTAAAATAACAAGAAGAATATGATAAATATTAACTTCACTCACTAAGGGGAGAGTGGGATCAACCAAAGATGGAATCGAGTCAACTTTTTCATCAGCCAAGGGTTCATCAACCTAAGTGATATGGGTTTCACTCTCCAAATGAAGAGTGGGAGTGACTGAACATGAAATGGGATCAATCACTTCATTAACTAATAATCGGTTAGGAGAAATCTTAAGGTAACCAGTTGGAAGTTGTTGTTGAGAAATAATAAGGTTTTCCTACAATTTAGAGGCTTCATCCATATGAGGGAAAAGGTGAATTTGACGAATCCCTTCGCATAACCTACAAGGAAACCTAACTTTACCCTTTTTCCCAAGAACCTTAGAATCACTAGTTGATGAATCAACAATAAGTTGATGAGAATCCTTAGACCATACTTCCTAGACCTAAGGAATACCAAGACAATTGATAAGGAATTGGTCACCCTTACAAAGCTTGCAAGGGTATTTGGGTTTATGATGCATGTTGGAGGTTTCTTTCACATTATCAACCGTCACAACCATGGTTATTTGATTTACTCCATGCTTATCTTGCTTCTTATTCTTCTTCATTTCCTTCTTCTTCTTATCCTCCTGGTTACTAGCATTAAGGCTTTCACCGTGAAAAGAAGAAGAAAGGGAAGAGGACATGATGGGGGAAGAAAGTAAAGGATCAACATGGGGTAGAATATATGGTTGAGGTTGAAGAGAAGTATCCAATTGAGCTTGAGGAGAAGTATCTGGTTGAGGTGATGCAACTTGGGTATTTGAATCCAATAAGTTTGAAAACAACAATACCGGTAAACCTATTGTGAATCCAGGAAGAGACAATGTAGCCATGTAAGGAGGACCAACATTTCCAAAATAAAGAAAAGGACTAAGATCCATGTCAATAGGGGTTACTTAGTTGCTAAATTCCAAAACTGTTTCCATGAGATTCAATCCTAGGTCTATTGAAAAGTGAGATTTAGTTATGAATTTTAACAGTGTATGATAGTTAAATTTACAATTGGTATCAATGAAAATAAACAAAAGCAGTAAAAATGGGATGCTAGGTATAAAAGGTTACCAAGTTGTTGTGAACTACAATCTATCATTAAGTAGGTGCAGGAAATATCCCGAAATTTTGTGTTCGGTGTATCACAAACAACAAGGTGGCTAACTCAGTTACCTATAGCAAGTTTGCAACCTAGATGGGGTCTTCCAATATACCTGAGATACATGGAAGCTTAGTCTGTGTTAGTGTTATCTAGTGTGTCATGTACGATATGAATCATTATGATATACTTATCATATGTGGAGTGACATTTGATATACCCAAGGTTACATGGAGAATGATCGTATATACTTACATACGTGGAATACCGAATACCCATAAAATGTAACGCATGCAATTAGCGAAATATCCTATGTTTATAGATGGTGAAACACGTCTTTTAATCTAGATCCACTAAATATGATGTGATTAATTAATGCCTTGGCAAATTTTAATTGATTTTATTATTTCACTTTTCATTAAAGTAGTCAAATATGTATGATAATAAACATGTGTAATAACTAAATTTCAATGCAATGAACATGAAATATATCCTTTTCATTTCAATTAATCTTATCTATGAAAGAGAGAAGGTTTCATTCACTTTTTAGCAATTCAAGATTCAATGAATCATTTTCAAAATGCAAATCAAAGAGAATGTTGAATACATGATTCTTGCCCCTTGACCATGAGGGGGGATTTTTTTTTTAAATGCAACCTAATTTCCTTAAAATCCAAAACAAAAAATACTTTTCACAACAAGACAAACACATAAACGAGCTCAAATTAATCTATCTTTCTATGAAATCAATAAAAAGATATTTACTGTACACACAAGGAATTCTTAATCAGATCATTGAAAGAAGACATATTCATACAACCAATTTCAACAAGCAAGAAATTTCCTTTTGATAAATCAATGAAACTAATCAATTCCAAAAGCCTAAATATGTAAAGATAAACAAATTACACAAAAAGGAAATTAAACATGACAATCCAAGCTAAGGGTGACTTTTCACATGTGAACACAAACCTGAAAAATCACAAGAAGAAAAATTTTCCAGACCCAAACAGAAATTTTTTATTTTTTATTTTCTAAGTGTGTCATGGGTAATCTATTAACACCAGTGTAGTGTCGCTCTATTGCTAATAGTAAACTATGAAATTATCACTCTAGTTCTAAAAATAAGAGTGCGACACTCGAGAAAAACAAAGAAAAATAAAAAAAATAGCCACAAATCCAAAAATTTAACTTTCAAGAATTTAAATACAGACAATCAAGGAAGTGGAAAGAAATCAAACAACATAGGAAGGCATATAGAAGAAAAAATCATTCCCTAATATGGTCACCAATTTGTTAGGCGGACAAATATCATCTTGCAGACAAGACAAGATCTCCCTAGACTCAATAACTGAATCTAGTAATAAAAAAACAAACTAGTAAATATTTCCCTAGGTCCATTTCTATTAAATCATAAGTAGGAGTAATGGAGTATGGAATCCATACCTTTCAAAAGAAATGCTTGATGAATATCCTTACTATGGTTTGATGCAACTTCCCAATGCTCAAAATCTAGACCTACAAACACAATAACAAACAAAGGGTTAAAGGCATATCATATATAAATGATTCAATACAACCTATACTAGTGGTCAAAGAGACAAGTAATTAATATCATAACCAATGGACAATGAAAGTAAGCATTCAATATATTAGATCCAATGGACAATATAATGAAAAATAAATACACTTTTGTATTATAATTGAATAAAAAGGAGAGATACAACCTAGCCTTTATGTTGGAGAATCTCCTTCCAATAGTCTCCAATCCTCCCTTAAGTGACAAGATTCTAGCCTCAAATTGATAACATAAGTTTACATTAAAAGTCAACCCATTCCCCTCTAGTCTATAGTGAAATTATAATACAAGAGGAGAGGGTTAGAGATCCTCTTCTTAAGGATTAGATCCATAAATATGGGGATTAGGGTTCCATAATGAGAGGGAATAGATTCGTGAACCATGGGATGAGGCCCAAATAGGTATGGGCTCGAGTCCTTCTTGTTAGTATAATATTCCCCAACATAGCCTCTAGAAATTGCTTTTTATTTTTTCCTACATTAAAATGTTGTTGCACTTTCTAATGGAAGACAAAGGGAAATATTTCATAGACTACAATATCTAGAACTATGTTTGCACAGATACTTTCTAGGAAAAGTGCATCAATGCCTAAAATTAGGTTTTTAAGCAATGTAATCCAGGATTCTTATTATTTTCAAAATGATTTTTCTTCCAATATTGTAGGGGATTTCTTGCAAGAGTTCATCGGATAATGAGAGATCCATATTTGCGATCATTTTCCTAATGGTGACAAAATGATGTGTAACAATGACATTTAATTTTAAAAATATATAAAAGTAATGAAGGGATGCAAACAAGAAGTCAACCCTGACTAGTCAGAAGGTCATACCCCTTTTTAGATTCACAACATTTGGAATGGAAACAATCCCCGATATCCTTATACATCCCAACCCTGACTTTGTTGGGTATATCAATGAAATTTTATGTGGATACAAGTGGGCCATAGTTGGCCATAGGGATTTGGCCAGAGTTTGAATGAAATGATAATTAGAGGGAGGCTTGACTCCTAACTGTGCATATACCCCACAAGACATTTATACATCGATAACAGTTTATGGTTGTAAAACTCTGGTTAGTCTGAAAAATTGCATTATGTGATTATAGGTTGATAGATGTGAGGGCCCAAACCAAATTTGTAGTTATATGACTTTGGCGAATGTAGGATTATTGTATTGTGTTTATGTCCTACCTGAGATGTGCATTAATTTCCTATCAGTAGAGGAATGTTTTCTCAATAAGAGTGCACGCTTTTAGCCCCATTTGAGTGTGAGAATATTATTAAAGAGCTGAGAGGGGACTCGACGAATAAATTAGGAGGCGAGATATTGCAAATCCATCTATTTTATTGTAGGAGTTGGTCTCATAGGAATATGCAAGAATGGTGAAAATAGCCTCATGATAGAGTGTTATTTCCATTGTATTGTTTAGCCTTGAGGTGCTTTGAGCCGAAACAAAAGCCCCATAAAAGAAGGAAGTTCTGTATCAAATTAAGTGTGAAATTTATTTGTCTACAGAGTGAGAAAGGTTGTGTGATAACTACCAGACATAGATTCTCATTTAAACAAAGGTTTTTTCTTAATCTCTTGCAAGTGTTTTGTCCCCGGAATACATTTTATGTCATCTCAAAAACGAAAAGAGGAAACCATTGTAGAAAATCTAAATGATTAAGGGATTTAATGCCCTATGTTGAAATTGAAGGATTAAGGACTGGACATATCAGTGGGGTGATTATTTTCACTTGGCTATATGACAAATCCCCTTAGACGTGATAATATTCTTGTGGTCCAATCAACCCTTGAAAGGATTAGGCATGGATTTTGACTGGCTCTCTCTCAAAAGGAAGTGGGAATTCAACCTTATGGGACCAAGTAATTTGGGTCAACATTTAGCCAAGTTAGGTGTGTCGTGTAAGGTTACAGAGAAAAAAAAAATTGACTCCCGATCTCGAGTTAGACTCCTACCTCATCCAATGAGACCTGTTAACGGTCGGATGTAAAGAGTAGTCAGCCCATAACATCAAACATGTGGAGGAAATAGTGGTCAGAGGCCCGACCTGAACCTATTTGAAAATACCCACAACATTGTGTCTTACGAAGAGTTCATAAGAATTTGCATTCATATAACTTTATTTGGGTTTTATGAAGGAATTATTTTATTTGTAAGGAACAAAAAAAGAGTCGAGAATGCTTGGCTTAGGGACACTGCAGCAAAATCTCGTGGATGTTGAAGGGATGATATGGAGATTCTTCATCGGAATGGGGTCTGTACCATAAGGAAGAGGATCCTGGCACCATTTCATATCAGGTATTAAATTCTTCATTCCCCTGACTTGAAATAAATAATTGTAAAATTGAGATGACAACATATATGAGTATGTGGTTGGGTTATATAGCAATCCATTCCCCGAAGAGGAGTACAACTTAGTATACCATGCTCATCATACTAAGTATTAACTCAGCACCCCTGCAAACAGACAATCTGACAATGGAGATATCATTGCAAAATAAGACTCAAGGGCTCTCAACCAATCAAAATGTAAATAAATATAATTTAAAAAATAAAATAAAATTTATTTTTTGTTTTATAATGTTTACTTTAGGAATTGTTTGTTTAATTTTTATTCAACCAAGGATTAATTCAAGGGTTGACACATATCGAATGTGTTATATCCTACTAGTGGAAGGGATAATAACAAAATAGATAATGTAAAAATACCATAACTAGAACAAAAACTTAAATGTGTTAATTCAATTAGCACAAAAGACCTATTTTCTAACCAAGCAGGGAATAGTTGTGTAGTTATCTCATTTTCTCTAATTTCTTTTCAACTTTCCAGGATAAAAATTACCTTACCATTATAGATAACATATTGTGACCATTTATATAATATAAATTACACCAAAAAAATATAAATATTTAATATATTTTTCTCTTTGAAAATTTCTTGAATATTATTCTTTATATCCCTTACTTCTTAACATCTGTTAGAACTAATAATTAAATGCACCCAAATAATATGCAACAAAATGAAGATCAACAAGACAATCTTGGAGGATGGAGAGCGTCCGTGAAGGTTTAGGGTAAAACCCTAGGGTTATTTTCCTGGGCACTGCAGACTTTCGTTACTGTTCCGTCGTCGCGCACTGTACACCCTTTCTATTGGTGTCTCACACTCGTTGCTTTCTGATATCGACCTGTGGTTGGATATGGGGGACATTATGGAGACAGATGAGGTAGACTATTCAGAGGAGCCCTACCCAGATCGCGTTATTTTCGATAACCCTAGTTTTACTCCCGCCCCATCGATTGATACAACTACTCTGTTGGCTGCCCAGGAATCGCCTCATCGCTCTCCCGTCGTATCTTTACCTCGGCATAGCCCTGCCCCACCCATATCCAGGTCTCATTCTATCGATTCACCGAGCTTGGAAGTCCCTCCTCTTTCACCGGGCACCCTTCACATTTTATCCTCACACACCCTTCCCTTGCCCTCCTTTGACCAGCTTTCATCTTTTTTTCACTTCCCCTCCTGTCGATACTCCGGTTACTGCTGCGGCACACACATCCTGCGCGGGAGCCCGTCCGTCTAGGTGTTTTGAGACTCCTACGGTTAAGGTTAAACCAGCAAAACACTTTCCCCAGGAAGGCGTCCCAAACCCTCTGGTGGACCACCCGTCAGCTCCTCGCACCAGCGAAAGGAAGTCGAAGTGTATCAAGGCGACCTCAAAGTCTATCACCATCACATTCGGTGAGACCTCGGTTATTGGTGAATTTGCAATCATGGCAGGCACTGTGTTGGTTGGGCATGTGCGTGGTCGAGCGTATTCAGCCAACAGGCTGACTCAGTGGGTCAAGGAGATTTGGGGAGGGATGCTTATTGAACTGCCAGAAGTCCATGTCCTGCCCAGAGGATGGTTCTCCCTACATTTCTCAAAGGAAAGTTACACGAATTTGGTACTGGCCAGGTACTGGCACATCGAGATGGCCCCGGTCCTCCTCAAGCGGTGGAGCCCATTATTTGACCCCAAACATGAACATATTGGAGGAGGACTGATTTGGGTGTGCTTGCGTGGCCTTCCCCTACAGTTCTGGGGTGAACAGGTTTTCATCAGGATTGGCAATGCTCTGGGTACATATCTAGATCATGATCGTACCTTTGTGGAGTCGAGAAGCAGAACCCTCGCTTGCATATTGGTTCACTTGGATACCCACGAGGGACTAGAGGAAAAGATAACCCTTCAGTGGGGGAGATACATCAGAGTCCAGATACTGGACTACGAAGGGGTCTCGTTCCACTGCAGGCGATGTCACAAGGTGGGACATCTATTCAAAGACTGCCCTCTCAAACGGAAAGCAGAAGACTCCCCAAAGATTACGCCTGCACCTTCCAGGGCAAATTCACTAGTAAGCTTGCGCCCCGCGCCCTCTGGTCCAGCTCCGGTGGCAAACTCACCCACGGTGGATCCGGGACATAGACATTCATTGCCGCCGCTGACCAAGGCCCGTTATGCTGCTGAAGCCATGATAGCTTCGGGTACTCCTCTGAACCCTCCTCTCTCATCTATTGATTATATTTCTAATGCTTCAGTTACCTCTTTTCAGACATCTATAGCACATTGTATCATGTCTTCTCACCCTCTCATCGCCACTACTGCCCCATCTTTGTTCACTCCCTCTACATCTACTACCTCTCGGTCATCTTCCGAAGTCTCTCCCCCTCACCAATACTTCCTTTGTTCCAGAACCCACACCTAGGAATTTCCGGTCTGACATATTGGTCTTGGTCTTACTTTGCCCAGTGCTATTCCCCTGTCATCTAGAGGATGGAAGTCCGATCTTTCCAAGGCTATAAAGAGAGCGGGGGTGGATGTCATCTCTGGTCGCCAATCCACTATAGATGGGGTCCTTAGAGCAGGAAATACCCCGCGTGGTGTTCCTCCATGAAGTGTTTATCCTATAACTGCAGGGGCTTGGCTAGTGCCTCCAAGAAACTATCCATGAAGCGACTCATCGAGATTGAGCCTATCGACATCATCTTGCTACAAGAAACTCTTTGCATGGCCGACCAGATCTCCCACACCCTCCAATATTTGATCCCGAGCTGGTCCTTTGTCGCCCTAGATGCTGCTGGCAGATCTAGGGGACTCGCCATTGGTTACAACCCTCGAACCATTCGGGTTGATGCATCTTGGGGGGGGTCCGGATTTTTGGGACTAGATATATTCTCTACGGATCTAGGCATGAACCTTCGGATTGTGAATGTTTATGGTCCCTGTATACAAAGGGAACAATTTTGGCAGCGCATTTTACACCTCTCCCTCTTGGACTCTGAACAAACAATTATCGAAGGGGATCTTAACTTTTCTTTGGGATTCAGAGAATCATGGGGGTCTGCGGCCCCAATTGATGCTATCACCGACTATATGACAAATATGTTGGAACAGAGAAACTTTATTGATGTACCTATGCACAAATTTCTACCCACCTGGAGGAACAGGAGGGTGGGAGATGCAGCACTGGCTCGTATACTTGACAAATTTATAATGAAAGATTCGCTCCTACAGCAACTGCATCACTACAAACAATGGGTGGGCACAAGGGGCATATCGGATCACTCACCTATTCATCTGGAAATCCAGGGGCCTTTCAAGAAACCAAAATCCCCTTTCAAATTCAACCATGTCTGGCTGAAAGACCCTTCATACATAAATATGGTCTCTGATTACTAGATTGCAAATCCCATTAGTGGAGCAGAGTCCCTCGCAAGAGGTTTCTGCAAAAATCTCTCCGAGATCAAACACCTTTCCATTATTTGGGCTAGGGAGAAGCGCTCACGGGATACTTTACATCTCACTTACAGAGAATCTGAGTTGAGCTCATTACTTGATGAATGAAGTCTGGGATTCATCACTGCAGAGGACAAGATCTGATTGATAGAACTGGAAAATCAGAAGGCAAACATTCTAAAGGAGCACGAGGAATCCCAGAGATTGAGGAGCAGGGATATTTGGTTAAAAGCGGGGGACGATAACACAAGGTTCTTTCATAGCTATGCCAAGGGGCGTAAGGTATCCAATACCATTTGGAATCTCCCTACACCTGAGGGAGGCACGACTGACACTTTCAACAAGATTGCCCACCTAGGCACCACACATTTCAGAAACCTCTACAAATGTCCTCGTGGAGCAAATCTTCCTGATATCATCAATGTGGCGGGACATTTTCCAAGGTTTGTCAATGAGGAAGATGCAAAAGAACTATCTGCTTCGATTACTTCAGGGGAGCTAGAGGGTATTTTAAAATGGTTCAAAAAAGATAAGAGTCCAGGCCCGGATGGCTGGACCATCGAATTCTATCTAGCTTTTTATGAGATCCTGGGGCAGGATCTTCTGAAAGTAGTGGAGGAGAGTAGATCTATGGGATCCATTTATCACGCCATCAATTCGACTTTCATTGCCCTCATACCAAAATCTGATTCCCCATCATCTTTTGATGATTATAGGCCTATCTCCTTGTGCAATTGCCTTTATAAGATCATTTCTAAGATCATTTCAAATCGTCTCAGGCCGATTCTCTCCAGACATATTGCCCCTCAACAGTTTGCCTTCCTCGAATCTAGACAGATCCATGAAGCCATAGGTTCGGCACAAGAAGCCATCCATTCTATCTGGTCCAAGCATCTGAAAAGCATCATTCTCAAGATTGACCTGTCCAAAGCTTTTGACCGTGTCAGCTGGCTCTATATTAAGATGCTTCTTATTCATCTGGGCTTCCCTCATAACTACATCACTTGGATTATGGCCTGCATTACCTCCCCTTCCTTTAGTGTCCTCATCAATGGATCGGCCTCAGACTTCTTTCACTCTGAAAGGGGGCTTAGGCAGGGCTGCCCTTTATCGCCACTTCTCTTTCTGATTGTCATGGAGGGAATTAGTCGTCTAATTGCCTCTGCCAAAAGGAATGGTGATATTTGCGACCTCAGGATCTCGGAGGATTGCTCTCTCACTCACCTCCTATTTGTGGACGATGTGCTCATTTTGCTGGATGGCAGCATTCGGGACTCCAGATCCTTTTCCAAGATACTTCTTCTTTTCTCATCTGCTACTGGTATGCTCGAAAATCACTCCAAATCCACCATCACCTTCACCCACACCTCCGTTCATGAATCCCAATTCGCTCATCAGGTATTTCCCTACTGCATTCATCCCTTGGATAGAGGCCTCAAATATCTGGGATTCTGGCTAAAACCTACTTGCCAAAGAATTGCAGACTGGGTTTGGCTTGTCTCTAAACTGGAGAAGAGACTAACAGTTTGGAGTTATAGATATTTATCCAGGGCGGGCAGACTGTTGCTTATCAAATCAGTTCTGGAGGCCACACCGGTTTTTTGGATGGCTCTTGCATGGATTCCTAGGAACATTCTTGCTTGTATAAAACAACTATGCAACATATATCTTTGGAACGGAATCAGGATAAAAGATTATTTGCCTGGATCAGTTGGCAAAAGATAGCCCTACCAAAGAAATGGGGAGGATGGGGGCTAAAAGATCTCTCCCTCTTCGCACAAGCTCTAGTTGCTAAAATGGGCTGGGCTTTGGTGATTTGCCAGAATCTATGGGCTCATATCTCATACCACAAATACATCTGGCCACAGAACATATTGGACTGGATCAGACTACCTACTTGGTCGACGACGAGCTGCTCATTGGTATGGAAGGCATTGCTCCATTCCCTACCTGTTATAGACATTTTTGTGCCTTGCATCACTGAGCATGAAATGTCAATAATCAAGGGATCCAAAGTCCCTAAACATGTTGTTCCTACCCCTAGAGGAACAAGGCCAGAAAACCACAGCACTTAATAAAAGTTCTCCACCTGAAAACACTCAAAAACAAGGCAATTCTGGATCATTTCAACTGCTCCACTGAGCATCTGCGCTGAATGTCAACTGCTCCACTGTCTACCTGCGTTGAATGTCAACTGCAAAGAAGGCTACCTGCGCTGGGCGAGTTTGGACATGTGGCAGAGTCATTCCTCAAGGTGTCAATGCCCAGGAAGCTTCCAAAATGACACTTGGATCAGGGAATTCGACTGGTGATGAGTAAGAGGTTCCAAATCTCCAAGTGGAAGCAAGAACCTCCAAGTGGACTCAAGAACTGAAGTGGGAGAGGACACTAGTCAGCTTCATGCTAGCCTCAAGCTGACTCATCCTTTCTCCAAAACTCCCATATATAGATCTCTCTCATGAGGTCTAGGGAGGCTGGAATTTAGTATTTGCAAAGAATTGTTGTTGGTTTGTGGCTAGAAACATTGGGTGTGTTATGCTTTGAAAGGAGCTGAAGAAGGAAGTCCATTCTGCTGGGAAGGAGATGCTGGGTTGGAGCCCTATGGGTGGTATCTCTTCCTGAACACTGTTACTTTCAATAAAGCTATCTTGATTCTTTCCTATATGCTGGTGTATTTTGTGTAATTGCATTAGTATATTTGATTTACTTCTAATCCTGAATCATTTATGAATATGTATATTTTCCTTTGTATTGTGTTCTTCTCTTATTGCAAGTAGTTGTTCTCTTGTCACAGGTAGCTGTTCTCTTGTGATCTCGTGGGATTCAAGTAGCTGTTCTCTTGATCAAGCGAGGAGGCAAGTAGCTGTGAACACACAAAGAGAAGAGGATCTAGTTCAAGGGACAACTGGAAGACAACGGTAATTCTGCCGATCTCCTCTCTTTCATATTTCATAAAGGAAGAAATCATGATAGCTGTATTCGTTTGTTGCGAAGGCGCTGTCACACCTTAGGTGGATAGGATCGTCCTGCATAGGTATTTTTCCCCACAACAAATTGGCGACTCCGCTGGGGAAGAACTTGTTTATTCATTTCATTTGTGTTTCCGTCATTTGTTTACTTCATAGACTTGACAGCAACTCTTGAACTGCATCTTTCCCGGATGCAAAGTAAAAGTTGCTGCTTTGATCCAGTATGTTGGACTTGTCTATGATTTAAACTAGATCCACAAATGATTTGATTGATCCTTTTGATAGTCTTTAGTACCCTATCAAAGCATCCCTCTGTTTATACCTTGCTTGTGTTTCTGATTTGGCCTGAAACAGTTGATTTTTTAGCATTTTATGACCCAGAAACCCAGAGAAACGAGAGTTTCTCTCTCCAGCGCAAGCACTGTGAAGGCAGTCTGCATTTCAACGCAGGTCCCGAAGGGGCTACCTGCGCTGAATGTCAAACTGACAGTGTTCTACCTGCGCTGAACCAATGTGGCCTTGTGCAGTTGGGGTTCTTTGTCCTTTTTTGCCCTGTTTTGATCTCTGTTTTTGCAGCCTTTAACCAAGTATAGGTGCTGGTCTGATAACCCTTTTCTTTGCCTGAATTCCGCCTCAATTTTTGTACAAAAAGATTGTGAATGTTTTTATGTGTTTGTGGCGTCATTTACAGTTTTCCTTTGCATGAGTAAAGTAATCATCCTATAGCCCTTGATTTAGATCTGATTGATTGATTGATTGTGATCTTAGGAGAGAGTTCATTGGCTGTTTGCAGTTTGATTATACATTTGCTTTTGCTTATTGGTTTGAATTTGTAACTTTTGAATGTCAAAACAAGTATTCATTTCGAAAATCGCAAAGTGATTGTAATCTCTTCTACCCTTGTTGATTTTGGAAAAAGTAAACTTGTTTGTTTCAGTCATTTAAAAGCAAATTCAAAATTGTACAAAAAGCTTTCTTTGTAGGCATTTATACTAAGAAAGTGGAAAACAAACACCTGCATTGTGCATTTGCATTTTGATAAGTTTCCATGCTTGGTTTAGGAAGAGTGCATTAGAGTGTGCTGATTTCTCTTTGAGAAAAGATAGTCGCTCTCTTTTCCCTTAGTAGCTAGGATTTTCAAAGTTGAAAGATTATAAAGCTTGCTTATCATCTTAGACTGCATTTAGGAATTTGTACCATACATCTCGTGGTGATCCTGAAAGACAAACTTTAAAAACATCAACTTAAAATAAACTGAATGAACCTAACAACGCTTTGTAATATAACGCACAACATAGAGGTCTAGGCTAGAGACGTGTTCCGGCGTCGTTAAGCCTAGTGACTGTCGATCTCTAAGAAGGTGGGTGATTCCTCCTGAGAGACGGTAGCGCTAGTACGGATTTGTGCTCCCACGTACCGTCGCGTATATATTGGGAGACCCCTATAGGCATATATCTTTTATCCTTAGGAAGCCGTGTCGGTCGCCCTACTGATCGCAATGCAGTGAACACAGCATTCACGAAGATCGACCACCCGTACCGTAAAAAGTATTCTGTGGTTTTGCGAAAAGTTTGGCACACCCTCTGCCTAGATCTCCAGAGCAGTTTCTTTTGGCCTTTTTCAGACTCTATAACAGAAAAAGTCCATCCGAGCATTTGTCACTTCGGGCTCGTTAAAACATCGAAGGAAACTAGAGTCATCTTTAGCTTTTTCTCGACTCTTTAAAACTGAAAAAGCAAGTTGTGTCTAAAGCGTCGTTAGCAATTTATTTTAAACGGAACAATCACCCTTTATTCCTGCGTTGATCTTCGAAGTTAGTCTACCTTCATCACAAAGTTCTTGTAGAATCGCTAGGAAATCTTTTGGATAGACTAAATATGTCTGAACAACCGTCGACATCCAGGACTGTGTCATCCGACACAGCAGCGGCAGAGCCTCCCGCTGCTACTCCAACGATGTTCGCTGGTATACCATCTGTCCCGGCAAATTGTCAACAACGAGCTGGAGTCCAATCAGAGACTGTTTCGACGACATAGTTAGTTCCTATTTCTTCATTCGGATTATCATCTAGTATTTCTTATGTTGAAACTCAATAACTTGATCCAATGTGTCTTCAAAGGCCAATCTACCCTTTAAGCACTGGATTGCCACCATATGGAGGGCAGTATGCCTTTTCATTGTTCCCCCCCGGAGAACAACCATATGGGAGTTTACAACAAAGTTCAGGTCAAACTGGAATTACATCCAGCGGATGGGTACCAATACTGCCTCAGTAACCAAGGGTTGCATATTCAATGCAACCAGTCCACCCTATGTCGAATGTTGCCACTATACCTGGTATGTTGATTGCGTTGCAAGTACAAGCGCTACCTGTTGTATGTCAACCCCAAGTTTCTCAGGTTGCCATACAACAACCTCTTGTCTCGACAACTCAATCACAACCTCTGGTTAGTGCCTCCTTATCTGGAGCGACTCGGGCTCAAACAAGTACTATGACTCCTCATCTTGGTCAATCATCCAATATTGGACGACAGCAAATGGTCCAACAACCGGAGCTGGTTCAAACTCAACAACCGCAATCCCAGCAATCATATCAAGGACCCTAGCAACAAGTCTTTGTAAGTAATGGGCAACCGTATAATAACGGTTATGCCCATCAAACTTGTCAAAGTTGCCAGCATCAAATACATTATGCTGGTATGCAAAGACCCATTGCTCAGGCGATTCCATCTTATCCTGGGTATGCTCCGCCTAACCTGAATCAACAATTGCCCTTTGTAGCAACTCTATAATTACTAGATCTAAACCGGCTGACGAATGATCCAATTGCTTATGCCCCTTGGTGGCCAGCGATTCCGCATAAACTTCCATCGGACATTCCTAAATTCAATGGAAATCCAGGTGAAGACCCATCGAATCACGTCATGACTTTTCATCTGTGGTGTTCGTCGAACACCCTGAACGATGATTCGATAAGGCTTCGCCTTTTTCAGAGGACATTGACGGGTCCAGCGGCTAAATGGTATATTGAATTACCTAGAGCCTCTTTCGACAATTTCAGTTCCCTAGCCACGACTTTCTTAACCCATTTTCAATTACCGATAAGGTATGAAACTGGAACGGAAATCTTGACCAACTTCAAGCAGACGACGGCCACACATATATCCGATCATATACATGAGTGGCGTCGTCGTCGCAGGATGGTAAAGACTTACGTTCCAGATCAGCTATTAGCTGAATGGTTTATAAAGTCGTTACTTCCTGCCATAACGGAAGATGTGGCCAAGGGGGGAGTCGTAACGGAGGAACAAGTTATTGCTCGTGCACAATATCTAGACTTAGTATATACTCAGTCCGGCACGCTCTATGATAAAATACCTGACGCCCCTAGATTGGAATTTTCAATTCCTCCTCCTCCTAAATCAAATAGTGACTCTCATGCCGGCGATGGCGTGATTGGCGCAACAGACATGAAATCGATAAAGGCTGTATCTAAAAAGGCCCGTAAGATTTCCGGTCAAAATACAAATGAGGAACTTCTTGCCTCGGAAGTAAGTGTCGTGTCAGACGACAAGGGCAAACAACTGAAGCAACCAGGGGGCAAGAAGAAAAAGAAAGGGAGAAAAAGGAAACCCCCTACGGGGTGTCATATATGCGATGAGGATCATTGGACAACAGATTGTCCATACAAAGCTGAGCTTAAAAGATTCTTTAAGAGTTCGAAAACCTCAGCTGTGTTGACTGATCCGTTTCCAAGCCCGAGAACCGAGCTGGTTGCTAATCAAAATGCTTCCCGATCCCAACTGCTTATGTTGTCTGTATCAAAGCAGCAAAATTATGCTTTGACGAGGAATAAGGATTACAGGAATCCAAAGTTGTCGTACAACAAGGCTAATGAACAACCTAGTAGTTCGACAACAACTTTGATCGAAGTTGTGCCACCCATCATCCCTGAGCCAATGATAAAGTCGCAAAAGGGAGCAGTACACAAATCGACATTTAATCCTTGTGCGAAAATAGCACAGATAGAGGACCTGGCCCAATCGCCGTCCGTTATGTCGAGACTTGAGGTACCGCAAAATTGCTTCTCCCAAGAGCAAGCTTTATTATCAGCAATAGGTGGAATTGACCCAATGGATTCCAATCTTGTGGCCTTTGATCATAAAGGATATGACCCTCAGTTACCAGCTCAACTAGCTTTCCTTATTCAAGTGAAAGCCCTCAACAAAACTGTTCATCGAACAATTATTGATGAGGGGGCATCTACATGCATTATGTCGATGAGTTGCTGGAAAACTTTAGGATCTCCAACCTTGTCGAGGTCTGCGATGACGTTAAAAGCATTCGACGGAAGGACATATACCCCATATGGTATACTAAATAACTTGAAAGTTGAACTAGAGGGAAAAACGGTAGAAATAGATGTTGAAGTCATCGATGGGAATCTTGATTACAACATCCTACTAGGAAGACCATGGATATATGCCATGGAAGCTATTGTGTCGACCTATTTTAGGAAGATTGCATTTCCCTTCCAAGGAGGAATTACAATCGTTGACCAACAAACTTTTCTCCCCAACAGTTCGCAAGTTACGGGAAGCATTCCAATGATCCATGGAAGGAATCATTCGCTCCAAAATATCGGAGTAGGTCTCCTAAAAGACCCTGCCTTAATGGGTACTTTTGCCCTACCGCCTCTGAGTAATCTGGCGGAAGTGGCCACAGTGGAATATGAAACCTTCTACATCTAGTGGATTTGGACGCCGAGGACGGTTCTTATCTTGTGTCAACCTCATTAAAAAATGAAACAAATCCCCTTTCTCAAAGGTAAACCTTCATTCCAACCACCGAGTTGAATGCAATGAAGCTTGGGGGGCGTGCACCTCGATTTGTGTTATTATGCTGGGGGCATGCAAACTTATCACCGAGCAGTTTTAGCACATAGTTCATGCTTGTTAAAAAATAAACATAAGATTGAGCAGTGTTTTGGCGCATTCAAGCTCGTTAAAAAATGAACCCATTCTGGTAAATAACCATTGAGTATGTAACCTGATCAACCATAAAAGCCTTGGTCATGTTTCGTGCACCGTCACCTCCACCGTTCATTTGGCCGATCGTTTACCTCCATTTGATTGTTTACCCATTTTGAAGAACAGCTGCGAAGAGTGATTTCACCTAGCCATCCTTGTGACACTGCCGTGATTGGAAAAATTCCAACCTGTACCTGGAATCAGTTGCTATCCCTGTTTATCACTCGTTCCTCAAAAGACGAGTCTTCTTTAAGCTCTTTTCAACTGACTCATAAAATATGAAAAGATTGCCGAGTTTTGACCTTCCAGCTCGTTAAAGGACAGGAAGAGCTATCCCTCCTCTAGATTTTAATCTTTTTGGACCTGAGGGATTATTGCACAAAAAGATCGAGCGCTTGTTTTGTTTGGCTCGTTAAAGATATTGAAGATTCATCCCTTCTGTATTGTTTTATACTTTTTCGGACTTAAGGGATTAGATGACGAAAAAGGAATTTTGGAGTTAACTTTATGTACCTTTTCAGACTCTCTAAAAATGAAAAGGACCGAGTTTTCCTTGTCGTTAGACTCGTTAAAATGATTAAATAGCGACAAACTTGTCTTTAGACGAGAACGAGTTTCCCTATCGCTAGGCTCGTTAAAACATAGCGATGGGCTTGCCCGAAGGGCAGGTTATAGAACAAGCATATGTTATCCTCCTCAAGCTTGACAAAAATAAAGAGGTACTGGTCAGCAATGACTGGGGAAAAATTGGGAAAGATCAAGAAAACTTTGATGGTAGCAGGTCGCTCTTGAACATGACACTTTTCCTCCGTATCAATTCGGGTTGGGTTGTTTCATTCACCGGTCACATCACCATGGTCTTGCCATACCATCCATATTTGGGGTAATGCTACCGATCCATCGCATCAGTGTCGCCATATGTTCAAGAGAAGTCGTTCAGAAAGAGTCAACCAGGTCCCATCCACTGCCATACATTATCCTTCATCCATTTATGACCGCCACCCTGAATCATATGTCACAGATTTTTTTCACCTCCATTAAAATCATTAGCTCCGTTCCGTGTCACTGATGTGGGATTCATTAAGGCCCTCCTTTGACGGATCGCTCCTTGTCGACATCAGCTCATTATCCAAGGAGTTGATCTAGGAACAACCCCTTCAGTACTTTGAAGCTTGCATGCCTCAATGGCAAGTTTCTCACTTCCGGCGACAGGTATACATCAATGACCTTCGACCAGAAGATTTTGCGTGGTGTTCGACGCCAAGTCCTTTATTCACACCACGTGAATTGTACTGCAGTACCTTGAGGGTCATTATCATTATCGGTGACTCCTCTCGCGCTTGTTAACGGTTTACGTCATTGACCGGTAATCAAGCGATGTCTTTCCATGTTCGACTTCAGCGCAATTCTCACATGGATCGACTTGTACTTAGAGTGAAGATCGAACGAGTTTGAAGACCCCGGATCTAGTTTCATCCATCCGGGCTGCGATGTATATTCAGGAAAAATAAAGACATTTGACATGTACATCATTGCAGTAGATGATCATCCTACTCAAAGGATGATAATTTTCACCAAAATTATCAGTCTACCATCAGACGTTCGTCTGTTCTATGTACAAAAATGAATTTATAAAGCTGAGCATGGGAATGCTCGCCTCAGCTAGATCATGAAAGCAGTATGAATCATAATGTATTGTATTGTATTTTATTACAGGTCTCCTCCCAGCAGATGGATGAACTTCGGACCCTCCTGGATAAAGAATTTCACCCGATGAACGGCCTCATACTTTAGGGGGCAACTGTTATAGACATTTTTGTGCCTTGCATCACTGAGCATGAAATGTCAATAATCAAGGGATCCAAAGTCCCTAAACATGTTGTTCCTACCCCTAGAGGAACAAAGCCAGAAAACCACATCACTTAATAAAAGTTCTCCACCTGAAAACACTCAAAAACAAGGCAATTCTGGATCATGTCAACTGCTCCATTGTCTACCTGCGTTGAATGTCAACTGCTCCATTGTCTACCTGCGTTGAATGTCAACTGCAAAGAAGGTTACCTGCGTTGGGCGAGTTTGGACATGTGGCAAAGTCATTCCTCAAGGTGTCAATGCCCAGGAAGCTTCCAAAATGACACTTGGATCAGGGAATTCGACTGGTGATGAGTAAGAGGTTCCAAATCTCCAAGTGGAAGCAAGAACCTCCAAGTGGACTCAAGAACTGAAGTGGGAGAGGACAC
The DNA here is from genome assembly GCA_031772625.1 of Pinus tabuliformis. Taxonomy (NCBI): domain Eukaryota; kingdom Viridiplantae; phylum Streptophyta; class Pinopsida; order Pinales; family Pinaceae; genus Pinus; species Pinus tabuliformis. The sequence goes on along the minus strand of CM062813.1, from coordinate 61,121,766 downwards.
TAGTCAGCTTCATGCCAGCCTCAAGCTGACTCATCCTTTCTCCAAAACTCCTATATATAGATCTCTCTCATGAGGTCTAGGGAGGCTGGAATTTAGTATTTGCAAAGAATTGTTGTTGGTTTATGGCTAGAAACATTGGGTGTGTTATGCTTTGAAAGGAGCTGAAGAAGGAAGTCCATTTTGCTGGGAAGGAGATGCTGGGTTGGAGCCCTATGGGTTGTATCTCTTCCTGAACACTGTTACTTTCAATAAAGCTATCTTGATTCTTTCCTATATGCTGGTGTATTTTTGTAATTGCATTAGTATATTTGATTTACTTCTAATCCTGAATCATTTATGAATATGTATATTTGCCTTTGTATTGTGTTCTTCTCTTGTTGCAAGTAGTTGTTCTCTTGTCACAGGTAGCTGTTCTCTTGATCAAGCGAGGAGGCAATTAGCTGTGAACACACAAAGAGAAGAGGATCTAGTTCGAGGGACAACCGGAAGACAACGGTAAGTTTGCCGATCTCCTCTCTTTCATATTTCATAAAGGAAGAAATCATGATAGCTGTATTCGTTTGTTGCTAAGGCGTTGTCACACCTTAGGTGGATAGGATCGTCCTGCATAGGCATTTTTCCCCACAACACTACCCGACATTCGAGACAATTTGGCTTGGAGAATCAATGATGGCTGGCTGGGAAGGATCGGGCAGGATCCGTGGATTGGAAGTGGAGGAAGACACATTCTTAACAGAGATCTTATTATGTATCTACATGCACATGAGATCAAGTTTTCTCGCACATTGCTGATCAGCAAAATTCGGATATTTTCACTCAGGCATGGAAGTCTGCTCAACAACTTGACCTCCCTCCACAATGGCACCAGGAATGGCATGAATATACCACTGCATTATCAGAATCGCACATAAGAATCAAAGAGGGACCCGATGAATTAGTTTGGTGTTTGGCAGAGAATGGTATATATTCCCCCAAGCCTAGCTACTGCTCACTAATACAGCACAAAAAACCAGAACAGTCTCTGCATTGGTGGCAAAATATTTGGAAGCTTACTACCCCTCCGCGCACCATACTTTTCTTCTGGTGTATTCTTAGAGGCATAGTGCCCACAGGGGAGCACCTTACACACATAGCGATTTACGGGTCTACCTGGTGTGTACTTTTCAAAGATGCATCAGAATCCACGGAACATCTTTTCCTACTCTGCACTGCAATACGATCACTTTGGCAGAGTATATCCACATCTATCTGCTCAGCTGGGTTATGGACCGGTCACGATATATACAACGCTTGGGAGGAATGGTTTGGCAGACATACATGATCAAAACTACATAACCTCCCCTTATTGGTAAGCTGGTATATCTGGTAGGCCCAGAACCGGTACATCTTCGATAACAAGGCTGTGTGTTGGCCGCGCATTGAGGTCGCCATTATCTCTTCATACAATGAATTGTCGGACCCTATTCCCACTAGGGAGAGGTGCATTCAACCCCCTCCCAGCATTGATAAAACTACCCCCTGGGCGTTTTTTGATGGGGCCGCAAATCAACATATCTGTGGAGGTGGTTTCATTCTCTACATAAATGAACAACATTGCTACAAAGTTAAGATGGGACTCGGTGCAGGCACAAACAACTTCGTGGAACTCATTACCCTCCGCCATTTATTACATTTCTCCTTGGGCATCAGTGTTACAATAATCTTTGGGGACTCAAAGATTATTGTAAATTGGTTCAATAATACATCTATTTGTCACATTCACACACTCAGCAACATATTGCATGAAGTCCATACTTTCAAGGAAGCATTTAACAATATCTCTTGTACCCACATATACAAGGAATATAACTGCAACGCTGATCAATTATCCAAGGAGGCCGCGCTACTACCCAGAGGAGAATGGCTAATACTGGAGCAAAGGGGGACCGAAGAACACCGCTTTTATCACAGGCCATATATAGATCAGCTTTATCAGAGGGACAAATTTTATCATCGAAAATAAATATTATTGTATTCAGCTTCAACGTCATGAAGAATTTATTGGTTGAAAGTGGAAAAAAGGACAGTATGACACTTAAACCTCCACTATTCCTTGCAGCTTGCCTCGTCCATATGAACAATAAGGTAAACTTTGAGTAGTAGACAGATTTGCAATACTGTGTGTTCCAATTTTACAAAACAACTGAGGGCAAAGAGAGTAGCGGGTCCCGGTGGATCCAGAGAGTGGCCTCTCGTAAGTTCTAGCTTCTCTACTAGCATATAGACAGTAGTGCAAAGTAATAGCATATAGAGAGTAGTGCAAAGGGCATAGTGAACATCATTATTATGGAGCAGTATTCTTAAGGTAAACTGCAGTTCAATTACTTTCAATATCTTATTTCTTGTGTAATTAAAGTTATAAAGAGGAATTTGTTACAAAACAAATTACATTTAGATTTATTACAACTGAGAATATTAGAATGCATTTCAGACATGTCAAACAAAATGATTTTATACGGTCCTTGGGCAGATAAATAAAGGTCCCATTTGAACTTTCCAGCATACACCCTATAATATTCTCTTGTTTCTCTGATATTTTATGATAGGCTCAATGACCATTGAGTCTTTGCATGATCATTGCATCCTTATTTCATAGAAAATCCCTTTGTTTATGAACCCTATGGATTTTATGAAGATGTTGTGTATCAAATACTATTGGATGAAAATATAATATGAAGTAGTCACTTGTCGTCCAGAAAACCCAACAAGCTAATGGAATACTTCAGAAACACTGAAATTTGTATAGAAGATTTATTTCGAAGATCAATACAGATGATGACTTTAAATTCACATGTGAATAGATTTTGATAAACTTCTATGAAAAATTGACAAGATTGCCCAAAATCAATTTTTAAATTCACAACATGTTTTGCAAATAAAATACACCTAGTAATCACGGTAGAGCGTTTGAAATCCAACTCATAATTTATTCAAGTGCAATGCAAAATCCAACTCAAACAAAAAGGTTGCTTTAAAAAATTACAAAACTTTTTTGCAAATTAGAAACCCTAAGGATTAGTGTAATTTCTTAGTGAAATATATTGCAATAATTTCTAATTTTCAAGGAAACTAAGAAATTATTTCTTAGTGTAAAAAAAAAGTGTTATAAAGTCTTCACATCAAATCCTTATCCAACTTGTTCCTAAAACAATTGAAAACGAATTGTATCATGATATGACATCCTAATCATAAATTGTATTTATTTGTTAAAACATTCAACTTTTCTCCCTATACAGATGACTAAAATGCTATCCCTCTGTTGAAAATCTAGTGTTCAATCTCTTGGAAATTTTTGGTTTTTGTAGATCGTATACTTTTTTATCACAAAGTGTGCTAGTATGGATATTTTAAACATGAATCGATACCTATGTCGAAGATTTGGATTTGTACATAGAAGAAATGCATAGTTTATTGTATATATTGAAATACTTTTATCCGAACTTGAGAAATTATTCTATATTATAAAGAATTAATAGGTATATTCCCTCGTTAATATCCTTTCTTGAAGTTCATGAAAGATTAATTTTTTAATATGTTTGTAATTGATGAATTGAAATTCATATATATCTAATTAATTTATTTTATTTTATAGGTATTATATATCAAAAAATGTCTTCAAAAAAGGGAATCGACTTTCCATCAAAAATTTCTTTGGATGGTCTATTACATCACAAGTTTCATCACCTGATAAAGAGGATCGTAATTTTGATATGAATGAAGATTTAGATATCTTGGGGAATAATGAAGAATTTGATATCTTGGGTCATAATGAAGAATGTCATGAAGAATTTCAAGGGGGAACCTAGCACCCAACAGAAAAGAAAAAAGAAAAAAGAAAAAAGAAAAAGATTGAAAGTAAGAAGAGAGTTTTGTGAACAATGGAAAACTAAGTATAAGTGGTTAAGAGAGGAAAAAAATGAAGGAAAACCAATTATGAAATGCATATATTGTGAAACACATAAGGCAACAAGGCCATGGGCACTCGTTTCTCTACCTTGCAATATGATTCTATAGTTGTTCATGATAGTTCAAGCATCCATAAACTTTCACAAGAAAAGTGGATATGCAGAAATGAGAATAAAATGAAGCCTATTACATAACACATTCCATGCATTGACATAGAAACAAAGAAAGAGTCATCACTACTATGAAATTAGTGTATTGGATGGTGCAAGAGGATCTACTGCTCTCAAAATATGAATCTATTTTGCTTGTTTGCAATGTCCTTACAAACACCAAATATACAAAATAATAAAGACTATATATCATATACAAATCACGTAGCTGCAAAATAGTTCATTTTTTCTATATCCCAATATTTTGAATACAAATTTCAAAAACACTAGATATCCCTTTATTTTCGTTGATGTTAGATGAAAGTATAAATTTTAGCTTAGAGAAACATATTATGGTTTATGTCACATTTTTAAACTCAAAAGGATTAGGGCCTCCAATTACACAGCTTTTAAAGCTCATAAATGTTTGTGATGGAAGAGGAAAAGCAACTTATGATGCAATCAAACATTTATTGGAATCAAGGGGCTTTTAAAAAGAAAGACTAATAGGAGTTTCCACAGATGGTGCTTCTTCAATGGTTGGTAATGAAAATGGTTATATTAATTTCTTGAAAAAAAATGTACGTAATCTTGTAGGTGTTCATTGCATTGTTCATCGTGAAGCCTTAACTGTGTCAGCTGCTTCAAAAAGAATACGTGAGTTATTGTTTGTTGAGAAATTAGTAAATAAGTTATATATTCTTGGGTGCAAAATTATACAAAAAGAAATAGTCAACTTATTGCTCTACGGGAACTTATGCAACTTATGCAACTTGGAGGAGTTAGATGGATTTCAAGGGGACAATTCATTGACAAACTTGTTTTACTTATGTCTCTCATATTAACATTGTGGAAAAATGAAAGAAAAGACTCATCGTATGATAAGGCAAGGACCTTTTTGGTATAATTTTATTTACATATGCTTACAGATATAATGTGTGAATTGAACAAGTTGAACAAGCAATTCCAAGAAGAGTATGTTGATGTCACCTCTTCAGGGGTAGCCACAAATGTCAGTATAAAAATTTTAAAAGGTGTTTTTTAAGAAGCGACACATTTGCAGATGTCATATGTTATTTATCTAAATTTTTAGATGTCTCTAAATTTGGCTTTATAGAAATTTGTTATGAGGGGCTTGTTCACAAACATGAATGACGTTTTTTTAGCAATTCCACATGTATATGGTGACTGTGTTAACATACAAAAACAATGATGGAAACCTTGTACTGAAGGTTCAATAGAGAGTTGCAAACAGCTTGCAAAAGATTATGTTCAAGCTCTTGTAGAGAGTTTGAACAAAAGACTCTCCAATCTTGCATTTTTCAACTCAGCAAGGTTGTTTAGCCCTTGCCATTATTTAGAGGATATTAATGACAGAGAACGAAATTATAAGAATTGGCTCGAAAATATTTTTCAACAATTACAACATCATTATTGTGAAAGTGAAGAAAACAAAAAAATATTTGATTTTGAAGCTTGTTTGAAAGAGTTGCATCCATTTGTTGACACTCTTCGTGTTAACTTAGGGATCATCCATGAAAGATGTTTGGAGGATTTTTTATGTTAGAGGGTTGCATAAAAAATTTCCTAACATGTGAAAGTTATGGCAGGAAATACTTATTATTCCTGCAAGTAAAGTCTCATGTAAGAGAGGATTCTCAAGACAAGACATAATAAAAGATGTCCGAAGAACAAAACTATGATTAGTTGCATTGAAAGTCTTGATGCGTGTGTTTCTAACTGAGCTTGATTCATCCATGGTGGAATGGATAGTGTACATGAAATATGGAAATATGTTAAAGAAAGAAGAATCTTAAATATTTAAAGTTTTTTCTTTTATATTTATGTTTGTAATGGTGTTGTGTTTTGACAATTAACTCTTTTGGTGAAACTATACCAAATTTAGTTCGTTTACATGATGATATCGAATGTACTTTTGAACATTTACATAGTGCATGTTATGTTTTTTGTTTGAAACTTATTTCACAAATATTGTTCTTTTAATGAAATTATCATTGAAGTGACATAAAATTTAAATGGAAAACATGTTATGTATATTTCAATTTTGTTAAGTTAAATTTTATTATCTAGTTTAGTTGAAACAATATTTACATTCACTATTTTCATGTAAGAGCAATTAAGAATATAATTTGCAAAAATTAAATAAAACTAAAAAAAAAAATATTAAAAATCACTTGAAAAAAAATTTAGAAATAAAACCATCATAAAAAAAATCAAAACCATGATGGGTAGAGGACCTATCAAATTTAACCCTCAAGATGTTTGTAGTCAACAAATATCTGCCTGCTATTGGGCCTTTAATGCACCCATTCACCATACATAACCATGCTAGGAGGCACCCATTCACCATACATTATCGTTTTTAGAGCAGTAGTCTAACAATTATGTTTTTCTTGCCCTTAAAGTTATGGAAATTCCAGTTATATTTTTAAAAAATCTTGGGATTTTTGTAAATCTAAGTAAAAACTGTCTAAATTCATAATTTTAGATGCCATTTTGGATGGTGCTGAATCCATTTCCACCATCAAAAACATGATTCAAACACTGCCTCTACATAATTTTTTGAAAATTTTTTGTTCATCTAATTTTAGCCGTCTAGACAATTCCTCCACCTCCATAAACAGATCCCCAATTCCTCCTTACACAACTCTGTTTTTCGATGGCTCCATCTTTGCGAGCAGGCCAGAGCCGTAATTAATGCAGTAAATATAGGTAGCATTGAATTCCACCTTCCCACCCTATTTCGTATTTGGCCACCTTCCCACCATATTTCAAACTCAGCGAGGCGCGCGGGAAATTTAGAGCTAGAATCTGTGCCATTCATATTGTAAACTATTTTAAAATTTGAAATTGAATTGATATATATATATATATATTGAAATTTAAGTTGGTATAATTGAGCTCTTCTTGTTTTCTTGACACTTTTTGATATTCTAGAAATGGCCTTCTCCACCGTGTCTGTCACGTTGTTGATGCTCTTCGCCGCCTTTGCCTGATTAATCTCTTTGCACCTTCCAACAATGCACAAGCTCCCGCCCCTTCTCCCATGTCCGATGGTAAGATCTCGCCCCTCTATTTTATTTTTACAACGAGGGTCTTTACGGGATTTTCATGTAGTGTAAGGAGGATTGATAGAATATTGTATGTTGTTGTTGCAGGCACCGCCATAAACCAGGAAAAGCATATGTACTCATGTTCCTGGCATATGTATCCATTCCTCGACCTATCCCTTGCACTCTCGTTTAAGGGTCCAGCAATCCATTACGTATTTCTTGACAGAGAAGAAAGGAGAACAGAGAGAAATGGTTGTTTGTATTGTATTTGGAATCATCGACATTGCGTTTACTTTGGAAATAGATGTTGTGGCCGGTACATGCATGATGTTGTTGATTTGTACCTTTTTTAAACAATGCCATGTAATCTTCAAAATTGTTCTTGCCAAGACAAAAAACTCTAAGGCGTTCAGTCTACTTCCGGTGACAAATCAATGAATGTTATTCTAGGGTTTCACTCTACTTTTGTTGTGTTCTTTCGAATATGGTTGCAGCGTTCCACAGATGGGACCAATTATCTATTAATTGAAATGTGAGATCCTGTCCTCGGTGGAAAACAAATCCATGTGCCATGATTTCAGATCAATATAGAATTTTATATTCATATTAGCTAGTGTTTTTATTTTTCATTGATTTTATATTAAAATTATTTAGAACATTAAATTTTAAATTTAGAATATTAATTTTTTATATTTTATTAAAATTATTTATCATTTTACTTACAAAACCAAATGAAAAATTAAAACAGCTTGATCTTGGGTTTGAATTTTGGGCTACCCTCCCTTTAACGGTGTGAATAATGGATATGTAAACTTAAAAATAAGAAAGTCTTACCCAAGCTTACAAATATATATATATATATATATATATATATATATATATATATATATATATATATATATATATAGTTATAGTTTAAGGAGGTTACAAGATCTTGAGTTCGAATCTTGTGCTACCTTCCTTCTCAACGGTGTGAATAATGAACGTATAAACTTGAAAATAGGAAAGTCCTACCAAGCTTTTATATATATATATATATATATATATATATATATATATATAAGAATAGTTTAAGGGGGTTACAATTTTGTTTTGAAAAGAGTAGAAATTTGGGCAAGATTTTGGCACAAATTTTGGGAAATATTACTTATAACAGTCAAGTTTCATGATTTGGGATGTCCCAAAGGTTTTTTATTGTGTTGAACCCATTTCCACTATAAAAATTTATTTAAACAATTCTATAGTGATTTTTTGAAAAAAAAAACTACTAGATTATAACAAAAAAATGGTTTTGCAAAAAAATTGCAATCTCTATAAAAACCAATGCGATTTAGATATCTTTATTTTCTAATAATGAAATTTAATATTTAATTTACTATACAGTGAAATAAAAATCTAAATCTAAATAAAAAAGATAAAAAACCTTATATACTATTATCTATATTTTTAATAATAATAAAAAATAACTCAATTTTAATAATTTACCTAATTTTAATTAAAAGTCCTTGCTCTGAAGACATAAAAGACCTTATGAATTTTTAACCAAAATTCATAATAAATGCTAAAAGTAACTCAATTTTAATAATTTACCAAATTTTAATGAACAGTCCTGGCTCTAAAGACATAAAAGACCTTATGCATTTTTAACCAAAATTCAAAATAAATGCTAAAAGGTGTAACTATGCGTATAAAACTTAAAAAAAAAGGGGGTCTGACAAGCTTTCTTTTCGTTTAATCAAAATAATTAGGATAAATGTTAATGGTGCGTTTATTTATCTATAAAATATAGAGAATATGATATTTGGATTTATGTAGGTTTATGGTTTAATTTGCCTTAATTTTAATAATTTTTTAGTCAATTTTATTTGAAATTTGGTAGAAATTTATTGGAATTATCAATTTTGAGTTGTGAAATTTACATAAATTGTTTAAAAAGTTTTTCAAAATATTAAATCTAAAGAATGTCAAGAAAAAAAAAAAATCTCATAAAAAATTATATTATAGATGAAAAAATGATAATATAGTTACATTGTAAATTTATATAATGTTGTTCACTAAATATTGAGATAAAAAAAAAAAAAAAAAAAAATAATAGAAGAATTTGAAAATAAAAAGACTATTAATTTTGTAATCAACACAAAAATGTTAATTAAAATTTTTATGTATATGGAAAACCATACTCTTTGATGACAAGAGATTGCAATTCTCTATTCAATGTTGTGCAAAAGTCCCTTGCATTGGATGAAGTGCAGTAGATGAATCTCATGGTTCCAATTAGAATCAAACAACAAGGCATAAATAAGCTTTACTAGAAAAAAGAAAGAAAAAGAAAAAAACCTAAATCTGAACAAAACAGAGGTAATGTTCTAGGAGGACAAGGAAACCATGATGAAATAACCTTCACAACAGAGATGATGTTAGTGGTAGCTATGGAAATGCAAAGGCATGCATAGCAGGCTTCACCCAGCCTTTTGGCCTCACCTCAAATTCCATGACTCTCACATACTATTCATTGTCTAAGGGGTAGCAAGGAAGTCAACCCCATGTCTTCCCAATTCATTGTAAAATACCACTCCATGGCTTGCATACATCCCTTAAGAATAAAGCATGCATGATTCCCAACTCCTGTGCAACACATGAAAGGGAATTTTGTAGATTCGTTGATTGTAGACACATTCATGTTAACATCTTCACACTTAACTAATGCATTGTAGCAATCTCCTTGTACCTACATGATAAACAATAGGATTCGTCCATGTCCACCCTCACAAACTCCCATATTATGACCTCCTACAAAATGCTCTCCTCCCCGTCTTTAAGTTGTCATCTATAACTACAACTTGTGAGCCGCAAGTGAGCAAGTAAGGAAAAATGTGCTTTCTCTTAGCCGTCTCTAGCAATGTTGCAGAAAAGAAAGTCTCCACTCTAATGTTTAAAACCATAATGCCCACCCTCAATTAATGATCACCAGACACTACAAGGAACAGTCATTGAAACCCATCTGCATTCCCATTACTACCCACACATTCTCTGACACTTGTCCTGCTATTGTGCTTAAGCTTAGGATTCTATAAAATATATGTAGGCACCCAGATCTACTCTTTTTGTTTTCAGTACAAAAAAAGCATAATGTATTATCATATAGGATCAAAATACAGATATAGACATCATTTATCCTTATCCAGTTACAACAAAAAACCATCTTGGAAAGCATTACATGCTTCCCAATCCGAAAAAACCATATAACACTAAATACATCATATGAACACATATGTCTGATATGTAGAAAGGTTCAAAATTTTAGAAGAAGATAGAAAGAAGTAAATCATCCAGCGATGTGGCCAATGAGAATATACATAGTGTATCAGAGTACCTCCCATATCTTTTCCATCCAATCTCATACATGAGAAATAAGGTGGCCAACAGATTCAAAAAAAAGAAAATGTACACAAAATTATACAAAAAAAATAGGAATTACCCAGGAAATGGAAATTCCCCAACATCTAGAACATTGTCTCCCAAAATTATTTCAATGTGCATATCACCAAGATTACCTTGAAGACCCCTCTTTGAAAGTTCATCTGCTACTTGGTTATGTTCTCTGCCTATGTGCATAATTGTTGAATTATTGAACTGAGTCCATAGATTGTCAATTCTCCATAGCCATCCAAGGAGCGGTGGTTTGTTGATATTTGCACAACCATTTACATGATCAATAATAATCTTAGAATCCCCAAAAATATGTATATCAGGTATATTGAGGAAGTTTGTGAACCATAAAAGACCCCACAAGGCCATTACTTCAGCCCTGGTACTTGTGCCGCTTCTTGCATTCCAGTGAATCATGTATTCTAATTCTTTTGATATGGCTATCCAAAAGCAACAACTGCAAATGTTCATTTGCGTTGCACCATCAAAGAAGCCTACCGAATACTCCAGTTGGGGATCAGTTCGCTTGTGTTGAGTTTTTTTATTACAAGTATCAAGTGAAGTAATCATAAAGAGAAATGATAATGTGCGCTCATATACCAAGATATACTTTACATCCTGCAAGTTGATTTCCATGCCTATATCGGTGTCATCGCCAACATCAAGACAAATCACGTCTCCACTGTCTCTTGGATTGTATTGGATTTGAATGCACTATTGACTAGTGAACACCATGTTGTTAATATCTGGCTTTTTTACTTTAATAAATAACTCGTTGATATACGTGGCAAGACTCCGCACAATTTTTGTATAACACAAATTGAAGCGTTTAATTGGTAGTTCTTATCCAGGATTTCATAATATTGAGGTTGTGACCATGACCAGGTGGAAGGCATGCATTTTGTTTATGCCATGTGGAGTGCAATGGTGTTGAAATATCAGAATATACTCTAAAACTCAAATCATCATGGAAAATAAAATATGTTTGGTGAGTCAAAAAAATATGACCAATCACTATTGCCCAAATAAATTGGTGGAAATATGGAAAATGCAATCACTTAGAAATAATAAAACATGAATTTATTTATATAATTTCCCAAAAATAATACGTGGCACCACAATCAGGCTTTCAAATAGAAACTAAAAATATAACCAATAGGCACACATGTGGATCCTAGATGGATCCACAAAAGGATTGGATGGAATGAACAGATGTCATATAACAGACCCAGATCCAATATTAAAACCCTTTTTCTCCAGCTAAATCACCTCCATAAAACCAAATAGATGGAACATAATCAAACCAGCTAGGGTGATCTCTTGTATCACCGAAGTTGGGTTGTTGGCTAGGGTGAAACTAGATCCCACCAAATCTAGTGTAATGATCTCACCTGAGACCCTCACTTATAGAAACTCGCCTGAACACCCAATCTAAATGTAGAGAGAAAATATAAATATCAAATGCCTTCCCTTCCTTCGTCTTTCTTCCTTTATAGCTCTCCATTAGACCTTCTCTAAGTTTCTAGAATTTACTATCAAATATCATTGACCATAACACCTTGGACAAATACCTCCACATCTTCCCTAATTATTTATTAAAAATTTCCTCTGTTTCTCCTTCTCCAAGTGTTATTCTACTCCTTGCTTCCACCAACACTGGAATTTCATCCTTACCACACCATAAGGAAATATATATATATATATATATATATATATATATATATATATATATATATATATATATATATATATATATATATATATATATATCATATATCCTTCTTCCCCGAGATTGTTTGCCCTCAAGTAATTCACATCTGTCTACCAATCTGGTTGTCCAAAGCAGTTGAGTACCAATACTAAGGTCCCATATTAGCCATTAAACGATCAAAATATGCCACTGTATCACCAAATCAAACATAAATCCCTTGATGCCTAGATCCCAGATCAACCTTTGAATCAAATGCTCACTAATATATCCATTAGTGTGTGAACCTACACCTAGATCCCAATCCAATTGCTGACTCAACTTGTCATCAACAGGTCCTCCTGGATCCCAATTCCACCATAATCTAAGTTCATAGCCCATTATCTATGGATTTAACTGTATTATGTCCCTGGCTAAGAATTTCCTCCTAAGAATTGTCTCATTAATCAGGTACTAACTCATAATCTCATGTGTAAATACTCACACAAGAAAGAATCCCACCATGCAGATGGTGTGCTACTCTGATCCTAATTGAGATGCTCTTAAGTTGTCAAATCGTTGCTTGGTCATAGCCCACCTGCAAAACCCATTTGGAAGGCTCCCATAGGATTCATCAAGAAAATCCTCCCCCACCCTTTTACTCTAATGCACAAACTTGGCCTGATAGAGATGCAAGCCCTGTTGATATATCCCTAAAGAGGGTTGCTCTATGAATTCCAAGTATATTCCTCTTGTTGCCTTGTGAGGGATTTCAGTTCTTCCTCAACACTAGACAACTTGGCTGCTAACTTGACACATACCCCTATGAGCTCCTTAATTTTATTGGTAATACAGTGCCTAAGACTATTTGGATTATCTTCTTCAACATCATCCGATATGGCTTGAAATGCTTAACCTTTTCCTGGAAGTCCTCTCCTAGAAATTCTGGTGCCCTGCTGAATGTCTATGTATTTGCTTACATTAGATGTCCAACTATCACAACTCCAACTTAAGCCTTTGATCAGCTCTCTGGAAATGGCTCATCCAACACACTATGGTTTTCATGCTCCTCTTCATGTTCATTCTCATCATGTTGGTTCACTACTATCGACTCCTCACTCAAGTCTCCTTGGATGTCTTCTCCCTAGCCTTCTCCACTTGTGGCGAAAATCTATTGCTCATCCTTCTCGGTTGCCAAAGATGGATGCACAGGTGGGCTGCTACCCTCATCTACACTTGAATTCTCATATTCTTCATGTATTTCCTCCTACAAATTGATGGAATCAACTATAATAGAGGAATCCTCATCAGAATGGTTGGAATGAATCTCCTCCTGCTTTTTCCCTATCATCTACTCCATGTCACTTGAGAATGAGTGGTTAGTTGCCCAAAGTCCCTTGCATATAAATTAAAGACCTTTCCTCATCTCATTCTTGTTGTCGAGTTGGACCTTTTCATCCTCAACTTTACTAACACTACTCCATATATAGCTCTTACTCCTATTGGTGACCTGCAATTCCATGAGATCTTCCATTGTAAGCTTCCTTTTAAACAACTTTATGTTTTTCTCTACTACTCTTGCTAGCTCATAAGTAGCAAGTGAGACAATTTCTTTCATCCTCCAAATGGTTAATATTTTGGATCACAACTGCTTACAAATGGCCTCATTTTCATCCATGATTGAGATCAAAATGGATCATGCACTAGTCTTGACATGATCTAAATTTTGCTCTCTAATTTGGTGCACAAGGCATTCAGACATCTTAAGAGTCAAATGATTACATTCTAGATCAAACATAAGGTTATAAGATCTAGTTTTCGCCATAAGTTCTAATATCTTAAGCCTCATGTTGAAGGTAGGGCTCTCGATGTCATGCAACCCTTAATACCATTCCACATTCATCTGCAAAACCTTATTTATGATGACATCATTATAGGGAGGTTCAAGTGAAGTTAACGCTATGATTGTGCTAAGGCGTCAAGCAATTGCTAACCTTACCTCTTCACTAGGGTGCTCCAAGAGTTTGGCTTGTATCAAAGTAAGCACGAGTGTTTTTAGGGCCCAACTTAAACTCTTCCAATCTAATTGGTTTACCTTGGACAAACATGTGTATATTTCCTCCAACTTAGGAAGGACATTTGTTGACATCATACATTCTAACTTGAATCCAAATGCAAAGAGCCAATTCCCCACTTCTTCATCCTTTTGTAGGTTTCTCATTTGCATGTTCTTAAGGATAACATGGACTCCTTTCAAGAAGGGTCCATTGTTTTTTTTTCATAAAATACCAAGCGCAAGATGTTGTTTCCATCTCTCGATGTCCTCTAGGGCCTTCACAAGATCCATCCATGAGTAAGGTGCACTAGTCTTGATAATGTTTTGTCTTTCTTTGGTTGATAAGTGTGGGGGGGACTTTCCTATAGCCAAATAGTTAACAATATCTACAAACCAAGGGCTTTTAGTAGATACTACAAAAATATTTTGTCAGAAAAATTATCCTTTACAGGGGTATCAACGTTATCATTCTGCATCCTTGAAAGGAAATCAACAATTGTGTTTTCCTTTCGTGACCTAGATAGGATGGTAATATTGAATTCCTGTAGTAATAACAACCATCTTATAATCTTGCCATTAACAATTAGTTTATTTATTATATTATCTAATGATCTCTCCTAATATAATGAGGAGTGAAATCTTTGATGTTTCTGCAAAATTTCCAAGCAAAGCTTTCCTTGAGAGCAGTGTGACAAGTTTTGAAGTAGCAAATGGAGAATGTATCCAATTTTGGAGAAGGAATACCCAAATAATGTGGAAACCCCTTTGGAAAGGCTAGAAGAATATTGCTTGCAATGTCAGGGAAATGATAATGGATACTATGATGCTTTCAAAAAGAAGCAACAAGGTAATGTGGACTTCCATGCTAATCTCAATAGTATGGAGCTTACAGGATGGTGGGACGAGATCATACAGAACAAGTTCAATGAATTACCCGATTATTTCCAGTGTAGGAAAGAGTGGATAACATGGGGCACTCATTACAGGCTACTTGTTGAGACCCTTGACATCGCTAATTATTATAGATTGGGAAAAGGCGAGCATTCGAGACCCTACCTCACTCACATAAGTTTCATTGAAATTTCATGTTTTTTATCTCTTTCATTTAGACTTTTATTTCTTGTTTCACTTCATATTAAATTAATAAATATTTTTTAATAAAAATATTAAATTTCAATATTAGAAAATAAATATATTTAAATTAGGATTATCTACAAAGGCCACAATTTTCGATGTAATTTAATATATAAATAATAATAATAATAATAATAATAATTAAAAGTCTAACCATAAGAATGTTTAAATCATTTTTAATGGTGAAATAGATTCAACACTATCAAAAATCCCTAGGGCACCCAAAATCATGAAGATTGAAAGTTATAACCCATCTTTCACTGATTTGATAAGAGTGAAACTGTAGAATAACATTCACTGGTTTGTCAACAGAAGTAGACTAAACGCATTAGAATAGCAATCATTGGTTTTCTCTCTTGGCAAGAAAAAATTAAAGATTGCATAGAATTGGTTAAAAAAATGCATGTACATGCCCAAAACAAATATCAATGGAAAAAATTAAAAAACATAGCTCCGATCTACCAGCCACAATATCAATACCAAAAGTCAATGCAATGTATATGATTCCAAATACAATACAAACAACCCTTTCTCTCTATTCTCTTTTCTTCTCTGTCAAGAAATGGGTAATGGATTGCTGGACTGTCAAAAGAGATTGTAAGGGATGGATGAGGTAGGTCAGAGCATATGAGTACATATGCCTTTGCTTAGTCGATGGCGGTGCCTATGACAACAGCATACATTCTATCAATCCCCCTTATGCTACATGAAAATCTAGTAAAAAATTCGTAAAAACCCTCGTTGTGGAAATAAAATGGAGGGGCAAGATCTTACAGTCGGGCATGGGAGTAGGGACGGCAGCTTACGCATTGATGGAAGGTGCGAAGAGATTAATCAACGTGAAGGTGACGAAGAGCATCAACAACTTGACATGGAGAAGGCCATATCAAGAAATGTCAATATATGATATCAAGAAAACGAGAAGAGCGCAATTGGACTTGCTTATGGATCAATTCAATTTCAAATTTCAAACGAGTTTACAATATGAATGGAGTGGATTTTAAATTTATCTAGTGGCTGGTTGAGTTTGAAATATGATGGGAAGGTGGAATGACAACCAATATTTCTATAGTTATCACTTTATTAATGCACTGGAGTAGTATCTGTCAATTCTTAGATTTTGTACTTGCTTAAATCCAATAATTGACCTATACTAGTCAAGTGCATTAATAGCTCCAAAAATATTGATAACCATGCTATGCAGGGCAAGACTATAAGGTATTTAGCACACCCTTTAAGACATCAGTCACCCATATATATATATATATATATGGGCTTCCATATTCTTTTTATCTCGCAGAAGTAATTTGACTTCTATGGTGTCTAACGGATCTGTTGGTGGGGAAAGAGTGTTCGGAAACTATACCTACCATGCATACAAGGTGTTTGAATTTTGAATTGAATTTAAGCAGGAGCAGAAGCCTGCCAATGTTGAAGTGACAACATCGTGTTTGAATTTCAATATTCAATTTGAATTCGAATATGAATTTTCAATTTAAGTGGAGTAGATGCCAGTTCGATGTTGGGGGAAAATACATTTTCTAATCCAATGTTGTATTCGCTTCACTGCTGAAGCCTCCAAGCTTGAATGGTACCTACATGTTTGGAGATGCATGGTGGTACACTTCACATCACAAGGTGTTATTCATGGAGGTGTGTCAGGTCCACGAGTTGAGTCAAGCACGCCCATGTGCGACGGGCACCCAAACTCGGTTATGTGCGACGGTGGGAAGACGTTTTTGGTTTTATGCGACGGATGCACCCCAAAGTGTGATGAGTCATGCGGAGAGTGCGTTGGTTAAAGGTGACGGGTAGACGCGTGCCCATAGTGGAAAACGAGACCAGCGAGCAACCGATGAGACGTGTGGAGGAGTCATGCAACGACCGGTGGGTAAAACGGGTCGGCTGGGCTACCAACCTGGGCAATCCAAGTAACCCGCGATGGTGAAGCGCAACGATTTGGTTGAAATATGCGATGGGAAGGCCGATTTTATACAACTGGCTTGGGTGTGAGATGGAGGTAGGCCAACGTGTTGAACGGATGGGCCGACTTGATATATGTGATATTGAGCAAACATGCTGACGTGTAGAAGGAGGGGGGCAACCATGACGAAGGCCAAACGGACATGACGGTTGGGTGGTGTTTGAGTCCACTTGACCCATATATATATGGAGTGTGTGTGGAGCACTTGGGCAATAATTCAACCGAATGAACATGCTTTGAACTTCATAAGGATATGGGATGAGCGAGGGAGATATAAGGAGGTTGGGATTTTTCGGCGAGTTGCAAGCAGATCGATGGGTAGGACACAGATAGAGTTGCAGACATGACCCAAGGGCATTGCGAGGCATGGGAAAACATGACCCGAGGGAGTCGCAAGGTGTGGGAGGACATGACTCGGTCGTAGACACAACCCGAGGGCATCGCAGGGCACGGGTAGACACGACCTAGTTGAAGAAGCGACTCGAAGGTGTTGCAAAGCGCAAGCAGACACAACCCAGTCGTAGACAAGACCTGAGGGCATCGTAGGGTGTAGGCAGACACGACCCGATGGGTGACCCGACCCAGTGGACGACCCAACCTGGTGGGTGACCCAACCCAGTGGGCGACCCAAACTAGTGGGCGACCCAACCTGGTGAGCGACCCAACCTGGTGAGCGACCCGACCCTACAGGCAACATGAACTTGAGTGCAGTAAACATGCAGAATGGTGCAATGGAGGTTTGAACACCATAGGGAATGGCAGGGCATGTGACTAAGCAGCCAAACGATGGAAGTACCGGTGCGATAGTGAAACTGTAGAATTTGTTCTAAGGCAATGAAACTTGGGATTTCCTCATAACTTATGTGGGAAATAGGCAGCCGAGTAGCTGTAAGATTGTGACACGACACTTGGTGGATTGTGCAGGCCAAGGAAGTTGGTAGCACATGACTATTGTAAACTTGTAATTATAAGATATTGTACATTACATTTGTATATTATATTGGACAGACTTTACGGGAGTTTCCCCTCCTAAGTATATGTGTATATACTTGTATGATTTATGATTTCTGCTGCATAATAATGATGATGAATGTTAATTGAAGTTAATATTATTCTGTTGCATTGTTAACACTTGAAGAATTGGAAATTGGCTAAGTGTTGGAGTTAGGCATAGTCCATACACTCTAGTATTAGAGAAAAGAAAAAGTGTAGTGGTGCCGCACCCGCCTATGTGTGGTTGGAAGACTACCACCAGGATAGGGGCGTGACAGATGGTATCAAAGCCCACTTTCCGCAAGGCTTTGATTAGAGAATTGAAGCAGGCATACCACTGCCACTTTATAACAGATGGCATCAAAGCCTTGATTTAGGGCGAGTCGAGCTTGATTGAAGATTTAAAGCAGAGATACGATGGTAGGGTTGAAGTTGGTATTGAAGCTTAGACACTTGGGATTTGGACCAAGTGTGACATAGTTGAGCAGGGGTGAAACATTATGCTTGGGCCAAGTTGAATGACAGGGCATGGCAAGTTGGGAAGAATGCCATGGGAGACTCTTCCTGGCCTTATACAGGTTGAGGCGTATGAAAGAAGAGAACCCACGAATTCGAGATGAACGTGAGGTCTTGGAAGGGAATGTGGAAGAAAATCTTCTTTGACTTGGTTGGGAAGTTGTTACAGATCCATTTGAGCACAGCACTCCCATCATCCAGATTAGTGTTTTAGGGCTCATCAAACCCTACTTTCAGTTTCTACATGCCCTAAATAAGTCATCCTTTTGAATGCCTCCTTCCCAGACAGTTTCATGACTTGAAGACATCCTGAAATGACCTCTAAAGGGACCAGCACATGTAGGTCCATGTAAGGGTGCGCTGCAGAGTAGTTGAGTCCATGCCAAGGTGCTCTATAGAGCACTTAGGCCCTCTTTCACTTGCGTTGGGCAAGATTGAGCGAAATTCACATAAGGTTTGGGGAATATTATTTTCTTGGAGTCATCTAGAAGTATCCCTCACTTATCAACTCCTATGAGCTCGAAAATGGATGAGGAATGATTTAAGATACATCCTATCCTCTCATCCCTTCCTCCATGGAACTAATTCTAAGTATGGAAGACCATTCAATACCCCCATTTATGACATAACCTCCTTCATCCTCCTATAAATTGAACACTCATTTAAGTGATCAGGGGCTGGACTATGTTGAATTGTAAGGAGATAACGTTGCTATGAGAATTGGCTTTGAGACAAGTATTGTTATGCTACAAGTTTGTCATGATTTTGATGTGATGTGGATGGGATCCAAGCTGGAGGAATGACTTTGAATCAAACATGATGGTTGTAATTCCTTCTTCTATTCAATAAAGTATTTGAACCTTTTTCCCATATGTTTGTATTGATATATGATGATTATATGTGTGTGAATGTATCTGATTCCATTTACTTGTATTCAATAGATCTTTTTCTTTGATCGGTTCTTTCTCTTCTGTTTGTGTTTACAGGTACTTCTCAAGCGTGTTAAGTATGGGAAGGAGTGACAGGATCGATACAAAGGAGACAAGAGGAAAGCGGAACTACAAGTAGGTCTTCTCATCTTCTTTGTCTTATCTATTGGTTATAGGAAAAGGCTAAAGTTCTTTAACTTTTGTTCTAGATATGGCTACTTATCTAGAGAATTAGTATTTATCTGTAGATACCAAATTCTCCAAAACAACAATGGAGCAAGATATAGCTGCAGATTGCGATGAAGAAGAAGAAGTCATGATATATGAGGAAGAGTATGTTGCAGGTATGACAACGATGGAGGAAAAACTTGAGGCACCATTGATTGCCAAAGTTGGACTAGGATCGTGCATATTGCATACATTGATGGATGAAGGCACTCACATGGAGAAGCCTCATGATGAAGTAAGTATTTCTATTACTACTTGTGTTTCATTAGAGCTTTTGGAGGATGGGCCATATGCAGGGAAGAGAAAAGATGGTTTTCTGATGCGATGGACAACCTTACAATGGATGACTAAAATGAGACCTTATGTTTTGGAGAAGCAAGGAACATTGACTATTGCAGAGCTTGTTGGGGCAATTTGTGACCTTATGGCAGAAGGTGAAAATGCCCGTGACAAGGGAGGAACATGATGATCATTGCAGAGCATGGGTCATGCTTTAGACATATGGAGAATAGGCTAAGTGCCCGACATGACTCATGGATAGATTGGAGAGAGGGCACACTGCGGTTATGATGATACTTAGGTGGAATTCTTCAGGGCTGGGACCAAGAGGCAGTCTTAGTGGACCTTTAGTCGGGGAGGTAGAAATGAAGGAAGGTGTTAGGGTCCTATACTAATAGGATTCATAATTTTGTATTGGTTGTGGTTGGTCTTGTAATATTGTACATACTTTTGCTTTTTGCAAAAATTTTTCCATATTAAAAATTAAAAAATGTAAAGAGGATATGTCCTAAAAGAAATATCAAAGGACAAAAAGAATAAGAAAAGATCAAAAAATGAAAAAATATGAACCCCAAACAAAAAAATATCATGAAAGTGTGCAAGTCCAAGTGCCACTACTTTTTACTTTACTGTGCAAAATAATGGTTGTGTGCAGTGTGTCATAAATGCCACAACCCATGATAGTCAAATAGTTTAGTCTTGACTAGTTCATGCTTTAAATTTCATGTTTATAGTTAGAGAATAAAATATCTAGCCAAACTGTTTAATCTTGACGTATCAGTAGTTAGGTAGAGAAATAAAATGTGCTCAACAGCTTAATTTGAGCCATTGCAAGATATAAGGTTACAACTAGATAGTTTGGTTGACAAAAGAAAAAGGAAAGAAAGGGTTTGCTAGCTTAAATGCACCCAATAAAGTGAAGAAAAAATGTTAGGATAAGTAAAGGGTAGGTAAAAGAAAGGTTGCAAAAGTACAAGGTTGTTAAAGCATAAGCAACCTTATCATGCTTAATCATATGTTTCAGTGTGCAGGAGCAGTTTTGAAAGTGAAAGGCTGTTCACAAGTTGATTTAATTAACTTCTCCTCATTTCATTTCACCCCCCATTACATGCTTACTAATTTCCCCATTATCCCATCATTTCCTATTAAAATACCCTTTTCCCTTCATTTTGACCCTTACCCCTTGGTTTCACACATTTCCCTAGCAAATTACCCTTCAAAGGTCATTCCCATACCCAAAACCCCTTTTCCCTAGTGTGAAACCCTTTCCCCATGGAAAAAATCACCTTCCCCCTTATTAATTTCCATATTTCACCTAAAAAACCCATAAAACCCCTTTATCCTAAGTTTTGTTCCCCCCCCTGCATTATTTAATTAACTCCGCCATACCATATTTCCCCAACATAAAAAACTTTTAACCCACCACCTTTGTCTGGATAACAAACTCTGTCGCATTTAACCCTAGTCCCACTCTATAAACCCGTTCATTGTATTTTAATCCCCATTTGTGCATTAATTAATTACAGTTAGTTGTAATTAATCCCTCGGGCCCCACAAATCTCTGCCCCTATTCCCTCCGTGTGGGTCCATCGCATGACAACCATCCAATCTTCCACCCCCAGATCTAATGGCGCGCATGCATATCGCATTGATTCCCTTGCCAAACTTTACCCACCTGAGAGCATGCGAGATTCACAGTTTTGCTCGGGCCCTCTTCGGCTATGTGGCAGCACCTGGCGAACTCGCATGCTCTCGGTGAAATAGCGCCCGGCTGCCAAAAGCGATATGATGGCCCTCGAAACTGCCTCCCTACCAAAAGTCGAAAGCACCCACTATTCATTATGAATTCCATGCCAAATTCTAATCATTGTTAGTTAAAAGGCCGAAGATGCTCATTTTCACCCTTTTCGCTCATTCGCTCTATTAAAGCTTCCTATGCCTTGCTATGCCACCCTGAGCCTCTGCAACCGAATTTCACCACCAACTACCTCTCGAACATGCTTCAGATGCCCAATTCAGTCATCCAGTGCACAGCTGAAGCCATAGTACCCTCTGCAGCTACCATTGAAACTAGTTTGTAGCCTATACCACCATTTCCAAGTATTTTGACAAAAAACCAGAATGACCATCTCAATTTGAAAGCGTACAGTCAAATCAAACATTAATTAATTAAATTTAATTAATCTTTCCCTTAAATTGAGAGTATTTCCCCCCTGAATACCCAAACCCCTCTTTTCTAACCTGCAAACTACCCTTTCACTCCACCAGAGTTGTCAAAGCTTCACTTGCACAACCTGTATAAGCCTAATTCCCACATTTTATCCTAAATATGGCTACACAGACCTCTTTGGATGTCAAACCTATGTCAACCCCTCACCTGGATATTGACCATTTGGACTAGCAAATAGGGATTTCCAAATAAGAGACACTGCAACTCTAGCCCACCTTCTGAAGCTCCACTGTTGGAGTAAGGATAGGTTTCTAAACCATGTAGATGACATACAACTTTGGGAATCCAATTTACCCAAATACATATTCCCAGAAGTTCACCCATTCCTAGATATTGTACATTTTTGTCATGCATGTTATCTCCCAAGCCAAAGGGTTGTTATTGCCCCAAAGCATGAGTTGTTATTCACCATTACACCTATGTCAATCAACCAAATGCTACAAATCCAATCTAGCCCTAATCAGACCCCTCTATCCATTAGAAACCTATTGGACTTACACATCACATTAGACCAGGTGAAAATCAAGCAAATCTTCCATAATTTCATCATTGAAGACCACCATACTCCTACAAATACCCCACCCTATGCTGCCACCATTTTCTTAGAAACTGGCAGACACATAATCACCATGATCTCATGCATCCTAGGATACACATCAGATGAGCATGTGGATGAGGTCATCCTGGCCTTCCTGTCCATTTTCACTCCAGGAAAGCCTCCTGCTATCATGTATGATTATGCTGATTTCATTGCAGACAGAATGCATGGAAAATTCACCAAACTGCCCACTCAAAGAGCTTTCAAATACTCTTCAGTTGTTTTTTATATGTTTTTGTATTACCAGATAGATGCATTCCCTGTGAGCATCCAGAAGTTGGACAGCGGGGGAAAGGAGAGATCAGTGGTCTACGGGACACCCTTGGTCTAGAAGTTTTCCATAGCATTCACCTACAAAGACTTCATAGATTCCTTTGTATACCTTGTCATGAACATGTTGACTTCTAATACTCAGCCTAGAATCAGCCAAGACATCAATAGAGTGCTACAATTGGCAAAGAACAACAAGGTGGGAGACTAGTACCTCTAACAGAACCACACTGAGATCAGAGTTTATGGATGCCAGTTAGCCCCTTATAAATTGCCAAAATACCTCCCTATGAGGATATTTGCCCTTGAATATTTCAGAAAAATCATCAATTCTAATGAGGTCCACTTCCTATGTGCTATGAAGAAAACCCAGTTCAAGGTGAAAAACCAATTGGGCCCATTCATTTGTAACAATAGAGAGGCTAGACCAGAGGCCAACAGGTTACTACAATAGATGAAATTCAGAAATAGCTTCATATCGTAGTATGACCCTCATGGGGTTATAACTAAACTTAGACTCAGGGTCAAGTTGGACCATACATCCAGCACCTAAGACCTGACATTGAACAATTTTCTAACCAATCTGAGTGGGTGGAGAATACATTGATTGATATGGATAGCACAGTTGTGGATGTTGAGAACACACTGATTGATTTAGAAAAGAAATTTGACCAGAACTCTTTCCTGTAGGTTCCAGAACTAGGGGAACCAATGAAAATTCTTCCTATCCTTCAAACCCCAGCCAATGAGGAGAAGAATTCTAAGAGGAACAGGGAGGAGGCATCTAGCTCTGCCATGGACACTCCAAATGAGCTATTTGAGCTAAGAAATAGGCCCAAGTTGAATCCTATGTCTGAACAGGAGGAGAACATTGCATGAGAGGAAATAACTAACACTGAGACAATGGGCCAGAGAAGTAAAGAAGTAGTTGCATCAGGTGAAACATAGCAGCCATCAACCTCCAACACACAAATGATAGAGAGACAACAGAGTGTTGAGGTTTCTTCCTTTGTCAGGCCAGCTGACAGGGAAAAGGATATCAAAGACAGATTCAAAGAGATAAAGATGAGGAATGAGAAGTTGAAGGCAGAGACATATGCCCAATACTTCAAGCATACTCCACCAAACCAGAGTAGATTGATGTCAGCCTTTGACATCAAAGCAGGAAAAATGCAGGTGTCATTTTTGCAACCCACTGTACAGCAACCAAAGACCTCGGCAGACTACAAGAAAACTAATTTTGAGGTGTTGGCCAGGGATGTTCATCCCATTGATCAAATAGAGTTCCATAAGTGTTGAAAATGCAACAAGATGATGGAGCTTAGTGAAAATAAGTTGCCTTCACTAAGTGGGCCCGCTGGCTATTTTTGGAGAAAAGTCTATTTTTAGAATATGTCTATTTTTAGACATATGGATCATGGTCTATGAGTTGTAGGATGCTATTTGTGGATGATTGTTCATGTTGGTAAAAATATATGGACTTCTATTTTTAGACATATGGGCGGAGTCTATTTTTAGACTGCCAAGCTAAAAATAGAACAGTCGAATATTATTAGCTCTTAATAATATTTGGACTATAAACATTATCTTATCCTCTTGGAGCACTTCAGTTCGAGCTACGGATGTGGAACATGCAACTGCCAGAAGGAAATACGCTTTTCTTATGGGTCAGGTTAGCTATTGCATGATGGACTTCAGTTAGAACTCAAGTGATTGAGTTTGGTGGAGTTGATTGAGGAGTTGATGGAGTTGTGTTCAGTTTGACTTGGTTGAACTAGTTGTATTTAGTCTAAATGCAGAATAGACTAGTGATGAGTGATGTGAATTAATTATTAATTAATTCACTAATTACTAACTCATAAATCAACTAAAGAATACATCAGTTAACTCAGTGCATGGACAGTTCAATGGAGACAAGTGTTAGAGGTGGGTGAAAGAGTGAGACTGCTATCAGTTCTGACTATAGCTGTGCATGAGATTTGCACATGCAACTGTAGAGATTTTCCAATGAGGATTGTGTAGTACAACAAAAGGGAATTCGAACTTGGATCATTCCTATTATCACATTGGATTGCGTAGTAGAGGCAGGCAGACAGCGAAGGAGATTTGAACCTGTGACTTAATTTAGATATGAGCTAGTTTGTGTGTAGTAGGTGGAGATAGTACTGAGTACTTGTGAGGAGTATTTTACTATGTATTGTTACATGTTCTCTATCATTATAATATACAGATAGTTCGGGGTTTTCAGCTATATGCTTTCCCCAGTACATACTGTGTTAATGTGCGCATGCGATTGATGTTTGATTGTTTTTAATTCAATAAAATTGATGATCAACGTAGAGGAGGTTATGCATTATGCATGGATTCCGCAAATAGTGTATAATCATGATAATCTCTGTGAATAAGTGTTATATTATTCAAAATTTCTACATGGTATCAGAGCAGAGTTGATCATCAGATCTATTATTCAGAAAGTGATTACATTTTATTTCTTCAGGCAGAGTCTGTAATTGGGCCAGGTAGCCTCTGGATTCATCCTTATTTTGGAAGGTGAGATATCCAGTAAAAGTCCATACAATCAATCTCTGTACGAGAAATACTTTGTTCTCACGAATGTTAGATCTGAAGCGGTTGAGTTTTGAGCTGGTGGAATTCGAATTTGCAGCAGTGTTTTCTTGATGTCAAAGTTGAAATGTATTTCAACGGATTGCGATTGGAGTATGCTCTTGAAGGTAGCTCGAATTATATTGCATGGAAAGACCAGATGGAGGCGGTGTTAGATGAAAATGGGTTGAAGGAGTTCATAGAGGCTGAGGTCCCAAAGCCTACTGATGCTGCTCACATTGAGGTTTGGCAAAAGAAGACAACAAAGTGTCAAAGGATTCTGTTGGAGGGCGTGAGGGATCACATTGTGTCCAGCTTGCATGGAAAGGCTTCTCCATACTTGATGTGGAAAGCGTTGACAGATCTATTCCAAAGCAAGAGCAACCAGAGGAAGTTGGCGCTCAAGGATAAACTCAGAAACATTAAGTGTGAGAATGGAGACAGTATGCCCAAGTATCTCACGAAGTTCACCTAATGCCAGGATGAGCTGGGAAGTGTGGGGGTGACTGTCGATGATGAGGACTTGGTGAGCTTGGCTCTCCTTGGTCTTCCGAAGAGTCGGCATTCCTATCAAAACTCTGTCAATGGTTGGGAGAAATTGCCAGGATGGGAGAGACTTTGGTTAGATCTTGTGCAGGAGGAGATCAAGCGGAATAGCAGGGACGAATCTTCATCAAAGGCATCTGATGAAGAAAATTGCGCTTTGGCTGCCAAAGCAAAGAAGGGGAAGGAGAAGGGTTCTCTTTCTGAATCCAATTCTTCCAATGATGGGAAGAAGGTTTACAAAGCGAAAGTGCGATGCTTTCGTTGTTATGAGGTGGGCCATTATGCTTCAAATTGCCCACGGAGGAAATCCAAGAAGGGATTGGGAGAAGGATCTGAAGGTGAGGCACTTGCTTCACAGTTTGAGTTGGATTTCACACTCTTTGCATGCATGGTTTCATCCATGGTGGGAAGTGGTTGGTTTCTTGACAGTGGAGCTTCTTTCCACATGACCGATGACAAGAGTTTGTTAAGTACTTTGGAGGAGAAAGATCTCCAGATACTCATAGCAATGGGTAATGATGAGAAGTATAGTGTCTCAGGTGTAGGCACGATTATTTTTTAGAGGGAGAATGGAGCTCACCTTACCTTGACCGATGTCAATTATATACCAGGACTGAAGAGAAACTTGGTTTCGATCGTGATGCTGGAAGACAGAGGCTATGATGTGGTCTTCAGTAAGGGAAAGGTTTTCCTTGGACACATCATCACTAGACAGGTGAAGCAAATTGGTTCAAGGGTCAAGAACCTGTATGCTCTTGAGGTTCAAGATGCATGCAAAGCCTTGAGCAGTGAGGCAACTGATGGAGACTTGGTGGTTGAGAGGGAGCTTATATTACCTCTCAACATGGAGAGCCAGAAGAAGTCTCAGATGATTGTGGAGGAGCCACGATTGGTTCAGCAGCTTCAGGGGGTTGTGGAGCAGCCACAACAAGGGAAGCTGAGAGGAGATCGAGTAGAGACATCTACTCATGCAGAGACCTCCAGTAGGGGGAAACTTCGAGCCAGGTGGGCTGAGGGATCACATGCAGCCATACCTCCAGGTAGGAGGTGGGGCGATATAGAGTGATCGTCCCAAGGAGGAGGGGCAGGATCCTTGAGGTACCCAACCTCTTGGATGAGACCTTGCTACCCCGATGTGGAGTAGCAGGAACTGACTGATTGGGTAGAGACAGATGCAGATGGAGCAGTAGAGAGAGCTACAGTGTAGGAAATCCCAGGACAACGCATAGCTAGCAGGCTGCAGCAATGCGAGAGGCACAAGTGTTTTTCACAGTGCTAGGTGGCATAGAGAGGTGTGCAATGGTGTGAGATGAATGGAGATGTCGCAGTAGCATAGATGTCAAAGAGAGAGCACTTGTTAGCAGCAGGTGGAGTTTCAACATCAGAGTATGTTCCTAGCCCAACACAGTGGTCAATTGGGAGTGTTTTTGTTCCAAGTGTTGTTGGAGCAAGTGGACCGGGCAAATGTGTTGCATGCAAAACATTCTAGAGTTGCAGGATAGGGGTTGCAGATAATCCATATCTTGTTGAGAGGGGGTGTTGAAAATGCAACAAGATGATGGAGCTTAGTGAAAAGAAGTCGCCTTCACTAAGTGGGCCCACAGGCTATTTTTGGCGCGAAGTCTATTTTTAGACATATGGATCATGGTCTATGAGTTGCAAGGTGCTATTTGTGGATGATTGGTCATGTTGGTAAAAATAGATGGACTTCTATTTTTAGACATATGGGCGGAGTCTATTTTTAGACTGTCAGGCTAAAAATAGAACAGTCAAATATTATTAGCTCTTAATAATATTTGGACTATAAACATTATCTTATCCTCTTGGAGCACTTCAGTTCGAGCTACAGATGTGGCACATGCAACTGCCAGAAGGAAATATGCTTTTCTTATGGGTCAGTTGAGCTATTGCATGATGGACTTCAGTTAGAACTCAAGTGATTGAGTTTGGTGGAGTTGATTGAGGAGTTGATGGAGTTGTGTTCAGTTTGACTTGGTTGAACTAGTTGTATTTAGTCTAACTGCAGAATACACTAGTGATGAGTGATGTAAATTAATTATTAATTAATTCACTAATTATTAACTCATAAATCAACTAAAGAATACATCAGTTAACTCAGTGCATGGAAAGTTCAGTGGAGACAAGTGTTAGAGGTGGGTGAAAGAGTGAGACTGCTATCAGTTGTGACTATAGTTATGCATGAGATTTGCACATGCAACTGTAGAGATTTGCCAATGAGGATTGTGTAGTACAAAAAAAGGGAATTCGAACTTGGATCATTCCTATTCTCACATTGGATTGCGTAGTAGAGGCAGGCAGACAGCGAAGGAGATTTGAACCTATGACTTGATTTAGATCTGAGCTAGTTTGTGTGTAGCAGGTAGAGATAGTACTGAGTACTTGTGAGGAGTATTGTACTATGTATTGTTACATGTCCTCTATCATTATAATATACAGATAGTTGGGGGTTTTCAGCTGTATGCTTTCCCCAGTACATACTGTGTTAATGTGTGCATGTGATTGATGTTTCATTACTTTTAATTCCGTAAAATTGATGATCAACGTAGAGGAGGTTATGTAATATGCATGCATTCTGCAAATAGTGTCTAATCAGGATAATCTCTATGAATAAGTGTTATATTATTCAAAATTTCTACAATACGTAGACTGGATAAATGATTTACTCCACCCTCATAGGAAAGGCCATGGCTACCTATAAGCTACAAGGTTCATTAGATAATGTGATAGCCCAATACAAATTGGAGAAGGCCTCCTCATAGGCCAAAGAAAACAGAATAAAGTCCTTGGAGGACTTGGTCATTGAACTGGGCCATGACCCAAGTGATATTAAGGCCACATATAAATTAATCAAAAAGAAGAATGAGGACATAGCAGCCCTCAAGAAATAGTTGAAGCTGCCTCATTTAAAGCACCCACAGAAAAAGTAGGTCCTGGAAAGTCAGAACAATCATAAGAGATGATGGACCTAGTGCTACAACTGAATGATTAGTTAAAGAAGATGGAGAAAGAGTTGGAAAGCTTGATGCAGCTTAAACAAGCTAGTTTGGATGATGCTGCTGCAACTGTCATCCCAACATTTACCATTGTTGACCTTCTACTTTGGCAACATCCTTAGCTCCCACTGCTCCAACGGCCACTGCACTACTGACATCTATAACAACTACATCAGCAATAAGATCGATAGCAACAGGCTCCACAGGTGATAAAGCAAACAGGCTGGTCAAAGCAATGGAAGAAGTGTCCATTCAGACCACTAAGATGAACAGAATTAAGGAGAAAGTCACCAGCCTAGAAACATATTACAAATTGGCCCAAATCATGCACAGAGAAGAACATCAGAAGGCCACAAGGATGACGAAAGAATCAAAAGCCTAGAAAAGAAACTAACACTAAATGAACCTCTAGGTCAGGCTAAGGAGTAACTATAGGCCAATATCATTGACTCTGCCAATGATATTTGGCCATCCATCCAAGTCATTTTTGAACAAATTGATTTGATAAAGCAGGCTACATAAGCCATTCAGAGAGTTAAAGAAGAACTTGGAGATATTCCAGAGGAAGCAGCAAGGATCATTCATTTCCTCAACTCCAAGAACAAGTATGAGCTACAAGAATTAGAGATACCTTACAGGAAAGGTACAATTTTGGAAGTCAAAAGAGTCCTCACTAAGAGGAATTTGATGTTGAACTTGGAGGATAAGTGTCAAACCATGCAAATGGCCATTAACAGGATCATGATTAAGTTCGAACTTTTGAGGTAAAATGGATTACCAAATCCCTTAGTTATAAATGATAAGCTAATGACATAGGAGGATTACAATAAGAAGATCAGGGAAGTGGCCAGAGATCAGGTAAACACTTCATCCATGAAGGGCATACCAACAGGCAAAGTATTGTATCAAACATTTGAGAACTTGTTTTACCTCTAGCATGAGGTAAAACACCTTTTTGTCAATAAGCCTACTTTTTCCAAATATACATAGGAAGATGAAATATATAGAAAGATGCTCAATATCCAATTACCATATGATGAGACATAGGAAAAACGGAATGATTTATTGTAGGAAATACACAGTAAAAAGTAAAAAAGCACAGTAAAAGGGTATTGACAGGACAACAAGGTCAAAGAGTATCAAATGAAAGTGTATCATATGAAAGGTCATAAGTAAATATGACATCTAGCATGAAAACCAGATAGCCAAGTAGCTTAAAGGGAAAAAGATCAAAGACTAAAAGACAGCAAAACCTAAATAACATGGATAGCAAACAACAGTTCAATAGGTGTCTCTATCTTCTTGCATGAAGATATTTCCTTTTCCTAGATTAGTTCTCAATGCAGTTTGAGATATTTTGTAAATTCTTTTTGTATAAATGCTTCATAATTCGAAGTATTGAGTGTGGATTACGATACATTTGTAGAGTTATTTTGATCTTAAACCTAAGGGTGATTGTACCAATTTTCAAGTCAACAGACTGGAGCAAGTAACAAAAGAATTGCATTACAGGATTCATGAGATAAGCTATTTACATTGAAGTATATTCTTTGTCTGATTTTGTTACTTTCGTATGTGTTTCATAAACTTAAATGTTATTCAAATTTGAATGAATTAACTAGAAATATCACTCAAAACTTGTTTAAGTACACTCTGTTTTGCACAGTTAGTCATTTATATGTTTTCCTCTGATAATCGGATTTGAGAACCCTTAATTGCTCTCCCATATCGGTTTACCTCTTTCATTCTCTTCATAATCTGGCCTAAGGAACCCTTAATTGCTTCCTGGATCCGATTAGAAACCATTTCACCATCCAGCCTTTGAGATCTATAATAACTCACCTATCTTGCCCTGTAGACACTGTTTTTAAAGCTTGATCCAGTCCAATTCGTCTAAAATTCGACCCCATAGCCCAACGGTAAAAGCAAACCTCTGTTCATCTAAGTAAGTGATCCCACCACTCAAACTAAAATCAAAACCCAAGTGCAGCAATAACTAGTCTAAAATAATTTTAACTATAACAAAGTTAAATTAGAAAGAGAGAGCCCTCTCTGAGAATTAGGAAGGCTAGGTCCTAATCTTAAAAGTTGGTTTGTGGTTACCTTTGAAAATTTCTTTCTTCAACAACTTCAAAAGAAATTTTAGAGTGATAACATTATTGGCGACCATACTGGGGACTTCGATCCTCAGTCTTATAAAACTTTAAGGAAACCTTAAATTTAATCTTAAGCCCCTTAAGGTCATTTTCGAAAGTTGTTCTTAAAAAGTTTCATAAAAAATAGTTTAAAAAGTTAAAATTCTGGCTCCCAAGAAGATTCGCTATACCAGGGCAAATCCAAATCCAAACCTTGCTACCATAGTTGATGACCCTCACAAAATTTTAAGAAAACCTAAAAAGGTAGAAACTCAGGCAAGTAGTAGCCAGTTAATCAAAGCAAATTCACTCCCTAAAGAGTTGTCGACTTTAAAGGAAATCCCTTTTGATTTTTCATTTGACCTCTCATTATTTAGAACTAAATCTGAGAATGCCATCCATGAAACAATGTTAGACCCTGATTTTATTCAACTCATTGAATCAAAAAGGGTGATTATCCATCGAGATTTAGATAAATTTGTTTTGGAGACTTTTGACAAGTTAGAATCTTTGACCTCTACATTGATAAGCCATATAGATGATGCTTACCTTCAACAATCTGTTGAAGTAGTTGCCCCCA
This sequence comes from Pinus tabuliformis, assembly GCA_031772625.1. NCBI lineage: Eukaryota > Viridiplantae > Streptophyta > Pinopsida > Pinales > Pinaceae > Pinus > Pinus tabuliformis. The sequence goes on along the minus strand of CM062813.1, from coordinate 61,089,386 downwards.
CTGCTACTGCCGCTGAAATTTTTGCACAATCTTCACTCACTGCAAATACACCTTCTTTTACCACAACATCACCTATAGTATTTGTTATCACTCAAAACTTTTCCCTAGAAGTTATCGGAAGAAGGAAAGACCAAGGTAGCCACAAACCAATCTTTTAAGCATAGGCTCTAGCCAACCTATGACTCAGAGAGGGCTCTCTCTATGTGATTTAGATTTGTTTGTTGGGATTTTAGGCTAGTTCTAAATGTTCAAGGGGTCTTTTATTTATATTGAAGGTTGGGTGGTGGGATTCTTGGAAAAGATGGATAGAATGGGGTCTTTAGGCTATTGGGCTATGGAGTCAACAAATGGATAGAAGAACTGGATTAATTCATTAAAGGGAATGTCCACAAGCCAAGCTAGCAAAATAAAGTGCATGTTTTGGATCAGAGAGGTGGAACAGTTTGAATCAGGGTGACAGAGAAATTAAGAATTCTCAGACCGAGATTTAAATGCAGAACAGAGGGTAATCAGAAACAAAGGGAAATTAAGAATCCTTTGCTATAGATTATAAAGAAACAACCTAAACTAAGGAGCAATTCCTTAACTTAGATATGAGAAGAAAACATTCATTATGCATAACAGTTAAATAGAGTGCAATTAAGCAAATTATGAGATATCATTCCATGTTATAGCATTCAGATTTTTAGAGATACAATAAAGATTATGGAAAACTTTAAGGAAAATAACATTCAACGTGAGAAAATACTTATTTTCACTTCGCTTTACACATGAATCCAGTGAAATATCTAGTCTTTATTCATTAATCTAGCTTGTCCAGTCAATGATACAATAGATTTACAGACTTAATATCAAGAAGTCTATAGAAATGTCTTAGAATCCACCCTACATACTTCGAATTGTGAAATATTTATACAAAAAATTATTACAAAATATCTCAAACTAACTTGAGATTTAATCTAGTAAAATAAAATATCTTCCTGCAGGAAGATAGAGACATCTATTGAACTACTTTGATGTTGTCCCATTTATTATGGTATTGCTGGCCTTTATGGTTGGTTTTAGCCCTTTTAGCTGCCTTTTTGTTTGATCTTTCATGTATGAGTGCCTTATTAACCTTTGACTTTCCTTTGATACCCTTTGACACTGATGCACTTTGGCATGATGACATGTCTTCACCTGTTTACTTGGTTGTTCCACTTTCACTTTATGGTAATCATTTTACTGTTAATTTCTTACAATAAATCAGTCATTTTTTCCCACCATTCATCGTCCGGTAACTTGAAATTCATCATCCTTCGATATATCTCATCAGCTTCAATATACTTGGAAAAGTTGGGCTTGGTGATGAATAAGTGTTTTACCTCGTGTTGGAGGAAAAACATGTTCTCAAATGTGTTATATAAAACTTTGTCTGTTGGAATAATTGCTGAAGTGCTAGCTTGTTCATTAGCCAACTGCCTGAGTCTATTGTCATAGTCCTGTTGTGTCATAAGCTTGTCATTGATGACCAATGGACTGGGCAATCCTTTCTCCCTCAAAATTTGGAATTTGGCCTTGAATATATCAATGGCCACCTGCATGTTTTGGCACTTTTCCTCCAAGTTTAACATTAGGTTCCTCTTGGAAAGAACCTTTCTTATTTCCAAAATAGTTCCAGTTCTATCTTCTATGTCCAGCTCATGGAGTTCATACCTGTTCTTGCTGTTGAGGAAGTGGATGAGTCTATTGGAATGCTTAGGCATGTCTCCCAACTCCTCCACTTTCTGGATAGCTTTTGTAGCTATCTTTATTAATTCTGTTTATTCAAAAATAACTTGAATTGATGGCCAAATATCGTTGACAGAGTCAATGATATTGGCCCATAACAGTTCCTTGGCTTGTCCAAGGGGTTTCTCTAATTTTAGGTCCTTTTCCAATGCTTTGACCCTTTCACTCATCCTGTTGGCCTTCTGAGCTCCTTCTTTTTGCATAATATGGGAAAGTTTGTAATCAGTTTCTAAACTTGCCACCTTTTCTCTTAGTTTGTTCATTTTAGTGGCTTGGATGGACATTTCATTCATGGCCTTGACTAATTTATTTGCATCCTCTCCTGGTGTACTCATTGTTGTAGACTCTGCTGTAACTGGCAATGATGTAGCAAGTGGAGCTGTAGGTGCAAGTAAAGCTGCCAGTGTGGAAGGGACTGTTGTAGACACTATAGGGATGACGTTTGCAGAAGTTGATGCAATGATAGTTTGTTTCATTTTGATTAAATTATCCAATTCTTTCTATGTTTCCCTTAGTTTATCATTGAGTTGGAGGACCAAGTCCATCAACTCCTCATGCTTTTTTTGGGTCTCCAGAACTTCCAGTGTTTGAGGATGTTGCAGCTGGGGAATTTTCAATTGCTTCCTAAGTGCGACAATATCATTGTTTTTCTTCTTTATGAGCTGCTATGTAGCTTTAATATCCTTGGGATCATTTCCTAATTCAATAATTAAGTCTTCCAAAGACTTAATCCTGGTATCCTTGGCATGTTAGGAGGCTTTTTCCAAATGAAATTGTGATGAGATATTATTCAATGAACTTTGTAAATTATGGGAAGCTATGGCTTTACCTGTAAGGGTGGAGTATATCATTTCTCTAGCCTATTTATGAATTTTTATTTGGTCTATGGGATGAATGTCCCTTGCCAATACTTCAAAGTCAACTCTCTTGAAATTTGATGATGTTTTGGGTTATTGTGTTGTAGGCTTGATAAAGGACATTTGCATCTTTCCCTCCTTGATGTCAAAGGCTAACATCAACCTTGTTTGATTTGTGAGTGAGATTTAGGTATTGAGCATATTTTTTGGCTTTAAGCTTTTCATTCCTCATTTTGATGTCTTTATACCTGTCTTTTAATTCCTTGTCCTTATCAGCAGGCCTGTTGAGTGAGGACACTTCTAAACTTATCTACCTTTCCAATAGCTGACTCTGTGAGGAGGAAGGCTCTTGCATGTCTGAAGAAGGAGTGGAGGCCCTGCTTCTATCTGTTTCTATGGTGGTCACCTGTAATGATTCTTCTGCATTTTCCTATTCAGTGACAGGATTGATTCTTTGCCTCTAGCTGTGACCAGTTTCACATTGCGCCTCAAATGTATTCATAAGTGAGGTGGAGGCTTCTTCTCTGCTTCTTTTATTATTTTTCTTCTCATTCTGAGGAGTCTACATGACTGGAGGGGTGCTCATGGATCTTTCTTGGTCTTTTGGTACCTGCAGGAAAGAGCTCTTATAAGTGGGGTCCAAAAAATGACAGATCTGGGCTGGCCCCTAGTGTGAAGCTTCTGGAGAGTAAAAGGAAACTTATCTGACTAATAATACAAAAATAGATGGTACAATACAGAGGAGTATTTGAATACTCTCTCATTGCCCATTCTTGTGAACTTCTCATGCATTCTATCAGCTATGAATTTGGCAAAGTCATATGTGGTTGCAGGAGGCTACCCTAGGGTATAAATGGACATGAAGGCAAGAAATAAGTTCATCAATGTATTCACTTGTAGTGTACCCCAAAACACATGATATCTTGGTTACTGTACTGGCCCCATTTAGAGAAAATAGTTGATACATATGGAGGGGGGTCCTTAGGGATGTGTTTTTCCTCTACAATGAAGGTTTGGAACAACTGGGCCAATCTTAATGGGCTTAGCTTGGGATACTGGTCCAACAGGTCTCCAATTGAGATCGGGGTTAGGTTTGGCCCTGGTTAGAACTGTAGCATTTCATTAATGGACTCAGCTGTGATAGTGAATATAACTTTCTAGTCATGAGACATTATGGCTCTATGGTTGGGGACATAGCATGCATAGCACATATGAACAACTTCTGGAAAGATATGAACTTGGGGGAACTGGTATCTGGGTAAATTGGACTCCCAAATGCCAATGTCATCTGTATGGTTCAGGTGTCTGTCTTTGCTTAAGTAATGAATTTTGAGCAGGAGCTCTGTTGAAGTTGTATCTTTGATTTTGAAATCCTTGTCAGCTAGGGGAAGGTGGTCCAGGTCTAAGTGTGGAGTGGTAATGGGTCTAACGTCCATGGTGATATGGGTAGCCATAATTCAGTTCTTGTGGATTTGAATTAGGCTCTAAGGGTTTTATCAAAGGTTTTTGGGATTTTTCAGAGGGTTTAGGCAAGCAGCTCTTAAATTGGCAATATTTTTTAATTAATTTTTAAATTAAAACACTACACAGGATAAGGTTTCAAAATTTGAAGGGGTAAGAGGTAATTTGTGGTGAAATTCCTAGAATTGGGTGAATTAGCTTTAAAAATGATGGTTCACGGTAGTTGAAGTGGTTGGCGTAGTCCTGGTACGGACTAAAAGGTCAGTTGGGTTGTCTGCAACGTCTCCTGGAGTAGACTTGGAAGTCTGTTGGTAAATTTGGTGTTTGCAGGGATTGCAATGGTTCACAAAGTTTACAAAGAGAATGCATGGAAAAAGGGAAAAAGAGGGCTTTGCAGCCTTTTATGGAGAAAATGATTAGTTTTGGCAGGTTCACTTTTGGATGAACAGTTGACGTTTTTTGGTTAAGTGGGGGAAGTGGTTTTGGAGGGCCATCACACCACTTTTGTGGCATGGGTGGTTTTTGGGAGGGGTCGCCTGATGTACCTTAGAGCGCGACACGTAGCATTCAAGGGGTCGAGGAAAACCACTTTATCTGGTGGTTATCATTCAGCCATCAGGCGCGGCCGATATGGCTGTGCACCGTTGGATGAGGGGGGGCGATGATCAAATGGTAGTTTGGCGGAACAGCTGCGTGGGGGGAAATGAACGGGAGTTGATGGGGGGGGGCAAGGGTGTTTGGGATTAGTTTAGGGATAAATCACAAGTTTAAAATGATCAGGCTGAGCTTAATGAGGGATTAGGGAGTCACGTGAGGTTAATAATTGGATTAACTTAAGTTTACCGGGATTAGGTAAACTAAGTAAGGTTATATCGGGGTATGGGTAATTTCTATTAGTTTTTATTAAAACCAAAGGTTGGAGTATTTTATATAGGGATTTAATTATTATACGGAAAAGGGCTTATAACGAGATTTCTATAATAATGTTAGTGATTATTATGAAAATGTGATGGTGGAGTGGGTTATTCCTTAGTACAAGGGTAAAGTAAAACATTGGTGCACTTAGCTTTATACTTAGGGAAAAAAGATTTTTTGTGGGTTTTTTGTGTGAAAGGGTTTTATACGGGGGGGTATTACTTTTCCTAGGTAAAAGGTGTTTAAACCTTAGGAAAAGGGATTTTCTTAGGGTAATGAGGGGAAACGGATTTTATGAAGGGGGAATATGTTTTCATGAAGGGTGTTCTAGTACTTGTCCCCCTATGTCATTAAACCGAGGGTCCGGTCCCTCCGGAAGTCAGAGAAATGCTCTGAGCCTTTTTGACTTAAAGGATTTTAAGTACTTAGAGCATCTTGATGGGGGAAATTAATAAGTAAAAGGGGTGAAATGAGTGGGGGGATGTTAATTAAAACACATTTGAAAACCATTGTGCCTGCTTTGTTTACTGTTTATGCACATTGAAAGATGTATCTAAACATGACATAAGTGCTTTTTATGTAGTGAACTTGATATTTCTATAACCTTTCTTCTACTTACCCTACCATTATTTCTTCACTTTATTTGGGTGCATTTAGGCTAGAAAACCCTTATCAATATTTTTCTTTTCTTTTACAAAGTAAACTATCTAATTCTAACCTTATATCATCCAAGGGCTCAGATTAAATTGATGAGCTCCTTTTATTTTCTCTACCTATCTAATAATCTGCCAAGGTTAAACTGTTTGGTCAGATTTTATTCTCTAACTATAAACATAAAATTCAAAGCATGAAACAGCCAAGTTTAAACAATTTTACTATCATGGATTGTGGCATGAGTAACAAGTTGCACACAATCATTATTATGCATAAAAGTAAATAGTAATGGAATTTTGACTTGCTCACTTTCATGGTCTCTTTTTGTTTTTTGGGGTTCATATATTTTCAATTTTTTGGACCTTTTCTTATCCTTTTGTCCTTTGATTTTTCTTTTATGACATACCCTATTTACATTTAAGAAAAAAAAAAAAAATAATATGGAAAACATTTGTAGAAAGAAAAGGTATGTACAATATTACAAGGCTTAACATTAGCCATTCAAAATTATGACTCCTATTGCTATAGGAACCTAAAAGTGGCTCCACTTGGAGATGGAATTTTCTAGTGAAATTTCAAGAACTTTCTAGATCAGTAGCCCCTGAATTTCTACTGATGTTACCTTGCAAAATGTTCCTTTATGCCTCTGCATTATTAATACTTATGACAGTGAATTTTTCAAAGCTTAGGGCCTTCTCTTTGGGCTTCAACTTCAAAAATCACCATCCAATCCAAACTAGACTTTTGAAAATAAGATATGTATAAATGGGAAATGAAAATTAGTAACTAGGTTCAAAGTAATGTTTTAGCATTTGACCATTCACTGGCCCTCCTTCTGTTTTTTTACCATCCATTTCTCTTAGGAAGAAATCATTATTACCTCTAAAATCATAAATGACATATGGGTCTTTCCATAGGAAATCAAATTTCCCATGTTTACCTTTGTCTTCCCTTCTTGAATCCCACTTGAGTACTTTATCACCAAGGTAGAAATCTTCAGCCTTGGTTCTCTTATCAAAAATATTTTTAATCCTTTCATGCACAACTTGAAACCTGATATAGACCTCTTCCTTGGTTTGTTGAAGATGAATTGTTTGGTTGATTCTTCTTTGGATACTATTTGGTTCAACCTGCAATTCTTGAAGCAACTTCATCACTGGTACTACCAAAGAGGATGGAAAGACAACTTCCATCCCATAAACTAGTTGATAGGGAGAAGTACCAATTGATTTCTTAATAGTCAATCTGTCTGCCCACAAGACATTGACTAGCTTCTTATTCCAAGTTTTCTTATTGTCCTCTAGTAACTTCTTGATGATGTTTACCAGGATTTTGTTTGAGGATTCTGCGAGTCCATTTCCTTGAGCGTAATAGGTTGTAGAATGGCCCAAGGTGACATGATACTTATTGCAGAAATCTATCATTCTTTTGGATTTAAAGGCTACTGCCTTACCAGTAATGAGCTTAGTTGGACATCCAAATCTTGATAGAATATTGGTTTCAAGGAAGGTTATGATAACAATATTTGTGGCTTTCCTTGAACGTATGGCCTCTATCCTTTTGTGAAGTATTCTATGGCTGTGAGGATCCATTTGTACTGGGCAGAGGAGGGTGGGTGAATTTCACTAATGAAGTCTAAACCCCATTGTTGAAAAGGTATTTCAGAAGAGATTGGCTTGAGGGGTAAAGGTAAAAGCTTTTTCTTTCCCTCAAAAATTTGACATTTGTGATAGGAGGTCACATATTTCTTGACATCAGAAAACAAGGTAGGCTAGTAGAAACCAGCTCTAAGGATTTTATCTGCAGTGGTCTTCCAGTAAAGGTGTCCTCCACAGTCACCTGCATGAAACTCTTGTAACACCTTGTCAGATTCATCTTTTAATAATCAATTGAGAAGAATACCTTCATGATCTCTCCAAAACAAAGCATTGTCTAATATACAAAATTTTAAGGATTTCATCTTCAAAAACCTGCTTTTAGTCCTAGATAATTCAGGAGGAGCTTGTAAATTTAATATTAGCATACCAAGGTGATTCAAGAAAGGCCTAGCTGATTAGTGGAGTCGTCATCTCCTCTTCATTGTCTAGTTGTGCAATAAAGTTTATATCCAAGGCCTGACAGTTCGATTCAGCCATGAGCTTGGCTAAACCTTGGCCCTTGATTAACTTAGTGGGTTTGATTTCTATATCATATTCTAAAATAGTAGAAATCCACTTTTCCCTCTTTCCATCAGGACCATCCTCAGTTAGGATGTCTTTGACCACTGAATTTGGAACGTAGGCTACTATATGAGAATATAAGATGTATACCCTGAAATCCTTAATGGCTTTGACTAAATCCAATGCTTGTTTTTCCATTATATTGTATTTTAAGGGGGAATCTCTCAGGGATTTGTTGAAGAAAGAAATAGGTTGTTCATAGCCCTAGTCATTTTTCTGCAATATAACTGCAGCTATTGTGTGCTCAGAGGCAAAGGAAAACAAGATGAAATCTCTGGAAAATTTAGGACTAATTAACATATGTGTTTTAGTTAAGGCCAGTTTAATGTCTTCAAAGGATTTTTTAACCCCTACAGTCCATTTTATGGTTGAATCTTTTTTTAGCATATTGTTAAGTGATCTAATTAATTCTGCTAGATTAGATATAAATATTATAATAAAGTTAATTTTTCCTAAAAAAGATTGTAACTCTCTAATGTTCCTCTGGTGTTGTATCTGCAAGATGGCTTCTATTCTTGTAGGGTCCATTCTTATACCATATTTTGAAATTATATGGCCCAGTAACTTTCCTTTTTTTAACCCAAACAAATACTTCTTGGGGTTCAAGGAAATTCCATATTTCCTGCATTTAATAAAAACTTGCCTTAGATGATCCAAATGTTGATTGTCAGATTTTGAAAATACAGTAATGTTATCTAGGTATATCACCAGGAAATCATGAATTTCTTTTGCAAGGCTATATCCATAGCCCTCTGAAAAGTGGCCCCCTACATTCATTGTCCAAAAGGCATTTTCACATACATAAATGTGCCCCAAGGAGTAGTAAAGGCAGTCTTGGCTTGGTCATCAGGATGAACTGAGATCTGATTATAACCAGAAAACCCATCCAACAATGAGGTTTTGGTTGCTCCAACTACTCTTTATAAAATGTTGTCCATTTTGGGGAGAGGGTAATTGTATTTTAGTGACACTTTGTTGAGGTTTCTAAGATCCACACAGTCTAATCTCACAAGTTTTCTTTCTAGTAGGCACCAAGTTTGAGACCCACTCATAAAATCTGATTGGTGCAATTCTTTTGGCATCATAAATTCTCTGAATTTCTTTTTCAATTGCAAGTAATAAGACAAGATTAATCCTTCTAAGTTTTTGTTTGAAAGGTTTTTGATTTTCTTTTATAGGAATTGTGTGTTGTATGATGTTGGTGTCATAGGATTTGAGGTCCTCATAACTCCAAGCGAAGACATCTTGAAATTCTTTCAATAACTCAATGTATTTCACTTTTTCAGTTGGAGGTAATGATTTTGAAAGTTTGATCAATTTTGGATTTTCATCAGTGCCTATATTACACTCCTCTATATCATATTTCAAAGGTTCCATTTTAGGTTTCCTAGGAACATCATTTGAATCAAATAAATCTTCCAAAGGGGTTAATCCCTTAGGTAAGAAATTATCTTTGAGATTAATTACTTCGGTGTCTTCACTGATTATTTCATCAATCTCAACTTGCTCTAGGTTCTCTACATCTAACTTAGTAAATTTAGTAGGATGAAATCTATCTATTTCTTCACCTTCTATCTCATTTATTTCTATCTCATCTTTAGTGTTAGGATCTATTGATGTATCAGTATCTATATTGTTATTTACAAATTCTTCTTCTGAGATTAAAAAGTTGTTTATCTATTTGTCATCAAAAAATATTTGCCAGTTCTTCAAATTATCTGGAATTGCAGGTCTGTGCCTAACTTCAGCAGTGTACTGATGGTTAGGTTGGAAGGGTAACTTGCAGGTGCTGGCAAACATTGCTAAACTATGAGCCTACATATTATGTTTTCTAGGAATTACTGCAAGCTTGGTTTCTAAGAAAGTGTTAAGTATTTCTACAATAGTTCCTCTATAACAACTTAATCTAGGGTCCTTTGTCATATATACAGCATCAATCTGTTTTATAACTAGTTCAGAGTCTCCCATGACAGAAACTCTTTTAGCTCCTAGATTCCTAACTAATTTAAGACCTAAAATTAATGCTTCATACTCGGCCATATTGTTAGTACATTTAAAATTCAGTTTGTATGCATGGCCTTCTGAGTGATTATTCTCCAAATTATATATCCACACTCCTGCTCCTGCTCCAAACTTATTTACTGACCCATCAAATTCAAGATGCCATAATATCTCATGCTCATAATTTTCACTATCTGGTGCAACAAACTTTTCCTCATTTACAGCAATTTGGCCACCTTATTTATTGGAAAGTTCTTAAGTTTTGTTAGTTTCATTTTGTATAGAAGCTGCAATTTCTTTTGGTTTTGTATTAATACTGTCTAAAATAGTTTCTTGTGTTTGGTCAACATTATATAGAACAAAAGAATCGATATCTTAATGTATGGAGTAGATGGGAAAGTTTTGAGGTTGATCCTGACTACTTACCATATATTTCATTAAGGTTTCTCGGTATAGTTTCTTAGGTTGTCCAAAAACAGAGATTGTTGCAAGGCATATGTAGTTGTAAAGATCCCTGAAGTTTGGCTCCCCATGATTTGGATAACAACATGCCATACTTTGGTGGGATGTTAGCGACCACAATATCCATAAGGATGCTTTTGGCAGGATATTGAACTAAAGTAACACACAGGTCTTTAATCAATCCTAGACACTTTACTTGACTTGAGTCAAATGAGAATAAGTCCTTGTAAGGCCTTGTAATGTCTAGGTTTAATTTCTCCATTACTGATTTGGGCATTAAGTTGTGGGAGGCCCTAGAATCCAACATTGCATTGTGTAGAATTTTTTCATGGATACTAAGGCTAATGTAGAAAGGTGGTACTCCTCCTTCTAGTGGTTTTCCATTAACATCTGGACCAAATATAAGTTCTGGTTGGTCATCAAACAGGTTGACCGAATCCTCATTTTCAACAATGTTTAAAGTCTGGTTTATCTGTGACTTGTAGGTTTCATTCTTGATTAGTTCTATTAAAGGAACTAAAATCTTTAGCTTTTCTACCTCCACTCCTAGATTAAATGGAAAAGAGGATTTTTCTGTTTGAGGGTTTTTAATTTTCACAGCAGGGATTTGAGCAGGGTGGTCTTCTTTTCCTTTATTGGGAACCTCCTTATGTGGATTTTCAAATCTGGTGTTTTGAGCTTTGTCCACTGGTTCGTTAGGGGGAATTGAAGTGGATGGTTGATCATCAGAAGGTTGATTAGGGGTTATATCTACAATGGTGGGGCCAGAAGGATTCTGGTTCTGTCTAGGGAGAATCTAGAGGACTTTTGAATTAGGGGCTTCTTTGATTTTCTTGGGTTGATTTTGCCATGTTCTCTTGCTTTGGTTAGGGGAATCAATGTTCTTTTTACTTCTTAGGTTATATTGTTTATGCACTTCAAAGATCGTAGAATCATATCCTTGTTTATAATCAAATGACTCTCCAGACTGGATTTGCAATTGCTGCAGCTTATGCAATTCCTGCTCATCTTAGGTTAGAAAAATAGTATCCTCATCATTTATTCCCATCAGGTTAATTTGTGTGTCTTGTTATGGATCTTCTGGATGGGACTTTTCTGCATAATTTTCTTGAAAAGGAGGCCTAATGTTCTGATCAGGTCCATTTTTTCCAATGTTTTGGTGTTTTCTGAAATTTGGGTTTCTAACTGGAGGTGCTTGTTGGTTATCCCATTGAGGCTTCCTTTCCATATTGTCTATTCTATCCATTAGTTTTTCAATACTTTTGGCTAAACCATCTATTTTGAGGTCAGATGGTGAAGCTTCATCTTTGCAGTTCCTCTTCTTTCATTCCTAACTCTAGCTCTTTTAGCTAACAAATTGGCTTCTACACTAACTGCTACACTTTGCATTTCCTCTAAGGTTGGGGGGTTTCTTTCCCTCAGTTGGTATGCCATTTCTGTGTCAAAACCATCAGGGAACTTTATTAATGCTAAGTCAAGTGGGGTTCTAAGGTTAAATGGGATTGCATTATATATATTATTGAATCTAGTGCAGTAATCTTGTACAGTTTCATTAGGTCCCTTTCTAATATTCTCATATTTTGAAAGGATCTATAAGGGGTTCTTTTTCTTTTCCCATCTATTCAAAAATTGTTGGTAAAATATATCTAAATTATCAATACTATTAGCATCTAACGCTCTAAACCATTTCCTAACATTACCAGCTAAAGTCTGAGCAAATAGTCTCATTTGAACATCACCAATATCAATTTCATGTCGTTCAAAATAATCTGTCATCTTGTTGACATGGTGTTGTGCAATGCAGTGTCATATGCCATAAAATTGAACAATTTTACTTTAGTAGTCCGCTGACATAGCACCAAGTGGGGCAGGTAATACAAGAGGATCATATCTATTTTCCATGGTTGTAAGTTGGGAGAGGATGAGATGTGGGGTTGAGGTACTTGGAGATGATGCAGTAGTGGATGACGAACCAGGACTGGTAGGTGGTGAATGAGCAACGCTAGGTTGGTGAGGGAGTGAAGGTATAAATGATGGTGAAGAATGGACTTCAGAAGTTGAAGGGAACAATGGTGAACTAAGAGTAGTGGAGAATTGTCTAGAAAGCTCAGGGGTCTTGGCAGTACTAAGGGATGATTGTGGAGAGTTCAGAATGTATTCATCAATTGACTTGTTGGCCTTTTGGACTTCAAGGTTTGCAATAAACTCAGGGTCTAGAACAATTTCGTCAAGTGCACTTTCGGATTTTGTTCTAAATAATGATAAATCAAATGGCACATCAAAGGGAAGTTCTTCTAAAAATAACCACTCATCAGGACATGAATCTGCTTTAACTAATGGTATTTGGCTAACTGAACTTTCTTCTTTTTTATATTTTCTTGAAATCAGGTTGGGATTATCAACTACTGGGGCAGGGTTTGGATCTGGATTAGCCCTAGTAAAATGAGTTCTCCTTGAAGCCAGAATTTCAAAAAAAATTAATTGTTTTTTTGTGAGATTTTTAAAATAACTTCTAATAAATAACTTTAAGAGGCTCAAAATATAGATTTAAAAATTTCTTAAAGCTTTATTAGGACTGAGTGTTTGAGTCCCCAGTATGGTCACCACTATGTTATCACTCATAAATTTTCCCTAGAAGTTATCGAAAGAAGGAAAGACCGAGGTAACCACAAACCAATCTTTTAAGCATAGGCTCTAGCCAACCTATGACTCAAAGAGGGCTCTCTCTATGTGATTTAGCTTTGTTTGTTGGGATTTTAGGCTAGTTCTAAATGTTCAGGGGGTTTTGGATTTATATTGAAGGTTGGGTGGTGGGATTCTTGGAATAGATGGATAGAATGGGGTCTTTAGTCCATTGGGCTATGGAGTCAACAAACGGACAACAGAACTTGATCAATTCATTAAAGGGAATGTCCACATGGCAAGCTAGCAAAGTAAAGTGCAAGTTTTGGATCAGAGAGGTGGAATGGTTTGAATCAGGGTGAGAGAGCAATTAAGAATTCTCAGACCGGGATTTAAATAAGGAACAGAGGGTAATCAGAAACAAAGGGAAATTAAGAATCCTTTGCTATAGATTATAAAGAAACAACCTAAACTAAGGAGCAATTAAGAATTCCTTAACTTAGATATGAGAAGAAAACATTCAGTATGCATAAGAGTTAAAACAGAGTGAAATTAAGCAAATTCTGAGATATCATCCCATGCTACAGCACTCAGATTTTTAGATATACAATAAAGATTGTGGAAAACTTTAAGGAAAATAACATTCAATGTGAGAAAATACTTATTTGCACTTCGCTTTACACATGAATCCTGTGAAATATCTGGTCTTTATTCATTAATCCAGCTTGCTGGTCCAGTCAATGATACAATAGATTTACAGACTTAAGATCAAGAAGTCTATAGAAATGTCTTAGAATCCACCCTACATACTTCGAATTGTGAAGTATTTATACAAAAAATTATTACAAAATATCTCAAACTAACTTGAGATTTAATCTAGGAAAATAAAATATCTTCCTGCAGGAAGATAGAGACAACTATTGAACTACTTTGATGTTGTCCCCTTTATTATGGTACTACTGGCCTTTATGGTTGGTTTTAGCCCTTTTAGTTTCCTTGTTGTTTGATCTTTCACGTATGAGAGACTTATTAACCTTTGACTTTCCTTTGATACCCTTTGACACTGATACACTTTGGCATGCTGACCTGTCTTCACCTAATTACTTGGTTGTTCCACTTTCAATGTATGGTAATCTTTTTACTGTAAATTTCTTACAACAAATCAATCATTTTTTCCCACCATTCATCATCTGGTAACTTGACATTCATCATCCTTTGGTATATCTCATCAGCTTCAGTATACTTGGAAAGATTGGGCTTGGCAATGAATAAGTGTTTTACCTCATGTTGGAGGAAAAACAGATTCTCAAATGTGTTATATAAAACTTTGCCTGATGGCAAGGCTCTAATTGCTGAAGTGCTAGCTTGTTCTTTATCCAATTGCCTGAGTCTATTGTCATAGTCCTGTTGTGTCATAAGCTTGTCATTGATGACCAATGGACTGGGAAATCCTTTCTCCCTCAAAATTTGGAATTTGGCCATGAATCTATCAATGGCCACCTGCATGTTCTGGCACTTTTCCTCCAAGTTTAGCATTAGGTTCCTCTTGGAAAGAACCTTTCTTATTTCCAAAATAGTTTTAGTTTTGTCTTCTATGTCCAGCTCATGGAGTTCATACCTGTTCTTGTTGTTGAGGAAGTGGATGAGTCTATTGGCATCCTCAGGCATGTCTCCCAACTCCTCCTTCACTTTCTGGATAGCTTCTGTAGCTATCTTTATTAATTTTGTTTGTTCAAAAATAACTTGAATTGATGGCCAAATATCATTGACAGAGTCAATGATATTGGCCCATAACAATTCCTTGGCCTGTCCAAGGGGTTTCTCTAATGTTAGGTCATTTTCCAAGGCTTTGACCCTTTCACTCATCCTGTTGGCCTTCTGAGCTTCTTCTTTTTGCATAATCTAGGCAAGTTTGTAATCAGTTTCTAAAATTGCCACCTTTTCTCTTAGTTTGTTCATTTCAGTGGCTTGGATGGACATTTCATTCATGGCTTTGACTAATTTATCTGCATCCTCTCCTGGTGTACCCGTTGTTGTAGACTCTGCAGTAACTGTCAATGATGTGGCAGGTGGAGCTGTAGGTGCCAGTGAAGCTACTAGTGTGGAAGGGACTACTGTAGACACTGTAGGGATGGCATTTGCAGAAGTTGATGCAATATCAGTTTGTTTCATTTGGATTAAATTATCCAATTCTTTCTTTGTTTCCCTTAGTTGATCATTGAGTTGGAGGACCAAGTCCATCAACTCCTCATGCTTTTGTTGGGTCTCCAAAACTTCCAGTGTTTGAGGATGTGTCAGCTAGGGAATTTTCAATTGCTTCCTAAGTATATCAATATCATCATTTTTCTTCTTTATGAGATGCGATGCAGCTTTCATATCCTTTGTATCATGTCCTAATTCAATAATTCATTCTTCCAAAGAATTAATCCTGGTATCCTTGTCCTATGAGGAAGCTTTTTCCAACTGAAACTGTGCTGAGATATTATTCAATGAACTTTGTAAATTATGGGCAGCTGTGTCTTTACCTATAAGGGTGGAGTATATCATTTCTCTAGCCTATTTATGCATTTCTATTTGGTCTATGGGATGAATGTCCCTTGCCAATACTTCAAAGTCAATTCTCTTGAAATCTAATGATGTTTCGGGCTGCTATGTTGTACGGTTGATAAAGGACATCTACAGCTTTCCCTCCTTGATGTCAAAGGATGACATCATCCTTGCTTTATTTATGGGAGTGAGCTTTAGGTATTGAGCATATGTTTGTGCTTTAAGCTTTTCATTCCTCGTTTTGATGTGACTCTTTATACCTGTCTTTTAAGTCCTTTTCCTTATCAGCAAGCATGTTGAGTGAGGACATTTCTAAACTTATCTGCCTTTCCAATAGCTGAGTCTGTGAAGTGGAAAGCTCTTGCATGTCTAAAGAAGGAGTGGAGGCCCTGCCTCTATCTGTTTCTGTGGTGGTCACCTGTACTGATTCTTCTGTATTTTCCTGTTCAGTGACAAGATTGATTCTTTGCCTCTTACTGTGACTAGTTTCACATTATGCCTTAGATGTATTCATAGGTGAGGTGGAGGCTTCTTCTATACTTCTTTTAGGATTTTTCTCCTTATTCTAAGGAGTCTACATGACTGGAGGGGTGCTCATGGCTCTTTCTTGGTCTTCTAGTACCTGCAAGAAAGAGCTCTCATAAGTGGGGTCCAAAAAATGACAGATCTTGGCTGGCCCCTAGTGCCAAGCTTCTGGAGAGTAAAAGGAAACTTATCCAACTGATAATACAAAAATAGATGGTACAATACAGAGGAGTATTTGAATACTCTCTCATTGCCCATTCTTGTGAACTTCTCATGAATTCTATCATCTATGAATTTGGCAAAGTCATATGCGGTTCCAGGAGGATGCCCTGGGGTATAAATGGACATGAAGGAAAGAATAAGTTCATCAATGTATTCACTTGTAGTCTACCCCAAAAAACATGATATCATGGTTACAATGTACTGGCCCCATTTAGATAAAATAGCTGATACATATGGAGGGGGGTCCTTAGGGATGTGTTTTTCCTCTACAATGAAGGTTTGGAACAACTAGGCCAATCTTAATGGGCTTAGCTTGGGATACTGGTCCAACAGGTCTCCATTTGAGAGTGGGGTTAGGTTTGGCCCTGGTTGGAACTGCAGCATTTCATTAATGGACTCAGTTGTGATAGTGAATAGAACCTTTTGGTCATGAGACATTATGGCTCTATGGTTAGGGACATAGAATGCATAGCACATATGAACAACTTCTGGAAAGATATGAACTTAGGGGAATTGGTATCTGGGTAAATTGGACTCCTAGAGGCCAATGTCATCTGTATGGTTCAGGTGCCTATCTTTGCTTAAGTAATGAATTTTGAGCAGGAGCTTTGTTGAAGTATTATCTTTGATTTGGAAATCCCTGTCAGCTAAGGGAAGGTGGTCCAGGTCTAAGTGTGGAGTGGTAATGGGTCTAACGTCCATGGCGATAGGGGCAGCCATAATTCAATTCTTGTAGATTTGAATTAGGCTCTGAGGGTTTTATCAAAGGTTTTTGGGATTTTTCAGAGGGTTTAGGCAAGCAGCTCTTAAATTGGCAGTATTTTTAATCAATTTTTAAATTAAAACACTGCACAGGCTAAAGGTTTCGAAATTTGAAGGGGTAAGAGGTAATTCGTGGTGAAATACCTGGAATTGGGTGAATTGGCTTTAAAAATGATGGTTCACGGCAGCTGCAATGGTTGGCGTAGTCCTGGTATGGACTGAAAGGTCAACTGGGTTGTCTGTAGCATCTCCTGGAGCAGACTTGGAAGTCTGTTGGTAAATTCGGCATTTGCAGGGATTGCAATGGTTCACAGAGTTTACAAAGAGAATGCCTGGAAAAAGGGCGAAAGAGGGATTTTCCGCCTTTTATGGAGAAAATGATTAGTTTTGGCGGCTTCACTTTTGGATGAACAGTTGACAGTTTTTCGGTTAAGTGGGGCAAGTGGTTTTGGAGGGTCATTGCATTGCTTTTTTGGCACGTGTGGCTTTTAGGAGGGGTCACCTGATGTACCTTAGAGCGCAACACATAGCATTCGGGGGGTCAGGGAAAACCACTTTATTAGGTGGTTATCGTTTAGCCATTGGACGCAGTCAATATGGTTGTGCGTCATCAGATGAGGGGGGGCGATGATCAAACAATAGTTTCGCAGAAGAGCTGCATGGGGGGAAATGAATGGGAGTTGATGGGGGGGGGCTAGGGGTTTAATCACGGCGGTTTGGGATTATTTTAGGGATAAATCACAGGTTTAAAATGATCGGGCTGAGCTTAATGAGGGACTAGGGAGTCAGGTGAGGTTAATAACGGGATTAACTTAAGTTTACCAGGATTAGGTAAACTAAGTAAGGTTATATCGGGGTATGGGTAATTTCTATTATTCTTTGTTAAAACCAAAGATTAGGGTATTTTATAAAGGGATTTAATTATTATACGGGAAAAGGCTTAACAAGATTTCTATAATAATGTTAGTTATTAATATGAAAATGCGATGGCAGAGTGGGTTGTTCCTTAGTACAAGGGTAAAGTAAAACATCCGCGCACTTAGCTTTATACTTAGGAAAAAAAGCTTTTTGTGGGTTTTTTGTGCGAAAGGGTTTTATATGGGGGGGTATTACTTTTCCTCGGTAAAAGGTGTTTAAACCTTAGGAAAAGGGATTTTCTTGTAATGAGGGGAAATGGATTTTATGAAGGGGGGATATGTTTTCATGAAGGGGGTTCCAGTACTTGTCCCCCTAAGTCATTAAGTCGAGGGTCCGGTCCCTCCAGAAGTCAGAGAAATGCTCTGAGCCTTTTTGACTTAAAGGATTTTAAG
This sequence comes from Pinus tabuliformis, assembly GCA_031772625.1. Taxonomy (NCBI): domain Eukaryota; kingdom Viridiplantae; phylum Streptophyta; class Pinopsida; order Pinales; family Pinaceae; genus Pinus; species Pinus tabuliformis. Next base: position 61,071,059 of record CM062813.1, on the reverse strand, counting down.
TACTTAGAGAATCTTGATGGGGGAAATTAATAAGTAGAAGGGATGAAGTGAGTGGGGGGATGTTAATTAAAACACATTTGAAAACCATTGTGCCTACTTTTTTCACTGTTTATGCACATTGAAAGATGTATCTAAACATGACATAAGTGTTTTTTAGGTAGTGAACTTGATATTTCTGCAACCTTTCTTGTACTTGCCCATTCACTTACCCTACCATTTTTTCTTCACTTTATTTGGGTGCATTTAGGCTAACAAACCCTTATCAATCTTTTTCTTTTCTTTTACAAAGTAAACTATCTAATTCTAACCTTATATCATCCAAGGGCTCAGATTAAACTGATGAGCTCCTTTTATTTTCTCTACCTATCTAATAATCTGCCAAGGTGAAACTGTTTGGTCAAATTTTATTCTCTAACTCTAAACATAAAATTCAAAGCATGAAATAGCCAGGTTTAAACAATTTGAATATGATGGATAGTGGCATGAGTAACAAGCTACACACAATCATTATTATGCATAAAAGTAAATAGTAATGGCATTTTGACTTGCTCACTTTCATCGTGTCATTTTGTTTTTTGGGGTTCATATCTTTTCATTTTTTTAGACCTTTTCTTATCCATTTGTCCTTTGATTTTTCTTTTAGGACATACCCTCTTTACATTTTTTAATTTTTTTTTAATATGGAAAGCATTTGCAGAAAGCAAAGGTATGTACAATATTAGAAGGCTTAACATTATTCATTCAAAATTATGACTCCTATTGGTATAGGAACCTAACAGTATCCGCCATAGTCCATTCCCTAAACCAGTAATTCATGAACCATTCTCATCCTCATCATCATCTATTTCATCTCCATCAAGTTCAAGCCCTTCCTCAAGCACCACTTCTTTACCCCCTAGTCAAACTAGAATCTCAGCCATGGCAGACCGATAAGCACCTCTAGTTTTACCTGCCAAACTCCACGACATGCCCCAAGATTATCAGAGCAAAATATTTTTGTATGATGCTACTGGTCTACATTGCCCAACAACATGTAAACAAGATGACTAAATATTTTGAGTTGCATGAGATAGATGAATCAAATGTCCAAATGAGGTTGTTTGCCCAAATGTTAACTGGGGATGTCAATAAATGGTTCAAATCTTTATGTGCCAATCATATTGCAGACTTAGCTAATTTTCATAGATTATTCATTGATAGATGGGAGAGAAAGAAAAACCCTCTACAAATACTTTCTGAATATGACAACATTAGAAGAGCTCCTAATGAGTCAGTTCAGGATTATTGTACTAGGTTTAATAGTATCTACAATTCAATCCCAACTAATATTAAGCCTCCACCTGACCTTGCATTAATTAACTCCCTGATGGTTTTGACACTGACATGTCATACCAATTAAAGGAAAGAAACCCTAAAACATTGGAACAAATGCAAAGCAATGTTGTTAGTGTAGAGGCCAACCTATTAGCCAAGAAAGCCAGAATGAGAAATGAAAAGAGAGTTGTAATTAAAGAGGAAACTTCCACTTCTGATGGAAAGATAGATAGTTTAGCCAAGAGTGTAGAGAGAATAATGAATAGATTAGAAAACATGGAAAGGAAAGTTCAATGGGAGAATCAACAACCACCCCCAATAAGAAACCCCAACTTTAGGAAGAACCCTAACACTGGAAAGAATGCTATACTAGATCAACAAATTAGGGCCCCCTTCTAGGAGAACTATGTTGAGGGTCCACAAAGCCAAGAAGGAGAGGATGACACCGAGATAAACTTATTAGGAATAAAAAACGAAGATGTTGTTTTTCTTACTCAAGAAGAATGGGAGTTGTACATGCTGCAACAATTGCAGTTAGAATCTGGTGAAGTCTTTGACTTTAAACAGGGATATGAGTCAGCTATATATGAGGTACACAAACAACATGTATTAAGAATTAAAAAGAAAAATGAAACTCCCATTAAGAGATTAATCTAGACCTAGACTAAGAAAATAACAGAAGCTCATGTTACCAAAGTCTTACAAATCCTCCCTAGGGGAACACCGGAGACTTCTACCCCAAAAATTGTAGATATAACCTCCATTGAAACTCAAACTGAAACAATTACTGAAATCAATCCAAACAAGAGAAATCAAGGCAAAACAGCTGAAACACAGACTGAAATGCCTAGTATTGAAAAACAAGATAAAAACACACAGACTGCATTTGTTAAGGAAGATCTCATCCAAACAAACAAAGCTCAACTCCCTTTCAACATCAAAACTGAAATAAAAAAACTAAAGATATCAGTTCCTTTGACCAAATTAGTAAAAAATGAATCCTATAGATCACAGATAACTTAAAATTTAAATATAGGAGAGGGAGAAGATGTTTTCAATTTGAATGATGATCAACCTGAATTATTGTTTGGCCTTGAGGTGAATGGTACTCATCAGCAAGGGGGAATCCCTCCTTTCTACATTAGCCTAAACATTCATGACAAAATATTACATAATGCTATGTTAGACTTAGGGGCATCCCATAATTTGATGCCAAAAGCAATCATGGAGAGATTGAACTTAGACATCACCAGACCATATAAGGACTTGTTTTCCTTTGACTCTAGCCAAGTTAAATGCCTTGGTTTGATCAAGGATTTATGTGTAACTCTAGTCCAATGCCCAGCAAAGAGTATTGTAATGGACATAGTAGTTGCAGACATCCCACCCAAATATGGAATGTTGCTATCTCGCTCATGGGGAGAAAAATTGCAAGGATCCTTGCAGTTAGATATGTCTTATGCCACCATATCTATTTTTGGCCAACAAAGGAAACTATATAGAGAGACCTTGATGAAATACATGGTGAGTAGTGCTGAAAAACCACAAAACTTTCCCATATACTCCATGCATTCTGATATGGACTCTTTTATCTTGTACAATTTAGAACATGAAAATAATCAAATCATAACTATGGAAGAAAACAACAAACCCCCTGATAGTGAGAACATTTTTCATGAGTCCCTATGGCATCTACGTTTTGATGGATCTGTGAATAGGTTAGGGGCTGGTGTAGGAGTGTGGATCCATAATATGGATAATAATCATTTTGAGGGACATGCATTCAAGTTGAACTTCAAGTGCACCAATAACATGTCTGAATATGAAGCCCTAATATTAGGGTTACAAATGATTAGAAAACTTGGAGCCAAAAGAGTTTCTATAATGGGAGACTCAAAACTAATTATTAAACAAATTAATGGTAAATACTCTGTAAACAATCCCAGACTTCGTCAATATAGGGATACTGCCCTAGATTTGATTAAAGAGCTCCTGGAAACAAACTTTGCTGCCATTCCTAGAAAACAAAATATGCAAGCCCGTAGTCTTGCCACTTTTTCTAGTACCTGCAAATTTCCCTTTCAACCCAACCATCAATACACTACAAAAGTGAGACATAGGCTTGTTATACCAGACAACTTGAAGTATTGGCAGATTTTCTCCCAGGATTCTTAGATTTATGATTTCATGAATGCTGAAGGTGAGTTTCAGAATTGTAAAATAGATACAGACTGTACAGTAGAAAATAACATAGATAGTGACATAGATAGTGGCATAGATGTAAATATTTTAGATATAGGTAAACCCACTAAATTCACTAAAGTAGAAATAGATAGCTTAGAAAATGTAGAGATAGAAGAGATAATGAATGATGATCCTGAAATTCTAAACCTTAAAAAAAAAAATTGCCTAAGGGATTAGTCCCATTAGAAGATTTGTTTGACTCAAATGATGTAGCTAGAAAACCGAAAATGGAACCTTTAAGAGTAGACATAGAAGAATGTAACATAGGAACTGAGGAAAAACCAAAACTCATTAAAATATCAAAAGCCTTACCTCTAGAGGAAAAGGTTAAATACATAAATCTGTTTAAAGAGTTCAAAGTTTTTTTTGTCTGGAGTTATGAAGACTTGAAGTCTTATGACACCAGCATAATTCAACACAAAATACCTCTCAAAGAAGATCATAAACCTTTCAAACAGAAACTTGGGAGAATTAATCTAGTTCTTATGCCATATATTGAGAAAGAAGTTAAAAGAATGTATAATGCCCAAATCATAGCTCCCATTAGATATTCGGATTGGATTTCAAACTTGGTCACTACTAGGAAGAAGACTGGAGAAATCAGACTTTGTGTTTATTTCAGAAATTTAAACAAGGTCTCATTAAAAGACAACTATCCTCTACCAAAAATGGACCATATCCTTCAGAGGGTAGTAGGCTCATCTAGAATTTCATTGCTTGATGGATTTTCTAGATATAACCAAATCTTAGTTCAACCAGAAGACCAAGCCAAAACTACATTTACTACTCCTTAGGGTACCTTCAGGTATTTGAAGATGCCTTTTGGATTAAAGAACGCAGGACAACATTTCAAAGAGCTATGGATATAGATTTTGCCAAGGAGATCCATGAATTCCTAGTGGTATACCAAGATGACATCACTATCTTTTCTAAATCTGATAATGAACACCTAGATCACTTGAGAAGAGTTTTCATCAAATGTAGGAAATTTGGGGTTTCTTTAAATCCCAAAAAGACACTCTTTGGCTTAGAAGAGGGTAAAATGTTGGGAAATAATATCAAAATATGGAATTAGAATAGATCCTACTAGAATAGAGGCCATTTTGTCCATTACCCATCCTAGAAACATTAAAGAGTTACAGTCATTTTTAGGCAAGATAAATTTTCTTCGGAGATTCATTTCAAATTTAGCAGAATTGATTAGAGAACTAAATAACATGTTAAGAAAGGACTCAGCATTTAAATGGACGGTGGAGGCCAAAAAGTCCTTTGAAGCCATCAAGGAAGCCTTAACCAAAACTCTAGTCCTTATAAGTCTTGATTTTCATAAAGACTTATAAATTTTTATTTTTCTTCAGAACACACCATTGCAGCAATCTTGTTGCAAAAGAACAACCAAGGATATCAACAACCAATTTCATTTTTTAGTAAATCCTTAAGAAATGCCACACTCAAATACAATATTATGGAAAAACAAGCATTAGCTTTAGTAAAGGCTATCAAATATTTCAGAGTCTATATTTTGTATTCTCACATCATTGCTTATGTTCCAAACTCAGTAGTTAAGGACATTTTGACACAAAATGGGCCTGAAGGAAAGAGAGGCAAATGGATTGCCACTATATTGGAATATGACATAGAAATAAAGCCTACTAAACTTATCAAAGGCCAAGGTTTAGCCAAACTCATGGCTGAATCGAACTGTCAGGCCCTAGATATAAATTTCATTAGTGCCCTTGATGATCAAGAAGAGATGGCGACTCCACAAATCAGTGAACCTTTTATAGATTCACCTTGGTATGCAAATATCATATTTGTATTACTAAACTTACAAGCTCCTCCTAGTTTAACAAGAACTAAAGCCAGATTCTTAAAAATGAAGTCATTAAAATATTGTATCATAGATAATGCTTTGTTTTGGAAAGACAATAGTGGTATTGTTTTGAACTTTTTATTGAAAGATGAAGCTGATAAAATTATGCAACAACTTCATGCAAGGGATTGTGGAGGACACTTGTATTGGAAAACTGTTCCTGACAAAATTCTGAGGGTTAGTTTCTACTGGCCCACTCTGTTTACAGATGTTAAGAAACATGTGACCTCCCGTCATAAGTGCTAGATATTTGAGGGGAAGAGAAAACTTTTACCCTTACCTCTTAAACCAATCTCCACAGAAATGTCATTTCAACCATGGGGGTTACACTTCATTGGAGAAATATACCCAGCCTCCTCAGCTCAGCACAAATGGATTTTGACAGCCACTGATTACCTCACCAAATGGATAGAAGCCATCCTTTCTAGACAAGCCACATACTTTGTCATTATCTCTTTCCTAGAAAATAATATCTTGTCATGATTTGGATGCCCCCAAAAGCTCATTACTGATAATGCAGTTGCCTTTAAATCCAAGAAAATGGTAGACTTATGTAACAAATATCACATCACCCTTAGCCATTCCACTGCCTATTACCCCCAAGGTAATGGACTTGCAGAATCCTCTAACAAAAGCCTGGTCAATATCATTAAGAAAATATTGGAAGACAACAAAAAGACATGGAACAAAAAGTTGGTCAATGCCTTATGGGCAGATAGACTAACTACTAAAAAGTCAATTGGTACATCTCCTTATCAGCTAGTATATGGAATGGATGTTGTTTTTCCATAATCTTTAGGAGTACTAGTGATGAAGATCATCCAAGAGTTGCAATTGGAACCAAATGATATCCATAGAAAAATAAATTGAACCATACACTTGCAGCAGACCAGAAAGGAAGTCTATGTAAAATCACAAGTAATCCAAGACAAAATCAAGAAGATATTTGATAAAAAGACCAAAGCTGATGATTTTTACATAGGTGATAAAGTTCTTAGGTGGGATTCAAGAAGAGAAGACAAAGGCAAACATGGAAAATTTGACTTCTTATGGCAGGGCCCTTATGTCATTTATGGTTATAAGGGTAACAATGCATTTTTCTTGAGAGAGATAGATGGATCAGATCTACTAGGAGGACCTATCAATGGTAGAATGTTGAAGCATTACATATCCACTGATTAACCATAATTCACTTTACTTTTCATCATTGTACATAACATTGCAGAGTGTATATTGGATTGGATGGTAATATTTTGAAGTTGAAGCCCGGAGAGAAGGCCCTGAGCTTTGAAGGGTTCACCATCATAAGTATCAATAAAGAAGAATCATAGAAGGACAGTTTACAAGGTAACTTCAGTCACAATTCAAAGGCTACTGATCTTTAGAGTTCTTGACATTTCACCAAGAAATGCCATCCCCATGTGGAGCCACTATTAGGGTCCTATAATAATAGGATTCATAATTTTGAATTGGTTGTGGTTGGTCTTGTAATATTGTACATAATTTTGCTTTTTGCAAAATGTTTTCCATATTAAAAATTAAAAAATGTAAAGTGGGTATGTCCCAAAAGAAATATCAAAGGAAAAAAAGAATAAGAAAAGATCAAAAAAATGAAAAAACAACCCCAAACAAAAACAGATCATGAAAGTGTGCAAGTCCAAGTTCCACTACTTTTTACTTTACTGTGCAAAATAATGGTTGTGTGCAGCTTGTCATAAATGCCACAACCCATGATAGTCAAATAGTTTAAGCTTGACTAGTTCATGCTTTAAATTTCATGTTTATAGTTAGAGAATAAAAGATCTAGCCAAACTGTTTAATCTTGGTAGATCAGTAGTTAGGTAGAGAAATAAAATGTGTTCAACAGTGTAATTTGAGCCATTGGAAGATATAAGGTTAGAATTAGATAGTTTGGTTGACAAAAGAAAAAGGAAAGAAAGGCCTGCTAGCTTAAATGCACCCAATAAAGTGAAGAAAAAATGTTAGGATAAGTAAAGGGTAGGTAGAAGAAAGGTTGCAAAAGTACAAGGTTGTTAAAGCATAAGCACACTTATCATGATTAATCATATGTTTTAGTGTGCAAGAGTAGTTATGAAAGTGAAAGGATGTTCACAAGCTGATTTAATTAACTTCCCCTCATTTCATTTCACCCCCCATTACATGCTTACTAATTTCCCCATCATCCCATCATTTCCTATTAAAATAACCTTTTCCCTTCATTTTCACCCTTACCCCTTGGTTTCACGCATTTCCCTAGCAAAATACCCTTCAAAGTTAATTCCCATACCCAAAACCCCTTTTCCTTAGTGTGAAACCCTTTCCCCATGGAAAAAATCACCTTCCCCCTTATTAATTTCCATATTTCACCTAAAAAACCCATAAAACCCCTTTATCCTAAGTTTTGTTTCCCCTCCACATTATTTAATTAACTCTGCCATACCATATTTCCCCAACATAAAACCTTCTAACCCACCACCCTGGTGCAGTTAACAAACCCTGCCGCATTTAACCTTGGTCCCACTCCATAAACTCATTCATTATATTTTAATCCCCATTTGTGCATTAATTCATTATAGTTAGTTGTAATTAATCCCTCAGGCCCCGCTAATCTCCACTCCTATTCCCTCCATGTAGGTCCACCGCGTGACAACCGTCCGATCTTCCACCCCTAGATCTGACGACATGCATCCATATCGCGTTGATTCCCTTTCTGAACTTTACCCGCCCGAGAGCACGCGAGATTCGCAGCTTTTCTCGGGCCCTCTTTGGCTACGTGGCAGGACTAGGCAAACTCACATGCTCTCGAGGAAATACCGCCCGATTGCCAAAAGTGGTGTGATGGCCCTCAAAACCGCCTCCCTGCCAAAAGCCAAAACCACCCACTGTTCATTATGAATTCCATGCCAAATTCTAGTTGTTGCTGGTTAAAAGGCCGAAGAAGCTCGTTTTCACCCTTTTCGCTCATTCGCTCTGTGAAAGGTTCCTAAGCCTTCTTGTACCACCCTGAGCCTCTGCAACCACCGCCAACTACCTCCTGAAAGCGCTCTGGATGCCCAATTCAGCTATCCAATGCACAGTTGAAGCCACAGTACCCTCTGCAGCGACCATTGAACCAATTTGTAGCCTATACCACCATTTCCAGGTATTTTGACAAAAAACGAGAACAACCATCTCAATTTGAAAGCGTACAGTCAATTCAAATATTAATTAATTTTTCCCTTAAATTGAGAGTATTTCCCCCCTGAATACCCAAACTCCTCTTTTCCGAGCTGCAAACTACCCTTTCACTCCACCAGAGTTGTCAAAGCTTCACTTCCACAACCTGTATAATCCTAATTCCCACATTTTATCCTAAAGATGGTTGCCCAAACCTCTCTGGAATTCAGACCTGTGTCAACCCCTCACCTGGACATTGACCATTTGGCCCTAGCAGACAGGGATTTCCAAATAAGAGACACTGCAACTCCAGCCCACCTTCTGAAGCTCCACTGTTGGAGTAAGGATAGATTTCTAAACCATGTAGATGACATACACCTTTGGGAATCCAATTTACCCAAATACATATTCCTAGAAGTTCACCCATTCCTAGATATTGTACATTTTTGTCATTCATGTTATCTCCCAAGCCAAAGGGCTATTGTTGCCCCAAACCATGAGTTGTTATTCACAATTATATCTGAGTCAATCATCCAAATGCTACAAATCCAATCTAGCACTAATTAGACCCCTCTATCCATTGGAAGCCTATTGGACTTATACATCACATTAGACCAGGTGAAAATCAAACAAATCTTCCAGAATTTCATCATTGAAGACCGCCATACTCCTAAAGATACCCCACCCTATGCTGCCACTATTTTCTCAAAAACTGGCAAACACATAATCACCATGCTCTCATGCATCCTAGGATACACATCAAATGAGCATGTGGATGAGGTTATCGTGGCCTTCCTGTCCACTTTCACTCCAGGCAAGCCTCCTGCTATCATGTACAATTATGCTTAGTTCATTGCAGACAGAATGCATGAACAATTCACCAGATTGCCCACTGCTTCAAGCATACTCCACTAAACCAGAGCATATTGATGTCAGCTTTTGACATCAAAACAGGAAAATGCAGGTGTCATCTTTGTAGCCCACTGTACAACAACCAAAGACCTCCGTAGACTACAAGAAAACTAATTTTGAGGTGTTGGTCAAGGATGTTCATCCCATTGATCAGATAGAGTTCCATAAGCAGGCTGGAGAAATGATTTAATCCACCCTCAGAGGAAAGGCCATGGCTTCCTATAAGCTACAAGATTCATTGGATAATGTGACAGCCCAATACAAATTGGAGAAGGCCTCCTCACAGGCCAAAAACAATAGAATAAAGTCCTTGTTGGACTTGGTCATTGAACTGGGCCATGACCCAAGTGATATTAAGGCCACAGAGAAATTAATCAAAAATAAGGATGAGGACATAGCAGTCCTCAAGAAACAGTTGAAGTTTCCTTATTTACAGCACCCATAGACAAAGGAGGTCTTGGAAAGTCAGAACAATCATGAAGAGATGATGGACCTAGTGTTGCAACTAAATGATCAGTTAAAGAAGATGTAGAAAGAGTTGGAAAGCTTGATGCAGCTTAAACAAGCTAGTTTGGATGATGCTCCTGCAACTGTCATCCCAACATTTACCACTCTTGTAACTTTTACTTTGACAGCATCCTTAGCTCCCACTGCTCCGATGGCCAATGCACTTGTTAGGCCCTATACTACTAGTGTAACCCCTTTATTGTTATTAGTATAAACCCACTTATTATATTGATGTACCCATGTAGTGCCCATATTGTTACTATTGTGCCCCATAGAAGCCCACTATTGTTATTATTGTGCCCTTACATTATTATTGTTATGTCGGCTCTGATTATGTTATGACCCCTTAGACTCCTATATATAGAAAGGAGGTCTTTTCATTTGTATCATCGAAGAATTGTTCATTTATGTAATGTAAAGGAGGTTGCCCCCTCGAATAGGCTGAATTCTAAGGCGTTGATCTATCTTTCCTATCTTTTCTTGAGCTGGTTTCATAACATTGGTATCAGAGCTTTGGATTCTAGGGTTTCGCTGCTCCAAACAGGTCATCGTGGAATTTTTGCTATAACTTTTTTTCTGTGACGTTTCAGAAGTCGCAAAAAAAACCCATCTGAGACGAAATCGCGCTGAACCTTGGCTCCGAATTTCAGAGCTTTTTGCGCGATATTTGCGGAGATATGATCTGAGGAAGTTGGTCTTTTGCAGACTCCTGAATTACATAAAA